>CM060948.1:36836024-37306024 GCA_030765055.1 Mantis religiosa
TGATGATGATGATGATGATGATGATGATGATGATGATGATGATGATGATGATGATGATGATGATGATTAGACAATTTTAGTAATCCGACATTCGTTCAAATGCCGCATGGCTAAAGGATAGGAACAGTTGGAATACTCCATCAGCTTTCATGTCAATAAACTGCATATTTATGACAAAATTAGTCATATACGATTATACATAAAGGTAAGTGAAAAATAAGGAGGACCATTTGCACTATTTATATTCTATAGGTAAACCATTAAATATTGCGGTCTTTCTAGCAAATGGAGCTTCTCTATTCCTCAAGAGATCACTGTGTCAAGATCAGTATAGTATGCATTACAAATGTACTTCATATTCAACATTTAAAAATCTCTTTTCTCGATTTCTGTGTGATCAAAATAATATGGAGTCGATATTTCACATTTTGTTTCTACACTTCGTTCTTTTTGCTGTTTTGAACATTTATTTCCAGGTTATGTTCATTAGCATAGAAAAGTGAAATTGTTCGACTGAAAATATCACGGAACCTCTTACGGATGGATTCTAATGAATTTAAATGTGAGCGAGCAGTTTTTATTCAGTTGATTAAAGATTGCATGTATTGATGCAAGAACAAATTTCTTGCCATGTTTCCACTTCAGTTACTAACAAGGTTGGAAACATCTCTGAAATTCGTTGCTGAGGGCAATGCACCTTCAACTTCCGTCAAGCTACAGTATATACCCGTTGGTTAATATCTTCATCCTCCTTATTTCCTTTCAGGGTGAGAAAACTGGAGTAACGGATGTTAGCTTCGGGTTTCATTATCTCTCCTTTGTTAATATATTTCAGTACCATAGTGCGTTAGACTTAAGTGTTTTACATAAATGTAGAATGCACGTGCAAGGTGTTTTAATTTTAAAGTTACGCCCTCCGTCCTCCAACGTTTAATCATATCGGACGATGAGTGACATGATGCTCCAATGAGCCCGGGGTCCATGGAGCTTAGAGTTACCCCACATTCGTCTTTCAGGATAAGGGACAACCCAGGAAAAGGCCTTAACCAGGTAACTCACCCTGACCGATATTCGAACTCGGGACCTCTTGAACGTGAACCAGACACGCTACCGAGGCGGACCCGTGTAACGTGATTTGATTTGTAACGTAAAGGTGGTTTCTTCTCACTCATTTGCATTTAGTGGGGATATCTTTTCATTTATTTATGTCTTCCGGAAATAATCTTCAATGATTTTTTACCACTTCCTCGACCTATGGCAATTAACAAAAATCCTGCATTTTTAAAATTCGTAATTCATTTGAAAGTGAAAGCACCATTAATACTCCAAAAACGTATAGAAAGATTTATTTTTGGAACCTCTAATCTTACGAGAAAAAGAAACGTAGTAATATGATCTCCCGGTATTTATAATTTTTTATTGGATGATAAATTTATTTAAGCTAATAATTAGGTATTTAATTAGTTAGCGACTGATCAACTATGCAGAATTAATCCGGTTCTGAATTTGAGCATTGGAAATTGAAGTATTTTGTGTGTTAACTTTAGATATATCATTAGTTTACAGTTAAAAAATGCATATTAACAATGAGAAGGTGAAGTTGAAGTGAGTTGCAGAAATGCTAGAAGGAGAATCCTCTCGTGGCAATCGCTGGGAACGGTATCAGCCGGTCTTTAGGCGCTACGGATCACCGGCAATCGATAACACAAACACCTCTTAAGACGCCAAAAAAGACAGGAATTTTAGAGATCCAGGCTGCTTGATCAACTAATTCCTGTTCATGTCATAGGTCCCCACTAAGTTTCCTATATTAAGCTGTGAAAATGGAAAACCCGTATTCGCCTCCTAAAAGCCACTGTTAGGTTTAGGATTACTGCGGAGGATATTCGGAACCGAAATCTCTGGTTAATTTTTCCTAAGTCACAAATTAGACATACCGGGAGGAAGAATGAGGAGCGAGGAGACAGAGAGCAGCCGATCCAATAAATCATGACAGTGCAGAGGGCAGGGTCATTACTATGTACTAGTTTGGAACTGCCCCCTGCAGGCTAGCATAACCCATACCCAACACACCATAGTGCGGATATGGACCGCCAGGTCGACCCAGAAACCGGAAGCCATCCTACCGAAGGAGGAAATGCTTATCAGGAGCATACCATCCTGCCATGCAGCGCCAAGACACCGGAAATCCAGGTGAGAAATGATAATGAAGAAACATTTGAGGGATTGGAACATCAGGGTTTGTAATTAACCTACCCCGGCTTTGCTTGGTGACCCGGGAAAGCCCCAGAAAATACCCATTGGTCAAGGAAGGTCGCTAACGGGAATCGAACCCCGGCCTCCCGAATGCGTGCTGTAGATGAAACCGCCTGGGCTCTTCCGTTCGGTCAACCCACTGTTATTCTGTGACTCCTTAAATTTCATGAATTATGTTGCCTTCATCAACTTTGTTTAGGTGAATTTCATGCACCCAATTCTGAATTTTGGTTACTCGCAAGACGACTTTATTCACCAAACTCCCATCCTAGAAACTATGACCTAAATCGAGAAATTCTACCATATACTTACAGTAGCTAACAGGTAACATATTAAAAAAATTTGTTTGTTTTTTCTCTGCTGGAAGACGTCGTTCGTAGTGTTACGTGCTTCCAAGGCTGCAGGTTTAACCCGAAGAAGAGCAATGCATTTCTTTGAGCTTTAAAATTTTCAGCTTGGCTTTCCTCTAGAAGAGTATAAAGCAGGTGATTTCTTATCGCCGATTAATGGCACGTAAACATTTAACTCTGATAAAGAGGCTTCTTGCAAAATTATGTTTTTTAATGCACAATGTGTATGAACTCTTGAGAGCCGTAGCAGTTAAGGAGCCTCCATATATAAAAAATCAACTTAAATTTGCTCTGTCAAATTCAATTGAATTCCAGTTACCGCAATTTGAGCCTTGGTTCACTACCACGGAATGCGACCCGGGATCGATTCCAACCATATGGTGTGCATTTTTAAGTCCCGGGTATAGGACCACTGCCTACTCAGGATCGTGAGGAAATAGAGGAGCTACGCTAGGTAACGAACCCTGGTCTAGAAAGCCAACTTCTGACGGAGGTGCCGAGATACTGACCTCATCTCCTCCCCGTATCGGTTGGATGATTGCGCAGCTCTACCTTGCGTATATAGGCGTGAGGCCGTCAATCCGGTTGGCAGTCCTTGGCCTTCCATGGGCTGTCACCCCATGGGATATATATGAGAGTGCCTAAACGTAAGAATTTCTTTATCTACATGTTTGGAGTGAGATTTTCCCCATTGACGTTCACATTAATGAGAAGTATAGTTAAAACTCAATAAATGAATTTGTTGATAATACTTATATGACCTAAACAATTGTAGGTAACCAAATTGGGAATATTTATTATGCAATGTGCAATTCATATGAACCAGTGTTTACTGCTGTAGCGTTGCCCCGAGCAGAGGGCTCTAGCATTTTTTATGTGTTGTGTTGGTATGTTCCCAAAGATTAACGGTTTTTGATAAATAATATATTCTTAAATGAGTGCCTTTAATTATTGATTCATTAAGCGAAACATAAAACCGTTTCTCTGGTTTATCTTCCCATTTCCCATGGACACTTGGTGATAACGTGTACAGTGTACTAACCCTAAGCCTAATTCAAATGGTTTACTTTTATTACTTGTGCTTGCACACGATAGTGGTACGATTAGGGAAGTTAAAGAAGAAGCAGATGCTTGTACGTGTATGTCATTTTTACATTTCGACTGGACTGGTGTATTTTATGAAGCTTTATCTATAATATGCCTTAGGTTCCACTCAGAAAATAGAGTATTTGGTACCTTAAATACCTACCCAAAGTAACTTTTCAGGCGCTTTGTTTCTGTAGCCCACATTCGGGAGGCCCGGGTTCGATTGCCTTGACTGACCTACCTGACCCATAGGTTTTTCGAGGGTTTTCCTGGGTCGCTAGGCGAATGCTGGGTAGGTTAATTCATCCCCCAAATATCAGGTCTCTCCATTTCATCTCCATTACAATTTTGCATCATCTCTCATCTGGTTGTCTCTTTCAGGGTAGTAGTGTCGGCGGGTGTCTTGGCGGTGCATGGCAGGATGATATGCTCTGAGAAAAACTAGTTCCTCTTCCGGTAGGTCGGTTAGCGGCCTCAACTCCTCCTCTGTGACCATTTCGGGACCGCTTGTCAGGGACCTTTGGGACTCGGATCGCCTTCTGGTACCTTTAGGGCTCGGATCGCCTTCCTGGGACCTTTGGGGCTTGGCTGCTGGGCCCGCTGCCGTCCCGTAGTAGTGAAGCGTGTCCGTTGTCCTATCCTGTAGGGGGAAGTCTCTATCCAATAAACTGTAGGGACCCTGACCTCTGTACTGTCATGGCTTTTTGGGCCGGATGCCCTCTGTCTCTTTCACCTCATCCTTCCTCCTGAGGGTTCCCCACTTGAGGGCATAGGCACAATGGGCCCTACGTACCGAATCTGCTCCGAAATCCTAAACGGCCAATGAATCCTAAAATAGTTTAATTCAAATGCTTCCCTTGATATTAAGTATTCCGAAAAATGGCATTTAATCAACATTTGCAAGGAAAAGGTTTGGTACAAATCTTGCCTACTGCATCCTTTGAAAAATTTAATATTCAAGAATTCCTCTCAGTTTGTTCTGATGTAATTATGCTTCTGTAGGTTAAAGGATTATCACAGGAATAAAATGTATAGTTCCAATCTCATCTCAGACCTAATGTAGTGTACTCTGGAAATGTATATGGAGATCGAGGAAGGGTTAATGGGGGAAATGGAGAGAGAAGAAGGACAAAGTTGTAGGGTAAGCTAGAGAGAAAAACGGTGAGAAAACGTAGACAAAGGAATATATCCGTATTTACGCAATAACACAAGTAGAAGTGAAATTTCCTCTAGTTTAGGGCATAAAATTCCATTTTAATTAACTAGCTGGTTCTCTTGCACCTATGGGCCATTGGGACAGTGACTTGAAAATCTAAAAGCACTTTAATTAATTGGCTTGTTTTCTTAAACCCCTGGGCCAGCAGCAGAGCTTTAAGCCGCACACATAAAAATATCCCTAGTGAAGCTGAACAGACTGAAATGTTGAATTTCTTATTTCAAAGAGAAGGATAACATTTATGTCTATTTAATTACGCTAGGAACTACCAGTGCCATATGAGCTTTGGTGGTATGCAGAAGATTTGTCTGGCAGAAGCTCCTTTACATTGCCATAAATTTATAGGCATAAGACCATCGCAGTTAGTACACTTAAGTGCCACTGTTATGGGTTGGAATTGAACAAGTTGTCAAGTTATCAGCAAAAATGTTAGTCACCACTATTGCTTAAAACTGAACTGACACTTGTTGAAATTCTGAAAATTTTGGAGTACTGTATCCTCCAAAACGACCGGGTTTGTGTTCAAATCCTAGTCATATAAACCTGACTCTTCCTACGCCCTTGACCTGTATATCATTAATTAACGAGCAAAAAGTGTGCTATAATTACGAGCTTTAAACTAAAATGCAGAGAACTATTTGACAGTGTTTCACAAATAAGTATTTTTGCTGGGGATAAGAGTGGCTTGAGGCTAAATAGATTATGGTGTGTTTCAAATGGAATGATGTTTGTCCTTGAGCGCTCCTAGGTGAGCAACCAATCGGAGTCCTGCGTTGTTGCTACATTGCATTCCCCGTACGTGGTGTGTGACGAGCGCTAACTGAATTCATCTCTAATAAATAATGTTTGCGCTAAGACAAAATTTCAGATTTTGCAAAAGGTGATCCATGAGTAAGGCAGAGAACATTATGTCTAACGTAACCGCAAAAACCCCAAATTTTTGGCTCAAATAGTTGTACTAATACAAATAAATGAGTTACCAGTATATTATCACAATGCATCTCGACAGAAGCACTGTAATGAGCATTACTGGTTGGCATGTATGCGTGTACGTATATTTTTAATTACTCAGAGCTGAAATGTAAACATTTGACATGACGTGATAAAAGAATAACTCTGGATAAGCCAAGACGTTTGCTAAATTCGAAAGATAGCAAACAGTACGCTTCCTGCTGACTTCTGGAATGCTGAATCGGCGAATGTGAATCGTCACATTATATGCTTATTTATGAATGCTTCGTAACCTATATTTATTCTAGAGAGTTCAAAGTAGTATTATATTGTTGTTTTTTCGTTAAAAACCAGGGGAAAATATCAGCTTGATCAACTTGAAATTGAAATGTGACATGAGATAATCTACCTTCCCATTTACCACTGCCATTACAATCAAATTGACTTAATGTGGGCTCAAATTAAGCTGCAAACAAAAATAATACTTTGAAACCAACAGATATTAAACGAATTATTCACGAAGAAATTGACAGGGTAACACAACACCGGAAAAATTGCGTGAGACGTGCAGATAAACTACAAGAAGGCGACTTTTGGAAAGAAATAGCAACTGAGGGGATTTTGAAGCCTATCATCATAGATTTACAAGATCCACACGATGTGTACAGTGACAGTGAGGAATTAACTCTTGACGTGACATTCCCAGATATATGAATAAGACTGGCAGTTCTTTTGGATTAGAAAAATAGATAATTCATAAACTGTAATTACAGGTATAGCATTTAAAACATGTGCATAATATGCGAATATCAATACTTCAATTGTAATTTAAACAAGTGCATTATTATAACATTTTGGAAAATTTAGTTTGAGTTCCCTTACATTTAGCACCATGGTCTATAAGAATGTGCGAGAGAGAGCAAGAGAGAGAAATATGAAAAGAGCGGTGGTAACGAGGTGGCAACACTGAGCGCGCTAATGTATCAAATACGTGGTGGACCAGAACTCTTCCCATTTGAAACGCACAATAGTTATGCCCTCCTTGAACATTAGTTAATGCAGGCAATGGCAGAGATGATGGCTCGATGTAAACAAATTCCATGTTACTGGTCTGTTGAAGGAGCAGGTGTTAATAAGAAAGGCGCATCCACTTCATTTCGCTTACAAGTGTATATCATCTCTTCGATAACTCAATGAGAAATCGAGAAAAACTTTGTATGGCTAACTATTGAAACAGCGGAATTTGAAATTGTATTGTTGTCCCTCAGTTACTCCAACATAATATGCACCTGTAGTGTATGTACAAGGCTTATAAGGTAGGTAGAGGAAATACTGTATTCTTCTGAAGTTTGTGCATCTAGATTTCACTGTAAATGATTGTAAAAAACAATACGATTTCAAAGTTTCCTAGATATTCCGTGTTACATGAACTAAGGATATAGGATCACTATAAAGAAGACAGAACGGTTTCGTTAACCTCGTAAGAGCTCCTGAAAACCCAGCACTTAAAGAGGAAAAAAAGGAAAAGGAATAACTTCAACCCAAAATTTTCTTTAGGTAAAGAATTGTTCTTGTTTATTTAACGCAATTACTCTGATATATTGAGTAACAGTTTAAATGCTAAAACTATCTCCATTGCTAATAAAATGCACACTTAAATGTTTTACGAATATCCGAAAATCTTTCTTCATTGGGAATGAAGTTTGTTTACTTTTAAATACTGGTAAACCTTAAGAGATGGTCACGCGTTTTCCACTGCAATATTACGTACGCCGAAAAAGCACACGATACAGAACCAATATTACATCTTTCCGAAGAGGGTCATCGTCGCTTCTTTCCTTTTTTTGCATACCTACATAGACCTTGTCACCACTTTCTCTGGTAGCATTATGCAACTTTAAAGCAATGTGTCGTTTAGCCTTTGTCCCTAGCTAGTGTCTTATCCTACGGTATGCGTGGATGTATCGGAGTAAGGATGACACTGGAATCCTCCTTTATGACTTGTTTAATAATTACTTCTTTTTATGTTATTCACGTAAGTCGCGAAGTTGCCGACCAACGTACACCAATCTATTTTAATGTCTGGAGCTATCGTATGTGAAACGCAGATTTGTCGGTAATACGTAATTCATTATTTACGCAGGAACAGATTCTTCCTCCTCGGGTCATGTCTGCCTTCCTGGACGACCAGTCCAGCTGTGTTTGAGACTCCTTTCAAGAAGTGTATTATTCACACACCAGAATTCTTCTACCAAATGGTTATATTTTTATGGGTCAGCAGCTACTAAGAAGGGTCCTAGCCTCTGTTCAAGTGTCGACTAGATGGACCGCCCTAGGAGCCTGCCAAACTAACATGCAGTTCAGATTTAACAAATATAACACTTGTTCATATGTAATCTATTACGTTTCTCTATTTATTGAATCCCTAATTCCGGTATCAATCTTTGATCAAGAGTAAATGTTTGAATCCTGTTTCCACTTATTGTACAAATTGCTATTGCATGATTTGAAATAGTTCCTAAGCAGATATAATTGTTTAGCGTGATAAAGGAATAATTGTAGCATATGAGTATAGAAGTTAATAAAAATTGTAGAGTAATTTAATTATACTATAAATATGTATCATACATTACTATATTAATTATTATAGTAATAGCATATATCTTCGGTACAGATGACATAAATATATCACTTAGGCATTTACTACGGCAGGTAATTATGTTGTTTCATTAGTGTCGAATATTTTGTCTGTTTTACTGTTGTGTGCATAAAATTGTATATTTATTTGTATAACAGTTTAACACTCACTAAATAGAGATTTAAAATTTTGTTTTTCCGTGTAAAGGTATATCATGTTTTGGCATGCATAGCGCAGTACTGTCCTGCATTAACTTTACAAATGTTACTAATTTACATATAATAACATATATGTAACATATAATAATGCAGATTCTGTTAACATTAAATAGTAATACTCATAAGATAGCTTATAGAAATCCGCATCTGTTAGTGTTTCTATTCTATAGTAAGTTTGTGTTTACAAACATCATTCAACTTCTGTTCGCATAGGGGCTCACTTTTCGAAATAATGTTTACGTTATTAAAACTTCAAGCACGCAGGTTTGTATTGTATTTGACAGCGATATGAACAAACAACCAGTTAGCTTTTAATTGATATCAATGAAGCTTATTACCATTTGTGTTTTGTGTTTGGAATGACACCACTCTTATTACACTGTATTTAGATTTTGTCTCCCGTGTCAGAAATTAGGACAGTAATGTGAAACTTGAGCGTATCACAGGGCAATTTGTACATCGTTATTTGCGTATCAATATCCTGTACATACTTTTAACGCACATATTGAATGTCAGATTAACCCTCTGCCAGTAGTGTGTGACTCGGTGTACTTTGTGATCTTGCAGCGCAAATATTTTCAGGTATCAATTAAGCTTTAAAGAAGAAATTGGACAATATTTTGAAGAAAACTGGTAAATTTATCACTATGGGACATACACTAATATCTCGTGTCTTGGTGACATTACTTTGCCCCTTTATTTTTATATGTGCTCATTTTACCACAACTTTTAGGACTATATCTATAATGTTGTTACTACTTTTTTCGGCAACGTTATGCAACTTTGAAGCAATGTGTCGTCTAGCCTCAGTACCGAGTTAGAGTCTTATCGTAGGGTGTGCCTGGGTAAATAGCAGTAAGGATGATACTGCAATCCCGGTTTAACACTTGTTTAATACTTCTTTTTATGATATTCACGGAAATCGCGAAGTTGCCGACCAATGTGCATCAATCTATATTAATGTCCGGAGTTACGTATGGGAAGCTACTTATTCTACGCGATAACACGTGATTCCTTAGGTATGGCAACAAACGATGCTTCCTCTGGCCACGTATTTCCTCCTGGACGTCCCGTCCAGCTGTGTCTCCGATTTCTTTCAAGAAGCTATATTATTCTCACATAAGAATTCTCGTACCCAAGCGGAGCTTTTGTTACAGCAGCTACTAAGAAGTGTCCTAGCCTCTTTTCAAGTGTCGACCATATGCACCCTCCCTAGGAGGCAGCTACCTCATGGTAAATTGGTAAACTACAGTCTGAATTTTAAAAGAAGATACGTGAAGGCCATCAAGCAAGGGACGCCAAGGCTAAGAGGGGAAGGTCGTTGCTATGGTAACGTAAACAAAGGTTGCCAGATTGGTTAAACTGGTGAATGATAGCTCGAACCCTTGATTATGTTTAAAGTGTTGAGAGTATAAAGCAAGGGGATGTCTATATTACTTTCTGTCTGCTGTTGGGCAACATTGCGAAACCTCACGGGGAGAAACAGATGACCTTCACGTATCTTCCTTTAAAAGTCAGACTGTAACATCCTGTTCACATTTAACAAATAAACCAAATGTGCATATATAATCTATTACAATTCTTTATTTGTTGAATCCCTAATTTCTGTATCAATAGCAAAATAAATTGTTTTAAGAAATTCAAGTACTTTATCAGTGATATTCACTCATTTCTCCTTGTTTTAGGAAAGGCATATTTAGGATCTTTTTCCTTTTGTTTCTGTTTATGAGTTAAGTACGCCCACTACTGCATCGTTTTAACTTGTCTCTTCCATAAAATATTTCCACGCAGTTCTAGCTCGTCGAGAGTGAGTAAGGAGTGAGTGTGTGGGGCTTAAGGGAACGTCACAGCTAAGTCATTTTGATCCAGCTCTTCGAGAAATTCACCATTAATCCCTTACTGTTTTGTATTCACAATTTTAGTTTCATGATTCATTGATATTTAGCTAACAATATGCATACCTTTTCTTCGGCTTTGAAAAATCCCTATATGTTCCATTATCATTTTAATATGGTTTGCGAATCTCTTCGTTCAATGGGTCCTTTACCGGGATATAAGTAAACAAGAAACAAGTTAATAGACGCACCCACATAGATTTATAAACTGACTGATATTACCCGTAAAACCAAATATTAAGTGCATTTTAGTGGCTGCAATATCTCTGTACATTACCCCTTCTACGACCCAACACGTACCCTTCAGAGCAGCATGCACATATTTTACGTGTTCTTGACATTACTCAGCTCCTGGTTACTTAAGCTATAACCGATAATCATAATATTAGAAAGCAATTATAAATGAATAATTGTTTCTTTAAATAGTCTGCCAATTTCAGGGCCATATCAAAGCAGCTGATGGTGTGCCGGAATGGCATTTCATGCGAGATTTTACATACCATCAAAACTACGGTCATAGGTCTATCGCTTTTAAACGCACTCAAAAGCCACTGGGCTTGGTTTTGAAACTGCGTCTTTGAGTGTATTCCAGCGACGACGTAATATCTCAAATTTAAAGCATTAATAATGTAGTACTGCTGCTCTAGTGGACAGGTCTTTCAACCAGGGACCGCTACGAACAGTCACGCATCTCTAGCTGCCCATTAGACATTTAGACTTATGTGTCTCTCTTACTTCACCTCTTCCTCCTGAGAGATGGTATTTGTAATATATCCACCGTGGATCACAGCGCGAGAGTGGTGTCCCTCTATTGTAAACTTTACACCTTACAAATGGTAGATTTATGGTCGTCTTCAATTGCAAATGGCTAGATATTTAATTCAAAGTATCGTTATCATATGTATGGTGGGTATCCGTAGGTGATGACAAATATTATATTTACCTTGCGGTCATGTGTCCCACTCTAGGTAATGCTGAGGTACTGGCAAGCTCTAAAGGTGCTATGTTTACATTTGACCAACTTAAAGAGAGAAGTTCTATATCCTGAAGTCTACAGTGTTGTGTAAGAGCGGTGGTATCTTCCTTCACTGGTCAGCCTAGCGGAAAGTGGGGTTTAGGGAGAGGTCACTGCACAACTGAAATATTTCCAGCCTGCTTTCTGGCTTGTCCAGCCGTAGCTAACCATGTACAGGTGGCCGCAGTTCATAGGCAAGAATAAATATAATTTCATGCTTTTGTATCACGAGTCTCTCAACGTTTGAAAGCTACAATCTTTGCGATAGTTAACAGTACTGGAAGTCAGTTACGGCAGAAGAAAGCTTTAATCAGCTACCAACTCACTCCCGGATGTGTAAACACGATTGAGTAATGTTTGTTCTTGGATATAGTTTTCTAATTTTACAGTTTACGATCATGGGTTTAAAACATAATATTTTGCTTTCTGCACACAAAATATGTAAAACACATCTCTTACTCGTGAATATGATATGCCAATTATGAAAAATACAGTTTTTTTCTTTTCTCGTTTTATATGCCAGAGATTACTAATGCTAAACTATTCAATTTGAAGGGAAATCACCTTCCAAGTTTAAAACAAACCGCAACAATATCCAGAATATAGTGATACAAAAATTATAAATATGACACTTTGTGGTGCATTGTGACTATCAACTTTTGCGTCTCTCACATCAGCTAATTGACATTAGCAACCTAGTTCAAATTACGCTGAAACTTCACCGAACCAAAAATATCGCTGCAAAGGTGTCAAATAACTCAATTTATTATTTTATTTGAATTTCTTCATCTATTAGTGAAGTATACACGACTCAGCCTCTTCTTCCGTGCTTGCTTGGGAGTCGAAAGCAAGCTGTCGAATTTCTTGCCATAATTCAGCTCACTGAAAGTCACCTCAGTTTTCACAAACAGGAAGTTAGAAACATCTTTTCACCGATTCAACAAGAGTGAATCATCCGAAAACAAGCAGCTTCGTGCGTATTTCAGAATACGGCTTTGTCGAGAAGAAAACTGAAATGGCAGGTAAAGTCCAACTAGCTTTAGTGATCATATTAGTGAAGTGACGGCGAGAATTAAGTGTGGTCACAGTAAAAGTTAAACTAGATTTCGTCAGTGAAGTGACTAGTTAACTTAATGAGGTGACTTGAATTTTGGAAAAGGTCAATGCAGGCTTGTAAGGTGTTTGACTTAGCTGCTCTCCTCAATAATGGGCGCCTGTTTCACTGTTTGATATAAGATTAGTAGTGCAACACGCAGAATTGGTCCAATCTTGTTCTAGCACAGAGAAAAAGCACTCAAAAACTAAATTCTGATACCTCATTTAAGCACCTCATGCAGATAGGGAAACCATGTGCGTAAGTGTAAAAAGATTATACCTTTACTAATACAACAGAGTAGTCAAAGAGTAAGCTTTGAAACATATTTCAAGATATGTAAATTAGTGATGCTTGATGATTATCTAACTTGTCTGACATAAAGGCCTGTGATTTTTGTATATAAAGTAGCCGAGGTCAAAATATACAGAAGGTGTATACAATGCACAGTGGGTGAGGATGAACGTGATTTACATGATTTACTCTGAGAAGAGGTTTCATGTACAGTTTAAAGTAACTCATAAGAGAGCTGAAGATAAGTGCATATTGAAAGCGAAGCTAAAAGTTGGCACACAGAAAAGCGTAATGGTTACATATACGCAAAATATGAGCTGTTTAAATTATGACAATAAAACTTCCATATCGTACATTTCAAATACTACGAAAACATTGATAGCTGTCGCGGTAAGATGTCAATGGCGTGATCTGGCTCATATACATACCGATGAATTCGTATTCAGTTATCGTCCAATCCTCAGCAAGGTCCGCTGTTTTTGAAGTGCAGTACTTAGAAGATTTTTCAAATACATAAGTTAATTACCGCACACACTGTTTTCTGTTTGACAATTTGCTGTTGTTTTCTATCCTTTCTTCGAAATTGCAGTATAGCTTCCGAAATGAACGAATATGGCGTATGGTCTTAGAAGGCATATGAGCTGAACCAATGCGTGCACACGCTGGCTGCCGTCTTGCCATCTGTTGCGTCAGAGAGCAGAAGGTAGGGAGAGGGAACGAGAAAAGTAGCATTTGTCGTCTGACAAATTTTGAGAACGTAAACTTACGCAAAAACAATAATTATGATGGCATTAGAAACTGTAACATTCAATATTAACATGCATATTTACTGAAAATAACGTACCTGGGTTTCTGAAAATGACTTATTCTTGAGGTGTTGCTAGCTTAAAATAAATAATGATTCACTAAATTTACTTCTGGCTTGAAGTTTTGCCGTGTTTCAGAATAGGCGATATGTATGCACACTCACATTGTACGCTCTGGTCGTAAGTTCTGGCTTTGTGAAAAATTGATCCGGTCCCGCAGGTCATCAGATGACAATTCCTTAAATGAAATGTGTAGTGTTTAACGCCCGCTTTTACTACATACGGCACCGCAGGTGGTGACACTGATGATACATGAAATGAAGATGGAGCACCGGTGGAATGAGATGGTGGGGGAAACCGTAGGTCCCGGAGAAAACCCGCCCCAGCGCAGAGTTGTCCACCAAAAATCTCACTTTGCGGTCGCCTGGGATCGAACCCGGGCAGCCTTGGTGAGAGCCAAGTGGTCTAACCACTTCCTTAAAGAAACTATACACTAAGCATAATATTTATGGCCTAGGAGCGGAGTACTCTATCCTTAGTACCTGTGACAGAGATACCAGACTATGAAAGGGAAATTGTTAACAGTTCACAAATCACAATGTAAACAAGTGAATTTTCTGCTTATTGTCACAGTTACACAAAGCACCTGACACTCAATTTGAGTCACGCACTGGTTCTGGACCGAACTTCAAAGAACAAGCGCGCTCTCCTGGAATGCAGTGATCCGTGGTCAGTTAATTTATGAACTAAATATCCGTAGTTACTAACGGCAATTCTTAATGTCTTACTGAGTAATGCGTAATGAAAATAAATAACACACAGGCAAGGTTAGAAGTTGAAGCATGCCTTCAACATAAACACGGTAGTCAGTTGTACATTCTCGAAGCGATAACTCAAGAACCATACGTCGTGGAAAAATGGTCTTTGTACATGCTGCCTTAAAAGTTCTTACCGAAAATAACAAGGCATATTACAATGCCCAATTTCCAGCAGTAATTTTGGGAGTATGAAAAAGGGAAATCTCTGTTTCTCACGTTTGTGCTGTGCGTTCCGCTAGGCAACGCTGCACGCCTATGATAGAAAGTTCTCTAGGCCAGCCCACCCTGGCTCCACCCAATATGCCTCCTAATACCGTACGCCTTATAGTCACAGCAGAAGCTCTCACAGCTGCCGTAACTCAAAGCAAAGAGACATAGGGCATAATTCTGGAACCGCTCAGGCCTTTTGAGCACAGAATGAATGGAATAGTATTGAACACAAAAACAATATTTCAATAAAATAATACTTATAGTTATAAAAGTAAAAATGCCATATTAACCCTTGAATGGTCGCGTGATGATTTGTGACGTGAGTGATCGCGTGGGCTACATATCTAGCCCGTATAAAATTTACCTTATGCATTGTTTATAATAGTTTTAATAACCTTCTGGTATATTCGTTTATTTCTTTATAGTATTTACTTACATTCAAATTGAGTTTTATGAACTGTTTCAAATTAATTTTATATTAAATTAAAGTGCACTATGTGTCGCGTAAAATACACGGAAAACTCGTTTATAGTGCTCCTTTACATTAATGAATCATATTAATCAAGTTAATAGTAGTGAAACGACAAATCTGATACATAATGTATTAAATGTTTACATTGCTCCAATCATCACCATATGAATGTGTAGTTATGGACTTAAATATGACACAAGAACAAAATTATTATTTGGTTTGCAACCTTAGGTAGACAACCTTTACAAACTGCCGTGGAATGTTTATAGCAATTTTTTTCTTTAACACATGCTGCAACTCTTCCTGGTAGCTTTATACTTGTTTTTCCTTGTTGATTGCCCAGGACAAGAGAGCAAGCTAAAGGAATGTGCAACTTAATCACTTTTGTTGTGTCCTTGGATGTATGCTCACCTTCCGAGTATGACAAGCATTGAAGACTCGTTTAAAATACACAAGTGTTGTCACATAACTTGCCTATACATAATATCCATCGCTGTATTTACTGCAACAAACATTAGAACTGTCAGTATGGGTGACTCATATATACTCTCATTCTCTCATTTCCTAGTAAACAGATCCGCTACTGAATCAGATAAACAGTTCAAGCTCCTCTGCACTTCATACCCCTCTAGCTTTCTTGTCGTGGGCATATAGTACCTACCTTGTGAGGCTGTGAAAATACGTGCTAAGATTCTACTCGGAATTGAAGACATTTGCAGAACTTAAGTCACACACACAGCTTCACAACACTTGTGATGTGCATCTGTGTGACTTAACTTCTGCGAATGTATTCAATTCTGAGAAGAATCTTAGCACGCATTCTTAGTGAGGCTGGTGTAGTGTTCAGTTCTGCTCTTTATGCTATTTGAGGTTTTATGAGCTCCCTGGACATTGTCTCAAGAAACAAGCGTCGTTTGATTTTCTTATACTTTTGATTCGCAGAAACAATACACATTGTACTGATCAAAGTGATTTTACCTTTCTCTTGGTAGCCATTTCAGAAACTGTTACATTAGTGGTCGCGCCGACTACATATGTATTCCAGGTATGTGCAACTGAGTTTAATCGGAAATAAAAATAGTTTCTCGCTAAATGTTTTATAGCCATCTGACCTTGTAGACCAAATTGCGTCGAGAAGCTACCAAAACCCCCAGCACCATAAAATGAGATGCGTATTTGCACAAACAAAATGGCTGGGCTACATATGTAGCCCACGCGACTACTTGAGGGTTAATGTTTTAAAGCAAATGTCGAAGGAATAAAATCTTGCAAACAGAGTGTCACACATAAACTGCTTTTTGAAGGATGCAAATGATTCCACATTAATACATATATAGCAATTTTGAGTGTAGTTTTGTGGAACAATCGATTATCACAGAAAGGAAAATACTTTCCACTATAACACGGACAGAAAACACCTTCAATTTTCTTGTTTGCTGAGCTAGGTAAGGTGTTATTTATTTGTCCCTGCAATAAAGTCGGTAAATGTCAGCACGTTGCCTATCGCGGTATGTAGATATTCATACAAAGCGATAGCTCGTGCCAGAGCATTCTAAATTAAGCCGAATTCGGTTAGTAAGTCACCACAATCGGGGGAACACCTAAAGGCGGAATATGGAAAGCCATTGCGCAGAGAAAAGTAACATAGTAGTATACCCTGTGTTTCTTCCTCCCGTTCGCTATGCGCTTAGTGTCACGTGACTCAGCTGCGCTACGGCGCAACCTTTACTCACTGATCTGTGATTTTACTCCTGATGCATCTTTCTTAGTTGCACAAATAACAAATAGGGATTATGAACGTTGAAATATAAAGCCCACGCTTCTTTCATTTGTTAGAAACTTCAATATTTCCAATCATTATCTTTGGATTCCAGCCAAATGGGATAAACAATTTTGTAATGGATACTGAAATTATAAGGTGGGTTCTGTTCAAATAGCTATGTGGAGACATTTCAGGTTTTGACATGGGGCACTCTAATCTTGGCTAACGAAAGGAAAGGAATTAAATTTCAGTGTCCTGCTGTGCGAGTCGAAGCCCTGGACTCAAAAATGTCGGAGATATAAAATTTTCACTAATAAGGGCAGGCTCGTCATCTATCCGGCGTGTCCGGAATAAGGGTCACACGAATAAAGTGCTTTTGAAAGTAATTACGTGAACATATTTTTATCACTTTCGGATTTTCTACCTTTTGAACAGGCGCTAGAGCACTTATTAATTTATCGCGAGGGAATAAGGAACCCGTGTCCGAAAATCCCTCACCCACGGGATACCAGCTCCACATTTCTCACCACTCATGTTTCCCACATATCCACCGATTAAACGATTAAAGGGAAACGAAGCAACTGAAGTGGACAAGAAGGAGTATCAAATCCCATAGCCATTTAAATCTGAGAGTAAGTAGTTCATACACATGTTACACAGAATAATTATGATCGGTTTGAATAAGATGTAAAATAGTTACTATAACAGAGCAATAAGTGTATAGTTTTAATGGTTAAATTTAGAAGAATCTAAAAATAGCATTGAAGTTATTCAAGATTGATCTGCATCTCTCTATGTGTAATTCCGTTTGTTGTAGATATCTTGCGGTTTTTATGAATTTTTTTTAAAATAATTGTTACAGCTACTCCACCACAACTATGATGCCTGGTTTCACCAAGAGATGCTAAAATCGACGTTAACAAATGTAACGTAACAATTGTCACAGCGCTAACACTACTGTTAAATTTCTTGCATTTAACCAATCTGTTTTCTTAAAATGTTAATGAACACATGTTAACGCCAGGAGGCTTCTAAATATTACAGGTGTAGAAGGCTATGGATGAGTCGTATTATTTTCTGAACGTCTGCGATGCGCTTTTGTTTTCATTTTCGTCTGCGCACAGCTGAATAAATGGCGGGTAAACAAAATCGTAAACAAAAGCCGTGAGACAAATTACTCATCGCTGGAGAAGGAATTATTAATTGAATTAGTGACGAAGTGTAAAGGATATGGTGGAAAATAAGAGAACAGGTGCGGTGAATGTAAAAGAGAAGGATGTCAGGTGGGGAAAAAATTGGAAACGAATTTAATTCAAATGCATTTGTCACTACTACAAGCAACAAACAACTTCGTCAGTATTACGTAAATTTAAAACGAGGTGCGAAGAGAGGCATGTGACGAGTGACTAGAACGTTTCAAGACGGGAGGTGGACAGTGTGTTACCCACATAATTCAGTGAATTATACAATCGCAAAGTTGTTAATACTTGCAGTAAAGGCGAGATTGGCATATTCCTTTCGATGCATGTTCTAACCTCTCTTGTACTTCCGCAGTAACCGTCATAGGAACTTATTTGGACAGTCTATAACGCTGTAGAAAATTTTCTTCTGATAGCTCCTCAAAATAATTTCTCCTCATAGGCCGTACTCTGTTACGAATGCCAATTAGATGGTCTTAAATATAGTAAATCGACAACTGCTGCATTCACGCCGTCCATCTGACTACTTGCAATTTTTAAGGACGTAACAACAGAAATTTGGCCGTTAGTTTAACAAGAGATTTAACACGAGTGTTAAGCCAACACTTGTTGGTGAAATGCAATTTTTGTTATACCTATTGTTAAACTCGTGTTAAGACTTGGCATCTGCTGGTGAAATTGGGCCTGATTGCTTCGTTTTTAATTAACGTCCTCCAACGTAAGTCCCGTCGGAGGAAGAATTTACTACTGAAATGATGCTCAGATGAAACCAGGGTCAATAAAACTTAGAGTTTCCCGACATTCATATTTTAAGATAAGGTAAAACCATGGAAAAAATCTTACGCAGTAAGCTTAACCTGAACGAGACTCGAAATAGGAACCTCTGGAACGCGAAGCCGACACGCCACCACCTACGCTACTCAGGCGGCTTAGGATTGTGTTGTAAATATTGTACATATGTATTTTATGTTTATTGTTTTTTGAGAAAAGCACTGCATTTTAGAATTTGTTTTCCATTTTATTAGTTCCTTGTAATGCAGTTGGGGAACACAATCTTTTTATATTTATTTTAAAAAGTCTTTCAATTTAATTGTTACAACAGTGTATCCTTATTGGATAGTTAATCATGCCATAAATCGTACAAACTAGAAATGTAGCCAAAACTGTAGACCAATTCCTTACATTGATACCGTTGTAGCTTCTGCTGAAAGTTTGAACAGTATTGGTGAACAAATTCACAGTATCATACAGTTTATTGCCAACAAATATAAAAGCAGTATGTCGAGTTAAGGCATTGGCAGTGTACGCATACGAATTTAATAAGCTACTTGTTGAAATGTTAAGACTAAAGTCCATAATATGTAACTTGATTTAATGGTTCAAAGTATATTGGGCCCGAAAACTAATTTTAGAACATTTCGAAAATTGGACAATATTTTAGCTATGTGTACTCTCTCCTCCCTACTTATACTTTCAAACGTCTTCTTCTTTTCATACTTTTACTTCTCCTACACCTTATCATCCCCGATCTCTCCCTCACGTTTATTGAATACTATGATTCAAACCCAGTCAGTTATAAGGGCCCAAAGTCATAGGGTAGCCGTACTGGAGGATAGATTGTTTCTACAGTAGTTAAATGTAACTAGGTCAAGTCAACAGTAAAGTCTGAAAATATGAAGAAGGGGAAATTTACACAAAGATTACATATGTAACGTTGGGAATGAAGGTTGTATTTTCTCCACTCCAAGTGAAGACTTACAATAGTGCGTTATTAAATACAACACACAGCATTTGGAGTATATTTTGCGTCGCCTCTTCATGGAACATTACACACTATTATCATTGCCATTCTGCTCCATGGTGCGGCATATCAGTAACAAATTGTTGCAGAACATCATGTTGAGAACATAACAGAAGCAGACTTCCATCCTGCAAGCCAGCAGGGATGTGGGGAGGAGAGAGATTTCACACCCTTCCAGCATCACTTCTCATTTATCCCGCTGCAGCTTGTTGTGTATGTGTTGTACAGATAATTCCTTCGTAGCTGCGGATTGCTCTCGGAATATAGACATTCGTTCTGCTGGTCGGCCATAGATTTGCTGGTAAGCCAGCTTACAGTTGAAGTACCTTTCTGCTAAGGAGCGAGAAGCTGTGTGTGAGTGGACGTCGACAATCGCTAGAGAGGAAATGAGATTCGCAGGAACGTTCTACTATCATTTCAGCTTATGTTGTAGCCAGATTGCCCATTGGTAACAAGAAAGAGAGAGGGTGAGAGAACGAACGCCTCGGCTGAGAGAGATATTCATCAAACCTCCCCAAGCTCATGCTTATGCAAACAAATACAGTTTGAGGATCGATCTTGAATATCAGAGTGGGTGTGTGCGGGCCTATGTTTGTGCACCCACATGCTCAAATCAGAGCCGTCAATAGATATAGCTACGCTGGAAATAATTACTGGAATGAGGCACCCACATTATTTCGCGACATATCACATTTAAGCATTCGTGAGAGGAATGCTTTGAACTGCATACACAGTGTAGAGAGTTGTCGTCATCATTTGTGGTTAGATATTCGCTTATCTCTCCCTATGAGCTCAAACACTAGACAGATTGTTGGAAGTGGCATAAACTGATCCTACAAACATAGAACACTATTTTAGAAAGGTAGGCTTTTTGAGATGAGGTTATCCTTGAAGCTATGATGGATTCCTTTAAATAAGTATTCGCAAGAATCAGAAACATTCAAAATGAATTGCAGTAACATCAATCTGCAGCATGCAAAGAAATATATATTTTTGGATGCGAAAACACCAAAATGTTAGTAGGAGGAAAATCAGAACCACCAGATTTGTCAAAGTGAAAAGAAAAATAAGTTGTACTCCTTATATAACAGATTTCTGCTTTAAGAGTAACCGAATCTGAATTCTATATCCGGTACGCTTTCCTGAGGGAATCAGGGAATCTAGTTTATTTATACTTTGATAAAACAGTCAAATTTTCTACCAGGACATTAAATAGAATATATAATATGATATGGCATAACAGCAATGGCTCGAGGTTATTGGAAAATCGCTGCTGGGTAGTTGAAGTTGCAAACAGATAACCAGTGCGGGCACTCGCTTATCTCCGGATCACTAAATCTTCCGGAAATTTGCCTTCACGAAATTTCTGATTCGGTGTAGAGACTTTATACGGCTATATAAGAGAGCACCCTCAGAATTTCGCTTAGTGCTAGCATAGAAAGTGTGGGAAAAGTAGATATTGACGCTTGCGAAGCGAGTGAATTAGCGTCTGGATCTCTGATTCGAAGGAATGTGCTCCCCTCCGAGTTGATGAACTCAGTAAACACCTGTAGTGAATGCCGTAACTGCAATGTATAGCAGAAGTAATGTATTCGATTCCCCAGGAAGTGACCCGGTGGAGCAAAGTGCGTCGTACCTATTTTATTACGACGCATTTAGAGGTGGCAGTGAATAATTTAACTATCTACTTCACATTACGCACCTGACAGTATGAATTAAGCAATGGTCCCAGAAAACTGCAGTAGTAACAATGAAAGTAAATGAATTGATTGTTTGAACATTGGACAACATCATATTACATTTAAAACCTCGTATAAGTTTGAAATGGGGTATTTTTACATATTACTTTTTCAGATTATGACGACTTACGGAGTACAGCTAATACATTTTTGTTGTTTCTCCCTGATTTTTGTATTCTGTATCACAAAGGTGTTTCGCATAAACGATTTCAAGATCTATTTAACTGCTCAATTCATGCGACGAATTCGGACGTCCTCAGCTGCTTCTTTACTCAGAAGAAACACTCCACTCATTCTAAATTGCGATTTTGTTCGGATTTTACGATTGCCTGAAGAGATAGTGTCCCAAAAATTGAAATGGATTTGGACGTACGTGATATTTAAAGCCGCTTCCAAACGGAAGCTCTAAGAGGTGGGCTTTGTGTTCGCACATAAAGTTGCTCAGGGAAGCTTGGCTTTCTTTCTTTAAGTTGTTAAAGGTTTCACAACTTCTTATGTTACTTCAACGCTGCAAATGGTAATACTTAAAAGACAGATACTGATGATAGCCTTAGTATCTCATTCGTGGAGGAAGGGGCTAAGAAATACTTTATTGCTATGAAGTGCACTGCCTCAGTCAATTACTCGTAAAACCAGATCAAAATCTCAGTATCTAAGAGTGGGGTAATTCCAAAATTGGGATTTTTACTTTCTCTACCAAGACCACTAGAATTCAAAGCTATTGTATTCCGCCCAGAAAACCTATATTGTGTGGCGTGTGCGTATGCGTGTGTGAGAAAGAAAGATAAACGTTAACAAAAATTATTGGTAAAGACGAGGCTTTATATTTGTCTAGTAACTTCCAAAGATACCCTTACGCAGAACGTTTGTCGATTTTTTTTATTCTCAAACATGGCTGTAAACATTTTTATTCCTGACTGGCCAACAGTAGATTTTCTATGGTGACCTGGAACTCCATCGCGCTGAAGAAGCTGCCTACAGCAGTTAGGGACGCAACGCGTCTTTCGTGCCGCCTATTATATGTTCTGGCCGCCTCAACTTTCCTGTCTAACGCACAGGAAGTCCTCGTGTGTAGTGCCGGAACACCCAGCCTGATAGACAGATGGACGGTAGAGAGGTGGACCAAATTTTATTAAGATATCATATATTAAAGTTATTTAAGTGAAAATCTATATCTTTAATTGCCTGGAGTATTCCTGTAAATAGTCATTTTTATTCATATTTAACTGATAAACGTTCAGCGATAGGCGAAAACTTACTACAAAAAGTGCAATGACATATACATTCAAACATAAACTTCTGCAAAGTAATCATCAGGCCAGACACTTATGGAAAAATAAATGTCAGTAAAAACTAAAAATGTATGTTTTCCACAGTATATTTGTTACAGATACTAAACTGCAATTAATACGTGATTTTTATCGGGATGGAGACAACGCGAGTAATAATTTAATTTATTTTACAGCTGTTTCCACCATTTTATCATTCGCTGTGGAAGGTAATTCCAAAATGTCTACGTCTCATGATGGTAAAATAGCTATTCGAGCTGATAAGTATGCCTTTAAGCAAAAAAGTAGTCCTTCATATGTTATGTTTATTTAAAGGTTGGAAACAATAGTGATTCAAAGCTGAGATTCTGATAATAGAACTGCTTATTCTGAAGTTAATAATACTGGTTTCATGATTTTAAATGGAAATTTTTACCTTTAGCATAACCTATGGCGCTTAAGGTGCATCGAATATTTAAGTATTAACGAGTGAGGCCAAAATACTTAACTTTTAAAATAACAACCTTTCTTCTGCTATAGATACAAAGGGTATTGCAATTAGGTGTCAGACGAGTCATAGAATTGCATTCAGAAGGTTTCCGAGTTATTTATATTACTTGTTATGTCTAATACTCGCGTAATACTTTCTTTCAAATCATAATATACCTCTACCCGCCTCGGTAGCGTAGATGGTAGCGTGTCTGCCTCATGTCCAAGAGATCCCGCGTGCGAATCTAGGTCAGGGTGAGTTACCTGGACAAGGCGTTTCCGAGGTTTTCCCTTATCCTAAAAGACAAATGAGGGGTAACTCTAAGCTCCATGGACCCTGGCCCCATTTAAGCATCATTTCACCCATTTCATTCATCGTCCGATATGACTTAAAATGTTAAAGGACGTAAATTAAAATAAAAGAAATCCTCTGTCAGCATTCTAAATGCAATATGACATAAATGTCTAAATTTTATTAAGAAAAACAATGCATACCTGAAAGTGTGCCGATTTGGTGTACATCACATGAATAAACCGCTCTTATTAAGTTTCTGTA
The DNA here is from genome assembly GCA_030765055.1 of Mantis religiosa. NCBI lineage: Eukaryota > Metazoa > Arthropoda > Insecta > Mantodea > Mantidae > Mantis > Mantis religiosa. Next base: position 36,860,157 of record CM060948.1, read on the forward strand.
TTTATATTCGACTTTTTAGATCACGTCCTACTTGAAAATGTTTTTCGCATTTTTTATCCCCTAGGATGCTCACTTGTGGCTATTTGTCCTATAAAATTATTTTATTATCTGTCTAAAGATCAGTACGGTTAGTTTTATACAGTGCGAAAATATTGCGTGTATTTAGAGAGCCATAGTGTAGATTTCCTGTACCACATTTCAACAAATGTACGATATGGTGGACTGGATCAGTACTCCTCAATTTATATGGCACACTCGATGATTGATTTTTTAAATCTCATTACGTCTAATGGTTTTTTCATCTTTTAAACTTTAACTCTGTATCACCTGAGCAAAATAAAATTTAACTGAATTAGTAACTGAGGTCTAATGATCAACAAGATTGATTACATTGGGTTATGTACACAAATTATCACTTATTTGATACTAACTCTTGGTAGCAGGTTTTCAGGCTTATGGGCATTTTTCAAGGGCTCAGCACAGAAGCACTAAAATCTCTCATCATTTGTACTCCCGGCTTTAAGGGCTAAAATCATACGTCCAAATTTGGATAAAAAACAACAAATGTTAAAAGGTATGAACAGACTACAGCGATCACTGCCACAGATGGGATTTCAACCACGAATCTTACCTTTACCGCACCCTTAATTTAACCACAAGTAGTAAACACGTTGTATTGAAGGTTTATAATAGCAACTGGAAAACCTGCTTAACTTGAGCAGAAGGATTTATTTTTTAAGATAAATATTATCTGAATATTATCTCTATAGCTTCTCTTTACTGATTGCTGGACGTCCTCAACTTAAATTGTGTAAATGTAGTACATGGCAAAACGATAAGGCGTATCGACAAAAATTCGCAACACAGAGATGTTTATCTGAGCTTATTGCACATACACGGCGAGTCCAGTGTATGCATACACAGATATAATCATGTCTTCTGGACAGCAACGTGTCATACATCGTCAGGCACGGGAAAACACATGCAGCTCCCAATCGCTCTATTTGTGGTTCGTAACGTACTATACACCAACTTACTAATATTTTATTCTTCTAATCGACCAGATAAAACACGATCACAGTGCTGGTCACCTGAAGGTCAATACACCTCAACGCTCGGTCGAGTAATGCAGACAAAAATTTGACTCAAAGCAAGACATACATTGCAACTGTAACAGTAGGTGTCACATATTTTGTGGCAGCCTTGCTGTAATATTGACATGGATATAGTACACACAACATTTGGTTTAAAAGTGTTTATTCTATAGAGGAGATTATCCTACTACCTGTATTTCTAATCAAACACTTTCATAACATTTACAGAGAAGAAGTTTAGAAGTGTCACAATTAGACAGACAGGACGTTCATTAAACGCATTAAGCATTTTATAAGTAACCTATTTTAAAAGAACTGAAATAACATTTTTAATAAGTTTGTGTTTCCGGGCGTTTAGCAAGCCAGGTATTAGAATGAACCCACACTTAAAAAACTGCTGAAATAAGCGTATGTGCTTAATCTAGATTAATACAGATGTCCCAAATTGAGGATGTCTAAGTAAGCCAGCCCGCCTCGGTAGTGTAGATGGTAATGCGTCTGCCTCATGTTCAAGACGTCGCGAGCTCGAATCTCGGTCAGGGTGAGTTACCTAGATAACGTTTTTTCCGGAGTTTTTGCTTATTCTTAAATACGAATATTGAATAACTCTAACATATCACCCATTTCATTCATCGTCCGATATAACTTGACGTCGGAGGACGTTAATTACCCAAAAGGTCTAAGTACGGCGAATTGATATCGCAGGAACAAGATCTCTAAAAGGGAACGTCTTCACGTCGTTAGTGGCCATGGTGATACTTTTATAACTTCATCACCGACAAGGTGTGTAAAAAGTTGTCGTACTTTGGATAAACTTAGAGGCCCTTAGGATGGAGTAAAGGTTTCATGCCGTGAAGAACATTATCTGCTTTCGTCGTCATCGAACCCATTCGAAAGCTACTCGCCCAGTCTGGTGCTCTCCCTCTTAATTCTCGTTCGTACTTCACGAGACGTCACAATACAAACAGCGCCGTAATACACCAAAGTCCGTGCCATATATTTTGCTTGCTTTGGCTGACTACAGGAGAACGGAACTGTAATCGAAAAACGTTTCCATTGAAGTTACCCTGCTTCAAAGGCTACGCTGTGCTACTCTGAGCTTGTAACAGGATTTCTTCAGTGCTGTAAGAAATAAAAATACCAGTTACTACTAAACGCACAATTACTCCCTTAAGTGCTTAGTGCAGCATATAGGGATAGTTCAACTCAATCAGATAACACTGGTCACTATTATGTGCTTCAAATGGGATGATGTTTGTCCTTGAGCGCTGCTATATGAGCAAGCAATCGGAGTCCTGTGGTGTTGTCGTATTGCATTCCCCCTAAGTGGTGTGTGACGAGCGGCAAACTAATCAATCTCTAATAAACACTATTTGCGCTAAGACGAAAATTCGATTTTACAAAAACTGATCCATTGGGAAGGTAGATAGTAATGTATTTAACGTAATTGTAAAAACCCCATATTACTAGCTCAAATAGTTTTCCAAACTCAAATAAATAAAATAGGTATCATTATATTATAACAATGCATTACGACGTAAGCACTGTAATGAATATGATTATTAGTTTGAATGTATATTTGAAATTAATCAGAACTGAAACGTAAACATCTGACATGACGTGGTAAAAGAAATATGTACTTTGAATAAGCCAAGGTGTTTGTTAAATTCGATGAGAGGTACAATACACATCCTGCAGGTCTGACAGAACGTGTCTGGTCAAATAATATCTTTATTTATGAATGGTTCCTAATTGCTACTTACTCTATAGAGAGTTAAAACAGTATGATCCAGTTACTGTTCCATGAAAATGTGTATCAGCTGGATCAATAAGACACGTTCCACCTCCTTCCTTACTACTGCCAGAACAATCCAATGTGGTTTCAAATTATGTTGCAAACACAAATAACATTTTTAAACTGATTGACGTTGAACGACTTATTCACGAAGAAATTGACAACGAAAACTACAAGACTGGGAAAACTGCGTGAGATATCAGATAAACTACAAGAAGACGACTCCTGTAAAAAATAGCATGTGAAGAGATTTTGGAAGCTATCATCATATGACGATATATCTCTTAACGTAAGTAACATTCACAACTATATGGATTCACCGCTGGCATTTTCGTTGGATAAGAAATATAAGTAATTCATAAGCTATACTTAATTTTACACTAAATATTTAAACCATTTGCATAATGTACGAATATCCATGTTGAAGTGCGATTTAAACAACTGCATTATTATAAAGCTTTGGAAAGTTCACTTTGCGTTCCCTTACATCTAGTGCCAAGAAGACTAGCAGGTGTGCGAGAGAGCTGGAAATATAAAAAGAGAGAGTATAACGAGGTGGCAACGCTGAGTGGGCTAAAGCTTCTGATTCACTACAGGGGAGAACTCTTCCCATTTGAAACACATAATAGGCTCGATTGAACCTACTGACATATTGAATGACGGTAGGATGAATTTGGTTGCTAATATAGAGCTCAAGCACAAAGCTAATCTTCTGAAAGACGAAAGTGTCGGAAACGCCAAACAAATCTTTGACAGCAGAAAGACGGTCCACAATGTCTGTTGTCCTACTAAGGAGGCCGGTTGTTAGCTGCCATTAGGGCTAGGAAACAGATAGGGTGTGCACCAGCGTCATACATTCCTATTCTTCCTTCAAATAAGAATAACATATCTTCATTGATGTATATTTTCGTTGGCTTTTTCTGGCTGCTGTATTATAGCAATAAAGTAATTTTAAAATTGAACATCTTAAGACTAACGCACCTATAAGTCAATATTTAACTCTTTATTTCTTTTCGATTGGTATTACACCTAGGTACTTGTTTGTCTACTTGCTCAAATTGCAGTTTAAATAAAAGTGTTCGAATTACAAATTTCACTCAGTTCAAAATGGCCCATACATCAATGCTAGCAATTTTATGTTTTCTGTGTTCCCCCGCTGACGCCTTGTATCATATCGATATGACCACAGAGCACACTGTCACTGTGATTATAGATACGCAACAATAATAGCGCTGTTATGCTGTCGCTTAGCTTGGCTCTATTGTGCACAACAACAGCGCGTAATGTACACCGCCAGCTTAATACCCCTGTCATTCTGTTCTCATGATCGCCTACAGCTCATGATTCAGTTTACGTCTGCAGAGTTATCAGTGGTGCACACTGTTCCCAATGGTTCAAAGAAACTTGCACTTTATTGCCAGGGAACAGCTGATGATGCGTGAAACAATAATGCCCAGTTGTATGGGATATTTAGTAAGTTTGTCCACCCACTCGTGACGTCACACCATACTAGTCCTAACCAAGGCGAGCGTAGTTTCGTGACCATCGAGACAGTTGTGCACTTAGGGACGAACAGATGCACAAAGACCTAGGAAACCTAGAACCTGACAATAATATTATATTTGTTTCTATGTCCGTTATTGCTTAGATGTTCTCAACAACAATACCCAACACGCAGCTTAAATCATGATACCAGTGTTCAAAATGTCAAAATATACCGAAAATATGCAGCATAACAGTTTATTTTATAAAACACGTTATGATTACTATTATCTCTTTTAGTGTTCACTTTATCCAAAAAAAAAATACTAAATGATGAAATAATGACTGATGTTGGAGACGGGCCTATGAAAAAAGAATCTCACCCAAACTACAACCCAGGAATCGCAGGGAACAAGTTATACCTTGAGAAAATACGCGTTTAAGAAAAACCCAATAGAGGACATGGCACAACCTTTGAATATTTACCATTTCAATATCATAAAGTAATAGTCAGTGCGCTGTCGCTCAATAAACCTTGATAGTCGGTGATTTTATACATAAAAATGTAGAATGTATCTCAAGTTCCTGTAGCTAATTGCAGGTTTCCTTTTCTGTGTAACCATGAAGTACGTTTTTACTCTCTCACAGTTATATATCAGGAAATATCACCATTTAACTCCTTTGAGTTTTCGTTACTGAAGGTGAAGCTACCGGGGAAAAATAAACCATTGATCTATAATAAATGACCAATGGAAAAATTCCACTAAGTATTGAGGGTAATGTCATAAGAAATACTTGTTTTTAGAATTGATAATTCGTTTGATGACACTGGTTTGAATTAATCAATAATTACTGCTATAATTGCACCGTCTATAAGGCATTAAGTTTCCTATATCATACCAGTATAAAGACAAACTGAAAATTGAAGCATGTAGTACGAAATTATATCCCCGTTTCAATTTATGAAAAAAATTTCAATTCGATAGAAAAATACCTTTGGTAAGCCTTTTCCACATTTCAGAGACTATTCCGACAGAGGTTTTTAAACAATAAACGAAATGCCAGTTACATGAAATACTTATCCTAATTAAATTAGGCTACACAATTCCCGTATATAAAAAGGGGGATAAAAGGTTCTGCTCTAATTACACAGATATATGTGTTACAAATTCACTTAGTAAGATTCTTAGAAGAATCATAAAAAGTCGACTTGGCAATGAATATAAATACTTGAAAGAACAATGTGAATTCACGGCAGGAATATCATGCAAAGATCATGTAATCGAATTAGAACTCCTCCTAGAAACATGCTACGAAGAAAAATCGATGGGGTTGATGTTTCTAGATATAGAGAAAGCCTATGATGGTGTTCCAAGAAGTATGTCATAGAAAGCATTGCAAGAAATGAAAATAAGTTCTAATGTAGTTGAAATTATAAAATAATCATATTCCAATAACAGATTCCAAGTAAAAATTAGAAAGCGACTGTGCAAAGATTTTAACTTCTGAAGGACTACTGCAGGGTTGTTGCCTATCACCAACACAATTTAAAATATACATTGATGCCTGCCTACGGATTTGGACACGTAAATGTCAGTGAATGGGAATAAAAATAGAGGAAAATTATTACTTACATAATTTATTGTTTGCAGATAATCAATTAATTATAACACCAGATAGAGAAGATGTTACTTACAGGATGAGAAAACTAATTGAATATGGTAAATGGGGCCTACGGATAAACATGGATGAAACAGAGTACATGAAAATTAATTTAGGTAGAGATGATCAGATAAAAACAGAAGAAAGCTAAATTAAGAATACGATTAAATTAAAATATCTTGGATCAGTACTAAAAGTGATGTTTCGACTACATCTGAAATAGAGAAGGGAATAATAAATGGAAGAAAGGTAATTGGAATGTTTAACTCTGTGTCAAGGAGCAACAATATCATTCTAAAACCAAAATATTGATGTACATATAATGCACTGGTACAGAGTATCATGGTGTATGGTTCAGAGACTTGCACAATTGGTAGACAGCAAGCAAATAAATCATTGTCAACTGAAATGGATTTCTGAAGGCGAGCAGCCAGGAAATCAAGAATTGAGAAAATAAGAACTACCACAATTAGGGAAATGATGAAAGTCGAAAATAATGTATTGGAAATAATTGACAGAAGATTAAGATGGAATGGGCATGTCGTAAGAACGCCAAATGAAAGAATGCCAAAGAAGATATTGGAATGAGAGGTGGAAGGGATCAGGAGGAAGTGGCGACATAGAGAAAAGGGGATTAATGCCGTTAAAAGGAGCATGAAACAAAGGGGACTGATAGACGGAGATGACGAGGACCAGGAACACATTTCTTGTGTGTGATGGAAAACCATTCTAGTTTGGAACAATTCAGAATTAAAGAAATCTTTAGTTTAAACTCTATGAAATTTGAAACTCCTTTAACTAAATTAGTACTAGTACACTGGGGAATACTGGAAAATTTTGTTACACAGCGAGGGTACCAATGCTTATATTACATAGATTTTATTAAACGTGATTTCCGTTCTTCTCGTACTACATTTCCAAATGCTATATTTTGTTTAATTGCTTTTAAGGAAATGTATTATAAAGCATGTTTTCCGGTTTAATAAATAGATTCCTAAAGACAGCATAGTGGCATTCTGTTGAAAGTAGCCTTAAATAATTATTTACATTATACATACAAATACACATCCTTAGCAATACGCATCTCAGTTTCATAATACGTTAAATGGGCTATTCAATGTAAGCCGTCACGTATGCTGACACTTTTGATTTCCTGGGGGCTTCCATTTTTAATTCTACCACACAGCCATATTTTTTTATAACCTTTAAAAAATTAAAGGGGTGGGATTTGTGTTGAACAACATGGTGCTAGGGTGAGCTTCCTCCGGGTCCTCCGGTTTCCCCCACCATCATTCTACCAATTGCTCCATCAAATCATTCATCTCAGGCGTTGGGCCAACCCCTTTACCCTGATTTCATCACAGATCAGATGCTTCGGCTCCTTCGCTCTGAGGGAACCCAAGCATCTCTTAACGTCAGCATGGACGAGAAAGGGAGAGAAAAAAGAAAACAACTTAAAGGGGACCTTAGTACTATTAAAGAAGCAGTAGCACACTATTTTGAGTTATGTGATACATTAATTGCTTTCGTCTTACTAATTTTATGAAGGGCACTTCACAAAAATCAGTGGCTAGTAATGAGTGTACTAATTGTCTCAAGGTTGTGGCCTAAGTGTAGATGTAAGATTGGTGCAGACTTAGGCTTCTTGATGTACGTAGACCTTGAAAACCTGTTCTCGTAGCGGGCGTCCCAGTGAGAAAGGGTTAAAGGGAAAATGGGACGGAGAGCGGTCTGTCGCGGGCCACGGTAGAACAGAAGACGGTGTATAATAGTTCCAGATGAAAGCTACTACACGCTATCCAGCTCAGTGGCTTCTCACAGGTGCAACAATAATATTAACAGCATCCTTTCTCCCTGTAGCAATAAGACACCTGTCGTCATATTACATATCAGAAAGAACTAAACGGATAAAAGGTGTAGTAAACTTCAGAGGTGAAATAGAGTGGAAGAAATCCAGGAGCCGTTCAGCATTTGCATAAGAACATCGAGAATCCACCGAAAAGGTCTTGGTTCAGGACTGTCGACGGTGGAATTGGCAGACGCTACTACCTACGTCACTCACCATTTGACAACACCTTATGGCCAATGCCTCATCAAACGTTTGCTGGTGCAAATGTGTGGCAATGCTGAAGCCACTTCTCCTTTGGTTTTACTTTTAAGATAAGTTGCATTTCATAGAACAGCCATTAATTTTCAGTGAATCAGTTATATTGGGCATGACTTTGGACTCAAAACCAGTCAGAGCATCCCAAAGTTTAAGTACTACCCCAACAAATAGGTTCTACCACTCTCGGATCGAATGAATGTACTTGGTTGTGTTGCACGGTTCTTGACACTTGGCTGCATAAAGACGACTAAGAGGAAGGACAAGAGGTTCTTGCTATTCAAGACTTTCTCTGCGGCATATAAAGTGCATGCTATACAAGCATTCAGAGAACTTCACAGTTACATTAACAGGCTGCCTTAAATGTTTGTACTCCAACACTTCGAAAATAATGTTACTTAAAATATAAATTCTAATTTAACAGTGGACAATGTACCTCAATCTATGACATTTGGAAACTAAGTGGCATCATTTTGCCATCGATTCAATTTTACCGTTTTGCAGAAGATGTCAGCTATAATTGTACCCTTCTATTGATTGGTAGGTCATTGATAACGCTTCAAATACTTAAACTTTCATATCTAGAAATCACGCTAAACACACGAGATATTTAGTGACGCGACTGTTTTGAACTGACAAAACACTGTTTCTCACTGTGTGTTCATTTATTTTTCACTTGTTCCTGTGGTGTACTTTATCGCATTTTCGATGATTCCCGAAAGGAAGAACGTTTTTGTCAATCCTTATTCAAGGCATACAAAATAAACCTTTATTCAGTCAAGGGTTTTTGCATCTCGAACAAGACAAGGTGCAGTTTACGCACATGACGTTCCACTTATCTGTTTGGGAGTCTATTGATAACCCATCTTCAAAATAGGAAAACTACTTTAGCAACATAGTAAGCTATCCGTTTATTTTATTTAATAGACCACGGTCCAACAGTTGGCATCTATACCTCTTTTCATTAGTGATGGCGCTGAAAATTGATGTTTAATTATGAGATCTATTGCAAGACTTGAAGCTTTCGTGATGAACGTTATTGATTAAAACTTCACGAACAGGAACACTCCAGGAAAAGGCTTCAAGCTTCAGAAACAGTCGGTTCCTCATGAAGGTCATGAACGGCACAATGGCCGAAAGCTTGATCTTCATAAATTTGACTTGGCTGATCACCCGTGAAGCCTTAATCAATGAAGTATATTATTTGTTCTGTGACTAATGCAAGGTGCGACATTTCGGTGCAACATTTTAGAACAAGTAGGTTCAAAAAGCGAAAATCGGAATGACATTTTGATCCCCTGTTTGGAAGCCTGGTGTAGGAAAATAATTTACTTTAATGGTTTGCATAACCTGCCACGATTTCGCGTACAGCACAGGAGTCGGCGTGAGAAACAGAAGCTACAAATAAAGTCCTCACAAAGTGGAAGAGTTTGAAGAAAGCATCTGTAGCGGAGGTACGTGTTGTCAGTCGGAAAGTGTTCCCCAACTACAATGCTGCTATAGCCGTGGGAGTTCGCACGCGACCATAAGTCGAGACACCGAAATCCTCCAGCCATGACTCCGGTAAGGATATACTAGTATCAAAGTTGCAATAATTTTCATACTTATTATCCCATAGTAAGTGAAAATGATGGCTTTAAAAATGAGCTCATAAGCAAAGGCTATTTTTTGATAAAACCAGGATTGATGATTTTATGTATCTCTTAATTGTATGGTGCAGTAGAATAACAAATGTCACGCAGTTAATAGGTTTGTATTTTTATTTGAGTAGCTTAGGCACTTCTTCGGATAACATATATGTTATATCAGAATATTTCAGGGTGCATTCAATATAAGTTTTGAGCGCTACAGTTTACAAAACACTACAGATTCACAATACGGCGAGTAAAGTGTTTACTTAAATATTAATAACGTCGCTTTTGGTCAATATGTGGAAGTATGACTTTAAGGTGTCTAACATTCATCCTGTAGGAACTCCCTTTGGGTTTAACATTTCCTCTTGGAGCAAGTAATAATTGTGGATTTCGACACACATCTTAGATGGACTGGTACACTTCTGTTAATGTATTTATTTATTTTCCCCCATCTTCATTAGCACAAAAACAGTTTCCGGTATTGCTGTTTTTGATAAGCTAAGGTTCATGGTCTTTCTTGAGGATTGGATGTAGTGTGAATACCCAAACTTCTTGTTCAATAAGCTGTATATGGTTAACAGGTAAATAGAAAACGTTTATAAAGAAATTATATGAAGAAGTACTGTAATTATTTTCTCATACTATAATCAGTGCATACTATAGGAGCATGAGGTAATTTTTTTCATTGGAGAGTAGGAGGATCTGAGGAAAAGACAATTATTTAGACTAATGTAGCTCAGGTAATTAGGGGTGCAGTGAGTTTACTCCACCGGAAAATTACAAACTCAAACTTTTCCTTGAGTTCAGTTCTGTTCAGTTATTTCAAATGTTCGTTATGTACATATGTGGTGAAAATTTCAGAATATAGAAAGTAAATAAAGTCATGTAGTTACCCAGCCCTCGGCTTGGAGGGTATTCCACCGAAACTAGGTACGCAAATATATGTTAAAATAGAATTACTGGTTTCCTGCAAAGTTGGCAATATATCTGTGTGACTTGTGGGTAAAATATCAGCCTCGTGTGTCGGAAGAACTATTTTTGGCTTGAACCACGTGCTTAAGGTTTCCTTCGAAGGTTTCGTTCACCCCTTTAAGAAAAACATTGTTTGAGTTTCATGCACCTCCAATCAAATTTGTGTACATCTAACCTGTGGGTATGATAACCAGAATGTATAAATTGAGCAAATTTGAGGGTAAGGCTTCCATAAATCCAATCTCTGTAGGTTAAAGCACGTTTTTATTTAATGTGTGGAGATGAACAAATTCAGAGATATCTAAGGAAAGATTCAGCTAAAAATCGTTAGTCAAACTGTGATAATATGAGGTTCATCCTGTTGCAGTTTACTGGAAATTAGACTTTCTTAGCTGATATACTCCATATTCTACATTGACTTTCAAGTTTAAACATGTTTAACAGGCCTTTAGAATATACTGAATTGAAGAAATTCTTCGCAATATCATATTGTGACTTTGTGGGTTCGTAAAATTAAAAGTCCAGTTTGCAAAATTTAAAAAATGCTCCTTATTTCTGTAAAAAACACACTTTGGTAAACCCTTACAGTAGCAAAATTACGTAACATACACAAACACAATCCTCAAGGTCGTCGACCACAAGCGCGGAGTTCACTTTCAAAACACAGCTGCAGGCACACGAATCAGTTCCGAATACCATTCATTCTCGATAAACTAGACGCGGCTTCTTTTATGTACTCGTTTACTTTTCGAGAAATTACCGGTATTTTCTGTATAAAAAAGACGACACTAGAACCTTCCAGTTATCTGTCTTTATCTGCTTCGGCCAGCTTTTTATCTCCGCGCTGCTTTGTCTGTCCCTTTCTGCGCACCGCCTGCGTATCGTCGCAATAATGGGTTCGCGACAGTATGTTTAATAACGAGTTAGTTTGTCTTCGACTGTTAGCAAATATGTAAATACTCATCAGAACAAGGAGAACTGAAAAATAACTGTTAGCTTCTGTGGATCAGAGTTAGGAAACACGGGTATATATATTACAGAACAGTACTAAAGAAACAAGTAACAGAAAGGAGCTTCTAATACGTGAATATTTTACAACTTCTCTTACAGTATAGTTCCCATGAACTGAAGGCTCATCACGCTAACTTTTGTCTGAATCCATGATACTGAATACTCATATAGCTAAACATATATAGCTATTACAGTAATATTATTATATTTTTCTATCACTTAGTCCAGAAATATGCAGTGTATTTTAGTTCACTGATGTCCGGGTAAGACATAGTTAATGGTTTAGCTTAATGGATGTAAAATTCACTGCAGTTGGTTCATTGTAGGCCTTAAAAACTAGAGAGCTGCTTTCAGCCCTGAGGTGCATTCTATTATAAAGCAGTCTCAGCTGTGGTTGACATAAATTGCCGGTAGAAAGGAAACTTTTGATTCATTGACTGGTTTTATACTCGCGCAGAATAAGTCCTTATCAGTTATTGTGTACTACCCTATATATGCACGTATTTGCTAAGTGTCCCCGAGGTGATCTCATTTTCTGTTATGAAAAGGCTCGTAAAGCAAAGAGGGGAGCGTTAATATGACTCCTGAACTGCACACCAACATAATTTGGTCGGCAAACTCTCCTTCACAGTTCCCATTGCCTCCAATTAGCAAATCAATTTCTCTGACTTGTCTGTTGTATTTGGAACTCCATTAACAAATGTAGTTGGCAAGGCCAATTGTTGCGGGGAAGGGAGGTACAAGAGGATTTTGGGTAGTTATGAAGTTTGATGCAATGCGGTTATGCTCTCTCCTGACCATAGTGACCATATCCTCGCTGGCTATTAATTCTTCTTATGATAATATATTATTACGCAAACGCTTTACGTTACAACTCTACACCATTGCTAGAGACCATAAACTTGTCCCACACAAAGCACTTCACTACGTGTATGTTAACAACTACATTCATTTTGGCTTTAGATCTAGATTTCCAAGTTTGGAAATGGCTTACTTATTATTTTACTTACTGTGTTCTTAACAGAAGTGCTTTATAATTTGTTAGATACAAAGGTTTTATCTATATTTCACATTTAAAGTAAGTGCCACAAAACGGAGAAAAAAGAACTATAGCCGTGGTGTGAAGATTGCTACAGGTCATCAAGTTTGGGCATAATAGCCAGGTCACCTGGACGAAGGTGCAGCTAATGGCTGGTCTCACTTTGATTTTGGGTGTGTAGTGTTTAATGTCCACTTTTACTTCTTGCAACACAGCAGGAGGTAACACTGATGATACATGATATGAAGATGGAACACCGGTGGGAAGAGATGACGGGGGAAAACGGAGCACTCGGAGGAAATCCGCACCTACACAGTTTTGTCCACCACAAATATCACATGCCGGGTCTCTTTGGTGAGAGTCGAGTGGTCTAACCACTCGTCCACGGCGCGGCCTAGTGTACTTCAATCAGTGCCGAGTGCAGTTCACTTGGGGCTCAGCAGTTTAGTTGTGAATCAATACCTCAGATATGTTGTATTTTGTCCTGGATGTGTTCTTTAAGTGTAATTTTGATTTATGTTAAGTGCCTAAGAGTTAATAAAGCGTATTTTTCTACTGAAATAAGCATTCACATACCACAACTGTATTCAGAGTTTTTATTTGTCTTAGAATATTGAAACAGCTGCTAAGGACTTAGAAAATTTGTATTCTTAAATTTTGAAAAACGTGAATAGTGTATCATTTTGTTTATGTATATAAGTTACTATAAACTTTTCAACTATTAGATTAACTTACTGAATAGTTTCGTTGTTTGTTACCATCACTATCACAACAAGTATTAGATCTGTAGACTCCGCTGTGAGACTCACTGTTTGCTTAACCACCTATAGTCTGGTCTTATAATTTCTCCTTATACGTAACCTTCAATTTCTAATATGTTTTCTTTCTAACTTTGAAATGCATATTCAGCTTATGGTATCAGAAATTTCACCTGTTGTGGCTGTCGAGTGTTTTAATTTGTATGCCCTAATATCTGATTTCAAAGCTAAAAACAAAAGTTGTTTAGAAGAATTTTATGGAAATTTAGCTACAGCAACTTATATAGGTAGTTTCCGAATAATATTCTAATTGTTCCATTTATGTTATTAGTTACCTGTTTTATTTTACAGGGTGTTTCAAAATGACACCGAACGAATATATAGAAGTAGTTACTCAGTTTCGATGTGTCATATATAGATAGTTTTACCGCCAATAGAGCCGCATAAAAACGCTCCAGAATGACTGTGGATTAGGCAGTGGCAGGAGCAATGCCACGTGCCTCACGCTGTCGATGGAATCGCAGGTAGGTGACACCGTGCCGCCTGGTGTAGCGGCATACTCCACGGTAGCTTGCTACTATTAAAAATTTCTTTGGCTAATGAAACCGCAATAAAGTACCTCTTCCTTAGTCATTTGTTTCTGGATGTTAAACCTGTTGCAACATTCCGTTATAAGAGCCGATGACGGCAGATAACCTAGCTAGATACACATCTTAAACTTTTTAGGGGAAAGTTAATCTTAGTGAGATTGAGGATGGAGGAATTAAATGATAAAAGGAGCAGAGAACAATATAAAGGAATTGTAGATAATGTTAACCAAAACCAAATTTCTTATGCAATGAGACAATATTTTGTTTCACTGTTTCAGTAATACTAAATAAAGCATTTGTAACTTAAAAGAAAGTTGTTGATTTTACAGTAACTGGTTGTAAGTATCGTAGAATTAAGGCCATAGCAAAGTGAGCAACCTTGGAACTGATGAGTCATTATTCTACATTTTACAAATAACTGCCCTTTGCTCCATTACCTGAAAGTGAGGCTAGGGTCAGTGATATAATGAGCAAGGAGCATTGGTTTTGTTTTCGTGACCGGCGCGTCCCAACAACATCTTTTGAGGTTCGCACACCAGTGTTTTCCTAATCACCAAATTTAATGATGTATAAAATTATACCTAAGAAATTTTAGAGGCAGCGACACCAAAATTTGGACAAGTTAAGTTACAAACCACGAAACGGCTATAATCGTTCGGTGTCATTTCAAAACAACCTGTATACGTTTTTACTGTTTAGGACCATACATTATTCTTTTCCTTTCGCTGATATCAAATCATATTTTGTTGTGTTAGGTACTGTAGTATTTGGTAATAACCTTATTCTGAGTTTTCGTTTCTCTTAGCTTATTTTCCCATGCACATTCACTCTCACATTAACATTTAGATTTTATGAGAGGCAGGTAATAGTTAAAGAAATAGTCTCATGCCGCAGGCTGGAACCAAATCCGGGGTCGCCGAATCAAAGATCACCTTGCTAACCACTCGACCACAGTACCACTGTACACGGATCTGTTAAAACCTAAGCCCACTAACGAATTGAATAATAACGCTTTTGTTTGCATATTGGTGTCTTCTCGTAGCTGAAATAAATATGCGGATTCACATGAATTTCTTTAATCAATCTTGCACAAAATGCTTTTATCTGGTATATTTGCCACATATTATTCGAGAAAAATTCTAGCGAAAATGGCGTTATTACAGTTACTTATGGGAATAAGGGAATATAGTAGCCTCAAGCCATAGTCAAAACTCGAAGAGCTGATTACTATTTGATAACGTTGACACTCCTTTCCTCTTGAATGCTAAGGACATAAAACAAGGAACGACTTGTTGGAAAATAAAAGGTACAAGTGAAAGCTCGGGCCAATAACAGAAAATCTTTTGGAAATGATACAATTCACCAAAATTTCGTTTCACATAAATTGTGTATTTTAGTAGGAGCTGCATTTTTGGGTATTAAGATTTTGTCTCTTGTGTTGTTTCGTAAATGACCTCCTGATCGTAGAAGTCTTCAGATACGATTCCAAGGAAGTTCAAGGTACGTATACTTTAAACTGTCCTTGCCATGTCATAGTGGGCTATGGCGTTGTGCTTTTGTTCTCTGTCACAGAAAGCTCTCAGTTTCAAAGTCACACTTGGGGGTTTTCGATATTTAATTCGGGGATTAGATCCGGTACCCACTCAGCTCCTTGAGGAATTTGAAGAGCTACTATAAGTAGCATATCCTGGTCAAGAAAACCAAATTCTAGATGAGGGTGCCGTGATGATGACCGCATCTCCTCCCCGTATCGGGTGGATGATCGCTTATATCTGCATTGCGTATGTGGGCGTGAGGCCGGCAGGCGGTTTGGCAGGCTTGTGAGCTGTTACGCCGTGGATTATTTTATTGTTGATTTATAACAGAAGTGCATTAAATATCGGAATGTTTTATTATAATTATTTCACTTTGTTAATAAAATAAATTTTTTTAGGAAATATCCTTTTCAGATCCTCAGGTCATACCGATTTATGAAGCTGAATATTGTTGCAACTAGGATTGAAAGGGTGATGAAGGGACTTATAAACCTAATCCACAGCTAGGAGCTTTGCTACTGGAAGGATTGGAGAAATCCAATGTTGGAGCTAATTGATGGCGGTTGAGGACATGAGAAGGGTTAGAGATAACACCTAGTGTCAAACCACATTAACAAATGTATTCTATAATTTGGTAGAGCAGAACAAGGCACTCCCTCATCTTGAAGAGATCAGAGGTGCATTTGAAACATTATATTAATTATAACAAATTTGGTTCAGGGTTGCGTAGGATCTGAACAAGTGGATAATTCTCTCCTGTGTATGTTTCTCCTGTAGCAGTGTTAAAGTCTCAGCTGTTGTCAACAGATTATGTGATCAGGCCCTGATAACATCAGCGGGCTAACTAAACGAGTGAACTATCAAATCCCATTCTTATTGATCCCCACCATTAAATAGACCTTACTCCCAAAATGGCCGCCAACTCACATGTCAGCACTGCGTATGATTAATGTTGTAAAAAATTACTTCATATGGTGTAATGTATGTTTATTTGGAAATGACTTGCCTAAACTTTCTATCGACAGAGAAGACCTGACACTGCAGTTTCATAACTGTACCTTTATTTGACCACATGACTCATACCTAACATGCTCTCACATGTCTAAACTTGCAACTACAAGAAATGAAATGTTAAATTCAAATAATTAGAATTATTCCCAACAATTGTTCAGATCTTATACGCAACAATATAGTTACCAGATATTTTGTTTAACCCATCTGATTTTCTTCAGCTATGCTGTTCACGTACAGGGACACACACATACACATACAAACAAAGAAAAAGTTTTTCCAAAAATTTATTTTTGTGTTTAAGGGGGCCGCGTAACATGTATTTCAAAAGAATTACCGGAATCGAATTTTTTAGTGGAATGGAATACTTCTGTACCAGCTATGCATTATGTAAGTTGTGGAAAATGTAAAATCAGAATAACATTCAGTTATTATTTTATTAGCCGCAAACCTTAAAACATTTTAAGGATAGAAGTTCTTGCCGAGCCACTTAGCAACTGTATCCCGATTCTAAGAAGTTGCGTGTTTGCATGACTGTGGACTATAGTAACAGCAAGTTGAATCCGCGGATCCATAACTTCTGAACGTACACCAAAACAAGTATGAAGTAAACGAAACAAAAACAGTTTGGGCTCCTGAGCGCGGCCCAGATGGATATGGTTTACGACCCGAGGTGAGCAATGTGGAAGGGAGGGGATGCATGAATATTTTGGCCTGGGAGAGAGTGGGAGGATTTATTTGCGAGAGCAGTATTGCAAAACCGAACCTGAGTGATTGTTCTGTTCTGGTTGTAGCCACAGCAATCTCCGCAGGGGAACCAGTAAATCTGACCCATTTCTGCCTGTGCGTCATGCGGTGTGGCAGCGATATCAATTGCAAGAAACGGTTCACTTTTTCCTGCATTTTCCAAGTTGTAATATAATGGTTTTTACAAAATATACTCAACCATGATCTTTAAAAATGCACTGAAGCGCTTTTATTCGAAATACAGGGCTATGACATGTCATGTCGCTATATTTAGACACATCACATTTAGCTGTCATTTAATAAAATTAAAGAACATAAAACCGAATTGTGCTACATAACTGACTTCCTAATTATGATGCTTTTTGTTGGCTTTAAATTACTCCTTGATGTGTTTGAAACATTAAACACACAGTGCGGTCGCTTTATGGCTAGGCCACGGACCGCGCGCTGCACTGCAAGCGAACCATGCACACATGTAGTCCATGACCTCTTCATAAAGCGACCACAACTAATTATTCCATAGGACTTTGTAATGCACATCAAAAATCCATACGTTGCCATTTTAATGCATTTGATGGTTACCGTGGTGCATTAATTAAACTTCGGAGCTCCTTTCCAAGGTAACACTTTATTTATATTCTGTATCATAACTACAACTACAAATAATCTTAATTTAGAAGAAATGTAAATGTATATACTTTTTCTCGTTTAATAAAACCCTGGGGTTATTTCATGGTAAAATGTATTAGTAGCAGCAGTAGTGGGGTTTAGAGTGCCTAACGATCCCCGCATCTTGTTCTAAAAGCTTTGATACTACCCTTATCTCTTAATAAGAATCCAGTGAAAAGAACACTGGAAGAATACCCAGGCTTGAACGTCCCATTCCAAAGGATAAGGTCGAATACGGCAATATTCCTCGTCCGAGAACCATAGCTGAAACGCCCTATTCCATTGCACCATGTCAGAGATGTCCGCCTCGGTAGCGTGTCTGTCTCACGTTCAAGAGGTCCTGAGTTCGAATCTCGGCCAGGGCAAGTTACCTGGAGAAGTTTTTTTCCGGGTTTGCCCTTATTCTGAAATATGAATGTGGAGTAACTCTAAGCTCTATGGACTCTGGGCTCATCTGAACATTATTTCGCCCATTCCATTCATCCTCCGATATGACATAACATTGGAGGACGTAAATTACATTAAAAGAAAACATGCCAGAGATTGCCAAAAGCTTAGTCAAGTTGAAAACTAGCACCAAGGAACTTCATTAAGGGATAATTAAAATATCCAAGCCTTTTGAATATACATTTTCATGTTTATAATACTGATGTTCAAAGGTACCTCAAATCTAAAGCTTCGGTAAACATAATAGGCAGTATAAATTGAAGTATGATTATGCAAGGTGATTGGGCACAAATATTTTAAGGAAAATCACTAACCCTTGGCGTTAGAGAAATGAAATATTACATGAAAAGATGTAAACATACCGTAGATCACTTCTGATATTTGCAACAGTTAATCCTGGAGCTTCTAATTGGATTTGAAATCACTGAGGTAAATATTTTGTCGGTCCAAAATATATCTTTAATTCTCTCTTTTCTTTCCTCCCTCCCCCTCTCTCTCTGACAATGCTTTGGGTTTTAACTGAACTCTTCATGTAGTCTTATCCTTAAAAATATGAATAAATACTTGCACAGAGGTAAACAAAGCTGTCAGTTCTTTCAAAGCCAGAATAAAGCTATCAAGTATAACTCAGTCCGGTTTTATATTTACGTTTATAACTGTGCTCCAAATTTGAGTTGCCACGGACGTTCCAATAGTACTATAGCTGTTTCCAAATGTAACGTTCTGATTCTAGAGATATGTTACAATCCATCTTTTACTAACACGTATACGATGTGACACCTTAGTAGCATCTGTGCTTAAATCCAAGGTTCCAATACATGAGTACATCCAGTGGAACCTTTCCGGCCAATCAAGTACGAGGTCTCCTGGTTAAATGTTAACCCCTGGTGGGCCAAGGCCTGTCAACCAACTGCCGGCCTCGCCCACATATGCAAGGTAGACGTTGGCGATTATCCAAACAATACGGGGAGGAGCTGCGGTCAGCATCTCGGCATCCCCCAGCCAGAAAGTTGGCCTTCTAGACCAGCGTTCCCTACCTATCTTAGCTGTTAAATTTCCTCACGATCCTGAGTGGGCACCGATGCTATATTCGGGGCTTAAAATCCGCACCCTCCAGGGATGGGATCGCTTCCGTGTGCCTTCCGTGGCAGGGAAGCAAAGCAGGACTATTTAGCCCATTACGCTAAGGCGTAGGATGAGGTATGCTGTTACAAAAGCGAAAAACAACGTTTAGGATCATACATTTATTCTTAGCGTTGTGTAATAGAGACATGACTGTGGCATATGGATGCTTGAAAGCGGAACTTAACAGTTAAGATGGTGGTGTGTCGCATGTGAAATCAATAATAAAATATCGCCGTTCTGACTTGACTGCATTTACTGCTCAGTGAAGTCCTGAAGTATAAGTGCACAATCAGCAAACTCGGTGGAATCTGATGGTCTATGAAATGAAATCATAATTAAGGAATAACTCTTGGGACGTAATACGCTCCAGACCTAGGTATAGGTTAGTACCAGCATTTGCAACAATTCGAAAAAAGAGAAGTTAGTCAGGAAGAACGGTCCAGGTTAGATTTCAGTCCTGATCCCTAGTTCATAACGGTTGCTGTATCTGGTTCCTCTTATTTCTCAGTGCTATCTTCAGTTTAAAATGATGAAACTGTTTTGCTTTCTGGTGCTTCTTTGAGTTACTCAACTTATAAATTCCACAACATCAATCAAAAAGGAATGAAGCACAGAGTATATTATTGAAGTGTATGAACCTAATAGGAACAAAAGTAATCTTGGGAGTATTCAGTGAACATGTTAACATGATCTGGGGGATTGACTAATTTATTAATTTCCATTACTTTTCACTTTTAATTTAGAGTTGCAGTTCTTCTCTCATCAGGTAAAGAGGACTCTTAGCGGGCCTCAAATTTTCTCTTAATTGGAATGCCAGTCATCATCAGATTTCCACCATCCCCAAGCACCAAAATTAGATTATTCACTTCCTTCGCTTCGCCCTAAGACCCCTATCCCTATTTTGAGCTTTCACTCTTGGGCACAATCTCTTGACTCCAGAAGCACTTACTTAATTTCTGGAACCTTCCTTCCTGTTCATTATAACATTCATTTTCCCATATTTTTCTTCAACACCCAGGGGGGCAAATGTAGTAAATTAGGGAAGTTTTCACCTTTTTACCTGATATTAAAACGAAAAAGCCTAATCTTCCATTCATTACTGCACAGTGGTGTATATCTCGTTAGTAAAATTAATCGAACATATACAGAGTAAATGAAAATGTAATATCCAGATGTTGGCATTCGTATGATGATCATTAGTGGAGAAAGAATGAAACAAATAAAATAACATTTTTTTTATAAAATGGTTTATAAATATGTTTTATTGTAAAACACTCCTATTTTAAATGCCTAATTTAATATCCCAGAATTCAATAGAAATACACTGACAGAAAATGCATTCTGTTAAGTATAACCTACTCCGTCTTATTCAGATTGCCCTCCTATTTGGAGAACATGAACCCCTAGGACGTATAAACAAGCTTTTCTCTGGTATAAGTAGCCTCTTCGAGCGGTAAAGATCATAGGAAAACCAGAATACTAATCAGCTCAATGACGGTGAACAAGGGGAAAATTAAATGTTGTGATGAAGGGAGTACGGTGTAAATTCTCGAATCAAATTGTGCCACTCGGAATTCATGTAGTGTTGGAAGAAACCCACGAGATGACCCTTTTGTCAACCTCGATCCGAAGGTTTGAAGCCCGAACCTTCAGAATGTTAGTTCCTCACGTTTACAGCCAGCTGTAAAACTGATTTGCAATGTAAACCGTGTAAGCATTTAGAAACTTTTGCTCTTTCTGGAATAACCTAAAAAATATGAATAGTCACTTAGGCTTTTACTGGGGGACAAATACACCTCAAATGAATGTTGGTGGTCAGTACTTCATCAGTTTTGGTAACTTATTCCTTTAGTTTGAGATATTGTTTCTTTCGCATTATCTGTATCTCCTAACATACAACCCTTCACGATGAACTTTGAAAATTGCTTCATTAATGCATCTAATTTTTTTCTCCATATGGTTTTGACTTTCTACGCATGTAATGTTTATTGTAATGAAATACATCATTTTGTTTCCTAAAGCTAAAAATAAGTAAGAATTCCTAAAACATGAGTTT
This sequence comes from Mantis religiosa, assembly GCA_030765055.1. NCBI lineage: Eukaryota > Metazoa > Arthropoda > Insecta > Mantodea > Mantidae > Mantis > Mantis religiosa. Next base: position 36,881,888 of record CM060948.1, read on the forward strand.
AGCGGGGTAGTCAAAATTCTTCCCTGAGTTCAAAAATTACCTTAAAAGAATATAAAGATTGTCGCGTTTTCTCCAAGGTCCCTTACTCCGTCGGGCTTCGAAGAGACGATCTGTTGACTTTGTAGTACTGGCTGAGGAGGTGCTATTATCTCAGGGTCCGCCTCACGAGTGCTTTTAACTCTACTAAACTATGTAGTAGGTGCTGTAGTTGGTCTGAGAATTTGGATTTTTCTCAGGGTTCTTGAGCAAGAAAGTCTTCTAACACTTTAGTGTCGGCGTCGAGTTACTCGGATGCGTGCAAGGTTTTCAGTAATTTAGGCACCACTCGCGCAATGTACTTGTAAATATATATGCTCAAAGCTCTAAAATAATTATCCTAATCTGAGAAAACTCTGTATAACGTCGGATGCGCCTCGCGCTTCTCTGGATGCAAATTTCTTAACTTCACTTGATGCTGCTACGGCATAACAATACGTGGATTCTATTCCAACACTGACCTTTTCTCGAGAAACGGTAAATTCCTTTCTTTGGCTATACAAAAGTGAAGGCCAATAACCCTTATGGCCAACGCTAAGGTGTAAGCAACAACGGAAGTCGTCCCGTTACTTGCCCCGAAACCTATTACATATCCCGAAGGAACATCATCTATGTGTTTTATTGTTTATACTATTTTATATATCTTTTATACATATTATGCCTTCTTACAAATACTATTACAAAAATCACATATATTTGCTATTAAGTTCACTGTTTGCATAATTATTAATAACTCCTGAATCAGTAATAACTACTAGTTTATTTTATATTAGAATAAAGGGCAGGCGGAAATATTTGTTACAAGATATAGGCGATAGTTTTCTTTAAACAAAGCAATAAATCTCACACTGAAATTTACTTAATATCTGTCCACGTAGAACTCGAAATATACATTTGGACATCAGCTCGTAAAACGTGTATCCACGGTTCAATTTCAACCAGAAATGTTACTCCCTAAACAAAGTTTTACCCAGGTTATCCATCAGGTAACAGAAACTAGCGGCGTCGGTGAATATATGCTCTGATTTCTCACAAGTACTGTACTGATGCACATACCAAGAGGATCAAGGAATTTAGTTGATTAATTTACAACTGAGGGATATATTACCTAAAAAAGAACATTTCATTGATTTAGAAAATATATTAAGTTCATCTTTAAATACCACGGTTAAGATGGTCAAGGTTTCCTCCCTTCCTCTACTGACAAACATCTCGTTGAGAGCACAAGCAAATGCTAGATTAGGTAAATATGCTAATAATGATCTAAATATTGGAATGCTTCAAGTTTTTATTGCAGCCTTACACGAAAAAGGACTTATGTACACAGTACAGTAAAGTACACATAAATAACGTGCATTCAACAGAATACATTTAAAAAACGTAAAACCCTTCAAACATTTGTCTCGCTACACCTGATGTTTACATTCGGGTGGCGTGGGCGATTGATTTAGAATTCTAATTATTGCTTTTCCATGGTGGTCCACTAGAAATGTCTTTTTCATATGACAGCTTATGCAACAGTAACCCTCATGAACTTTGAGCTAAAATGTGCAACAGTAGTTCCTTGATGCATCGTGCTGTAATAACATTTTCAGATGTTGGTAGTACTAGAATAAACATAGTGACATCTAGCGACGGTAACATAACCACGAGTTTGTTGATACTTCGAGCTGATGATATGGCTTATTTATTGACGAAATCGCGATATTGTTGTATTTTTAAGAAATACGCTCATCATTTCTTAAAGATAAATGAAGTTTTTTATGTTACAAATTATTATATTTGTATATATTAACTGCTGTTAATCTGGGTAACACTTTTGAATCCTTGTTTTATCCGTTAACAAATTTTACAATTTATATGCTTTTCTTGTTTTTTCAAATTTTAACCCCAGGGTAAAGACCTATACCCTATTAAAGCTATAATGAGCAATATAAATCCTATGTAAATAAACTTTCAGGAGAGTCCAAGAAACCCAGGAGATAACCAAAAGTCCAGATCTTAATTATAAGGCTAAAGTGTGTTCACACTTGTTTTAAACACTTGTTTGAACTCTTAGATGTGTGTAAATACAAATATAATATACTTTACCTAACACATTTGGTCTATATATTAGATTAAATTAGATTATATTGTGCATATTCCAAAATTTTCCAATTTAGAACGTTTGGCTACATTTATTTGTCTTTATCTTGTTGCTATCTTGATTTACATGACGTACAGGTCTTCTGCTCTGCCAGGTAGCTCTTAACCTCCGTGCCTCCTTGTTACTTAATTGTTACTTAATTAGTCCCATTTTCTCCCCTCATCTTCCTTTCTTATATTCTTTAAATTTCTTGCCCTTTTTTTACTTTCTGCAAGAACTCACCAATACTTCTTACCTTCTTTCCTCCCTTCCCGTTAACATTTTTATAGCCACTATTTTCTTCTCTACTTTCTCCCATTTTTCCTCCCAAGTCTTTTTTCTCCACATTGCAACCTCCTCGCATTCTGTTACATAGCGTTATATGCTTTCTTTTCCCACCACACAATTCACAAATTCCCTTTTCACTACCTCTTATCCCTCTTAGAAATATTATTCCTGTTCTCATCCATGCTAACCCTTCTCTCTCTTGCCTATTGCAGTATTCTACATATGCTTCTCTTTCCCAATTTCTTTTTATTTGCTTGTAAAATTGTAATGATTTCATACTTTCTAGCCTTCCCCATATTTCAAGTATTTCTATATCTTCTATTCTGCATTTTGCTAATTTACCCAAATCGCTTTTATTCCTTTCCTCTATTCTCCATATACCTCCCATTCCTACTTTTTCTATAATTCCTCCTATCTCTGCTCACCAACTATTGAGTTCTCTAATCTTTTTTGCTGTCTCATGCATAATTTCGTAATTTCCCCTTCTTCTTTGGCCAAACACATATACGAATATTTTATTATTATTTCCATTATTATTCCATTTCCTCTTGTCTTTCCTAATTCTGCTAATCGTACTTTCCTAGGTACTGATCTTGGTAAGTCTAGTGGCTCTTTAAAAAACCTTCTAGATTCAAACTGTAGAGCCTCAGTTCATTGTTCCTGATCCCAATATAACTTCAGTATTTTTCAAAATTTTGTAACTTTTCTTAACGTTTTCTTGTTTTCCAGATTGCAATTTTACACAAAATCGGAATATATTTCTGTATTAAAATTTCAATTAAAGATATGGTTCTACTAATTTTTTATAGAAACTGGGGATCAATGTTTATAAGTTGCCTACCCACAGCAAGTTGCAAACTAAAAGGATCAAAAGCTTCCGCTGTTCAGTGACGTGGTAGAAGCTAGAAAATAAAAACTGTTTCAGTGTTATCAAAATGCATGTTTCATGGGATGTTATTCTTGTCCCGATTAAACTTACGGCATTGTCAGATTCCCTGGCAATTGCCGTAAAGATGAATCTGTAACGACGTTGGCCTTTTGACACTTTGTGTCAACAGTTTAGCTGTCCATCACCCGCCAACAGAGTAGTTGTAAAGTGTCGAGATTGATGTGAAAGGGTCACACCGATTGCAGGTCCTGAAAACATTCATATATGCATTTTGATTTTAGAACAAATTATAGAATATTATAATTGTTTTAGACGTTTTAATGTTAAGTATTTTGTAATCTAATAAATAATTTCTAGAAACTACACTTAACTAAATATCACATTTCAGAGGTAACTACCTGGAAATTGTTAAAGAATTAAAACATCAACTTTCGCATCTACAAATCTTACCATCAGTTAGAACATAAAGAAGCAATACATACACCCATAAACCCGTGAGCTAAATCATTGCGCTGAAATGTCGAATATATATTGTAGTTCCGCTCGCAGCTTTGATAAATGAACTCTGTGAGCAGAAAACGAGACAATCGGGAAGCTAAATCTGTGGTGAGGTGTAAGACGTGTTCATGTTAAACTTATTGCAGGACATGAACACCATCCTTGCGTTTCTATGAGCTCCTTACCTTAAAATCCCCTAAACGGTGTTGCATCACGCAGTTATGATACGTCATATACAATTAAGTTGGTCCACTCTGACTTCGCCAATAATTCGCTCACTAAAATTGCAGTCGACAGCATTATACTTGTGTAGCTATCAATTCTGTGTCCCTCAAATTTTTAGAAAAAAAACCAAATTGGTTTTATATTTATATTTATTCACCGTGAACATTATCTAAGCAACTGTTCTTGTTAAAGTCACGTAATATACAGTTATATGGATCCCAGTGGCGATCTACAAAATCCAGTATTGTCTGCATTCCGAAAAACAGAGGCGGGATAATCTGTATACGAACTGTAAATTTGAGGTTTAAAATCCAGTCTTTAGCTTCAAATGACAGCAGAGAGTAGCCTTTCAGGGTAAAAAATGTGTCTGTGTTTTGTGTGGAACGGAGAGAAGAAGGGGTAGAGGGAGAGGGAGAGGCGGAGAGAGGTAGAAGGCTCAAAAGTTCCAAAAATTATTGTAAAAGCTAGTATTTGGAAACAGGCAGCAATTATTACTGAAACAGACACTGGAACAGAGACCCTGCCCTTTGATCCAAAAGCTTCTAAATTATTTCTGCAAATAAATATTCCATATTTCAATGCGCAGGAACAAAAGCAAGAGTTTAAAATGCTGGCAGTAACATAATTTCACTTTCCCCGCCAACATTGTGTGGCGTATGGTGAGGTGTTCAAGCAATTAAGAGCTATTTTAACCAAAACAAGAGGTAGCAAAGGGCTTAGCTTACAAGCAGAAAATCCGTGACAGAATAATCATTCTGAAATTTTAACCCCATGATCTGTAATACCCTCACCTGAAACGCAAAAAGGGCTGCTGTAATGATCAGTAGTACGGCTTAGACTGTAATTCTCGTTTAGGACTAAACAAAGTTTGATAGGCACTTTACATGCTAGAGGTTTTTTCTATCGGAAACATTGATGCAAATTTTCCGTTTAAACAAAATCAAAGCTAATGAATACAACGTTACTGTTGCTACGCTCTTTCTTGCCATATCTCTCTCACACCCTCATTTCCTCCGCCTCCTACCCCTTTTTGCTCGTTTGCTCCACATGTAGGACCTCCGGCAGATTATACTTTTTTTAGATTCAATTAAAATGCGCATGAATATGCATGAGAATTACTGAAAAAAATATCTCGGAAGCAATTATTTACAACGCATTTGGTGTGATCCCTAGTGCTCCAGAGACCAAAATACCCGTCCCTACAGGATGTAGGAAAAGCAGAGCAGGTCATCGCTTCACCTCAGCCTACGAAGAGAAATGCCCAAAATAAAATTTATATGAATTCTTAAAAGTGAACAACAGGATGTATCCATTTGAGCTTTTAAATGCTTTTAAATTTAAAAGGTTTTGTATAAGGCAACACAAATTTAAAATACACTGAAATAATAAAGAAGCATCTTTGATAATATTAAACAGAACGAATTACTCAATGGACGTCTCTAGAATTGAGGCTTCTACCTCTGATCCACAAGATTAATTGCACTAATATCATATGATATTTATTATATTATTATTTATTATATTACTATATTATAATATTATTATTTATTATATGATACTTATATGATATTTATATGACATTTATTTGTACAGTTTCCATTAAAATTTCACTACAGTGACGTTGATATCTAACAAGCACTGTTATACATCCTGTACAAATTCCCGAAATTGCTGACCTAAGATTTACTCGCTGACTTAGGTCCCCTGGCCATAAGCCTTTGGTTTTCCTGAGCAACTTGATGTCATTTGTTCCTGACCTTCGCTTCTTTTGCCCTAATCTACTTTTCTCTTAACCTATATAAAAATTCTCCTATACATCTATTTTTTCATTTCACTCATCCCCGTTAACATGCGTAAAGCCACTACCTCTTTGCTCACGCTGTCCCACTTCTTATCCCATATTTTGCTCCTGCAAGTTGCTAACACCTTACATTCTATCAGGTAATGAATGGTACTCTCTTCATCTCCACAAAATTCACATATCCCTACCTCATAACTACTCAATCCTTTTAGATATATTATTCCAACTCTCATCCAAGCTATGCGCTCCTTTCCAATTTTGTCACACTGAGCTATGTATTTTTCCCTAGCCCATTCTGTCTTTAATTGCTTATAACATTTCAAACATTTCTTTTCTTCTTTACTTTCCCAAATCTCCTACTTATCCATTCTTGTGCCCTGGGTCTCACTTCCTTCCAAAAAGCGCTATAATTTGTCTCCTCTGCTCTCCATAAATTTCCCATGTCTATCTTCGATACTATTCTTTCCAATTCCGACCACCAACTATTTGTGTTCTTAATGCTTTGCTGTTGCTTCATTCACAGATTCAATAATTCCCCTTTCTTCCCTTTAATACACTTACACCAGAATTTCAGCATTTTTTATATTATTATTCCCTTCCTTTTTGTATTACCCAACTCTAATAATGCCACTACTGCGTAATTGGTTGTCATCTTTATTCATTGAAATGCAGTAAGCAGTAAACGTCGTTGAAACTATTCATTACGATTTACTAATTTTATTTAGCATTGCTTCACAATTTTTATATAAGTAATTATTGAATGTGGAATTATTATATTTTTGAGATCTTGATTTGTATCACCTAAATCACCGAAAATCGGGTATTTATAGCATTGATTAGGGCAAACATTCCTAACTCCACGGTATTATCACTTCGAAATAAAGAAGTTCACCACTGGTAGCTCGGTTGCCGCCTTTCGGACCGCATACTGGGACAGTCTTCGAGCCACAGCAGAGGGGAATGTCCGTTGTGCTGCCAGCAGGGAGAGTTTTCCATCTAAGTAAAACGTAGGGACCTTGCCCTCTGCACTGTTGTGTCTCCTCTCACCTCATCCTTCCTCCCGGGATACCCAAATTGTGGACATAAACTACAATAGACCCACACTGATTGCAGTGCCAAATCCCTTCCGAAAACGCATCAGCTTTCAATTAATAGCTAATAGAACAACTTCCAACATCATCAAAGTTAAAACACTTAAATCTTCGGTTCTTTTTCTGTTAAGTTAAGAAATGAATTTTCATGAACTGTACGCTTTTCGTATATTTGTTTAAAATTCTTTAGATTGACATATTTCCACATTCTTAGGAATGCCTAATCCTTTGTTTCCGATTTCTATACATTTCTCCAAGTTTCCTTTCTTTACATATAATAACAGTAATCCAAACACTAAAACGTCGTTAACATGAACGAAGAATTTTGCTTTCTGGTGTAAAAGTTGCTATACTTGTTGGAGATTTTTACCCTTATTTTTAAGAGCTAATGGAAAAAATGGGTGTGCAAGAGGCACCGTATCCCCTCCAAGTTCAAGAGGTTCCGAATTTGAATTTCGGCCAGAGTGAAATATCTGGATAAGGTTCTCACTGATGTTTTCCCTTACCCTCCAAAGTTAATTCCGTGTAGCTCTAAGTTCTTTGTACCTGGGGATTCTTTGACATTTTACCTATTTCATTCATCGACCATACGATTTAGTTTTGGAGGACGTAAAAATTAAAAAAATGCGTTTTATTTTTGGTAATTTACGTCCTCCAACGTTAAGTCATATCGGACGATGAATGGAATGGGTGAAATGAAGCTCAAATGAGCCCAGGGTTCATAGAGCTTAGAGTTACCCAACATTCGTCTTTCAGAATAAGGGAAAACCCCGAAAGAAACCTTATCCAGGTAACTCACCCTGACCGAGATTCAGAACTCAGGACCACTTGAACGTGAGGCAGACATGCTACCACCACGCTACCGAGGCGGGCAGAAATCCGTTTGCAAGCCTGCTTTAATTACATATTATTTTTGCCCTAACGATCACATCACTATGTTGTTAACAGTTGTTAACAGTTGTTAACAGTTAACAGTTGTTGTTAACTCTTCCTTCTTGTCTCTTTAGGATTCCACGGAATAACTGATACTTTTACATGACAATTCCTGTGCAAGAACATACTATTTATTGATTTTCATTAACATATTCTGCGCATGATTGAATTGTTTTATGTGTCAATTTCCTTGATATTTGCGATTCGTTTAACTCCGTTTAGCTTAGTCACTGTACACACACACACACACACACACACACACACACACACACACACACACATACACACACACAAATATACGAGTAGGTAACATTACAGGTTCCATATGACCAGATATATTCGCTAAGGGGTATCGAGTAATGCTACAGATACACGTTTGCCAATAAAACTGAAGAAAAGTGCTCTTTAGAAAATATATAAATGAAATACAAAAACAGTGCATTTTGTTTGTGAAAAGCAAGCACATTTTATTTTAAATTTCGACACACCTACTCGAATTGAATCTGTTTTTTTCAAATAAGCCTAATTTATCGCATAGCGACTACTCCATGGTGTAAAATTATCCTGAGTGTGGTGGCGGGAGAATATAGCTGCATTGTGTACAATATAGTGTTATAGTAACACCAATTTGGTTTATCCTATAAGAGGTTCCAGCTTCTCCACATTGTATCGTGATTTTAATGCTGATCACCCTACATCACAGGTATTCCTGTAGGCAGTACACATGGCCAGATAGGTGGGATTACTGTGGCCTACTTCACTCCAGCCAGAAACTAAGTTAATACGAACTCACACGCTATAGGCGCTAGGCACTCGAAATTAAGCGCTGGAAATAGAGGGACATCAAACATGCACGTTAATGAACTTGCTGCAATTAACGCAAGAACCTCTGCTACAGGCTCATGAATGTGTGGAAAATAATATAGTGCCTGAGGCAGATCAGGGGAAGCCTTACCTGATACAGAAATAAATAGCATTACGCAAATAAGTATCATATACGAGATATATCTGTCTGTTGCAACAATCAGGCGGCAGTAAGCGACCGATCAATTACTGAATTTTTGGTTACTCCAATACAGATTAGTATGCGAGGTAAATGAGGAGGTAGGAAATTTTGTGGGTGAGGAAACCGGAATACGTTTATTGTGCTCTGATCAGGAATGGATTCTAGGGTAAATGGCAGATTCGTTATTTATGATTTTTTGTTTTATGATGACGATGACGATGCAGGTGAAAAAAGAACTGTTCCTTAATTTTTAACATACTCTTTTCTTCTAAAAGGGTTTCTTATATACTAGTAGTTTAGCAATGTTTAACTCAGTTCTATGTATACACGGCACCAGAGGTGGTGGGGATTTACGATAAAGGCATTCGAAAGATATGTCCCACCCTTAAGTTTACGGTAGTTCTCCACATTTGTAAGATATGGGGACTGAAAAGAGCCTTAAATATACACAAAGTAAATAAAAATAGGAAGAAACGACTAACATGGATTACAATCATGGCAAGATTTTAAGGTTACCGAGTTACCGTGCAGTTATTATTCCCGTAAAACGTATCGGGATGTAAAATGTTTTATTATATTCTTTAGTGCATGAAACGTAAGATATATAGTCGAATATCCAGAGTTCGTATCCGGGCGTAGCATTGATATTTTTTAAATTACATTCAGCTTTGTATCAATATGCTTAGTGGATTTTTCATTGTACTGTTTCTGCGTGAGTGCTTCAGTAAACTGATATAAAAGAAAATTAATGATCAAAATTAAATGTAATGAAAATTGATTAATATAAAGCTTCCTAGTTACCTTTTTGTGTGTAGTTTACGTCCTCCAACGTTAAGTCATATCGGATGATGAGTGGAGTGTATGAAATGATGCTCAAATGAGTCCAGGTCCGTAGAGCTTAGCTACCGGACATTCGTCTTTCAGGATAAGGAGAAACCCCGTAAAAACCCCTATCCAGGTAACTCACCTTGATCAAGATTCGAATTTGGGACCTCTTGAACGTGAAGCAGACACGCTTCCATTCACGCTACCGAGGTGGTCACCCTGGTCACTACTCGCTATTTGATCTATAAAGTCAGTCAGTTTTAATTCTAATTACAAAAAAATAAGCAGAAACAAATCATGAAGATTGCTTGCTGCATGGATGTCGATTGATAGGACACAGGAGTACTTTATTCCAAACTGTAATGTTATTATAAAAGAAATATCTATGATTATATAACATAATTCAGACCACGTTTACAGCTAAGCCTATACGTTATGCCTATTGTATGAAGTTTCCCTTATCCTAAGAGACGAATGTCAGGTAACTCTAAGCTCTATGTTACCTGACTCATTTGAGGATCGTTTCACCCGTTCCATTCATCGTCCGATATGTCTTAACGTTGGAGGACGTAAATTACAACGAAAAATTAATGTTATGCGGTTGCCTTTAAGCTCCGCGATTTTATTAACACTGTTAAATTTTTAAGACAAATTTATAATTACATCTTACAGAGATTATCTTCGTTATAGATTGTACGTCACATGTATGCTCACTGTTTACACTCAGAGATACAACGTTCATTAACAAAAGAACGTAAGTAGCATTTTTCGTCTAAGATAGCATTCAAAACAAAGACGGAATCGAAATGGGAACTTATAATGCCACTGAGTCAGCGGTTCAGTTCGCGCTTTTTGTAGATAGGGGCATTAAAGTAACCCACAACGGAAGAGGTGTTCGAAAATATTCCGATAGAGACAGTGTTAAAGAATGTTACCACCAATTGACCTACTTTCTTGATTTACTGAAAGTAAAAATAAAATTTTAAAATCTTCGTTTTGTATAATATTCGGTATATAAATATTCTGCATTCAGTTAGTTTGAGACTTTATGCACATTTATGCGTTTGGATTACTCTTATGAACTTGTCTCTTATTTTGAAAATGAGATGCACAATATACTAAGTGAAGTTGTGTTACTAGTGTTTAGTTATTACTGATAAAATACTACTTGCTTAATTTTATGTACCTTTTAATGCGTCTATGAAATTTAAACAACTCTGTTTCCCTTTTCTCAAAAACTTAACTCTTTCACTGCACCTTAGTATTGCAGTATGTGTTGCCAGCATCCTTCTAAAACTCATAATAAATAACCAGCTATAACGGGGCTCAGAAATAAAATGACTTAAAAAAACCAGAGTGATACAAATGTTACGCGTGGCACCAAAATTGCTGAAGAGTACTTGTAACTGTTTTATAAAGACCAGGTAGGAATTTTCCGTACTTATGTTAAAAGCTAATGCGTAATGCATTGCGTATGCCGTTAAATTTAAGAGTTGAGGAAACGGAAATTGGTACAAATTGATGTAGCTCAGGTAATCATGGTTTTAGTGAATACAGTCCAGCAAAATACTATTAGCTAAAAATTTGGCTTAATTCAGTTTTTCTCAGCTATGTCAGTATTTACACAGTAGGTATGACAAAATTTGAATATTAGAAAGGATAAAGGAACATTGCAGAAACCAAATTGTGTTTCATATTCGATTATTTAGCAGTTTTGGGATTGGAAACCCTTTGGGGGGGGGCGATAAATATAGTCAGGGCTTCAGTTGATAAAACAGCATTCACTTCTAAACTTCGAGCCTTTTGCATCTTGTTTTACAGACTTAGAGAACTGTTTAGTGTAAACGAATATCAGCTGCCGCAGCAGCAAAGACTGTGCATAGGTTAGGTATCCATGGTGGTCACGAGAAGGGAACACTCAACATAACATTTCGGTGACTCAGGGTTATGCTTTCACATTTTATTGCAGACACAGCAAGTTTAAACCATTAAGTCTAGATACGCTGGGAGTTAGCCGACTCATTTAATAGCAAATTCAAGTGATAAGATAAAAATAAACTTAACCCTTCAACCTTGAAGGTCTTCTTCCAGTGTAAGTTGCTCATTTCAACGAACATAATTTATAACCAAGAGCTTCGCCAGATACTTTCCCTGTCACATATGGTCGAACTGCCAAAGGGTAACATTTCGTAACACTCCCTGGTTTGTATCATTGAAATGCTAAGCAGAACGCGCAGCAACCGCGAAGCATGTATAACCGACTGCGGTCTGTAGGCGCTAAGGGCTGCTGATAATCGATCACAATTCTCATGAAACAGTGCTTCATTTGGAGTTTGGCTACATACTAAGAAATTCTTTAGCCCTTCCGACCTTCAGAAATATTCTACGTGCTTCATAAAACATTTTGACGCCTGGTTCCCAAAAGCTTGACCTTGCTTAATCAGTTCAATGGAACGTAATAGCTTTAGCTGCACTGGTGTTATATTAATTGTTTTTCTTTAACATGGAACGCATTAATTACCTATTTTCATACACGAAAAAACTCTTAACTTGCCTAATGCTATTTATTTTGTTAACGAAATGAAAATTATATATTCATGTCATTCGTTCCACGTGTATCATTTCGTCATACAATTATAAACCTTGCTAGTGTATAATTCAGGTATGATATTAGTTGCTTTAGGTCATCGTTGGTGGAGTAGCTTGAAGGCAATGTTTGCTTGAATCTAGAGGCAAAAATATCGTATAGCATAATAAAAACGTAGAAATGAAAACAAAAAGGAACGTTTTGTCTTCCTCTCCATTTCGCTGATGAAAGCTCGCATATAGATGGCGTGGCTGTCGTTCAGTTTAACGAGATAAACAAATAATGCTCCACCGCTTGCCTCAGAAGGCTGAATTAGGTCGCATTGTTTAGGGTTTCGTTTTGTACCAACCGTAGGGAAAATGTTTCTAAAGGTGAAACCCGAATAACCATTTCATTTCAAATCGATTGTAATATCGTTTGTCGGCTTTTTGGGTGGGAGGGGGTTGTTTTTCAGGCCAATCATATGGAGAAGTGATATCAGCTGGGCAGAACAATAGCTTGTTTACCTGAAGGTGCAGAACTAGCAGAAAGAAGCTCTATTGGTAATGGGATCCCTTTTGTTCACGTTATGCCACATCTTGTGCAATCTTAGTTATAGTAGCAAATATATATCAGACTTTTTATCTTGTAATTTTTACGTCCTCCAACGTTAAGTCATATCGGACGATGGATGGAAGGGTGAAATGGTTCTCAAATGAGCCAGGAGTTCATAGAGCTTAGAGTCACCCGACTTTCGTCCTTCAGGATAAGGGAAAATCCCGGAAGAAACCTTATCCAGGTAACTCACCCTATCTGAAATTCGAACTCGGATATATATGAGATCACCTTAAAAGCTCTGCATAGGCAAGTAACTGCGACATGCATGCTGAAATCTCTATTTGTCATATCATTATATGATTATATTTTGTATACAATTTTATACAGGCTCCATTTGGCGAAACTAAAGTTTCGTTCGACCTGACAAATATGTCAGCATTCCAGTACAAGGAACACTTTACGGAAAGGTTGTTGACTGAGAAGGGGAATGTAGCTAATAAGTTTATTTGTACAAAATCACGACGGTATCAAAAACCGCTTCGACGAATGAAAAGTAATAGAATTCTAAAGTGGATATTAAATGTGCAGAATGTCACAATTGAAAGAGGTTAGACATTCTAAGACTGCTATACCACCACCCCCACCACCACAGCAACAAATACAAGAAACTACTGCTGCTGCTGCTGCTGCTGCTGCTGCTGCTGCTGCTGCTGCTGCTGCTGCTGCTGCTGCTGCTGCTGCTGCTGCTGCTGCTGCTGCAGAGTTAACCAGGGACTTTCCAAAGGTTGTTTCATGGCATAAATGTATTTTCATATGATTCTGTTACTAAGCTCTGGGGACATTTATATTTCCTTACCTATAAATTTTGCGATTTTTCAGAAAACAATAACAATTCGAATATGTCCGTCTAGTAAATAATTGATTTTAGAATACCATCCATCCCCAATAATCATTCAATTTCCTGTATCAAACTTTATTTGAAATGTTTCAGATTCGTATATTCCACTGACAAACACGAATAAGCATCTACATCTAAACGGAAAATGCTGAGTTGATGATAACGAAAAAGTAAAACAGTTGTAGGATATCATTTATTATTAATTGATCCCACGTATACACCTTTCGCTCGCTATATTTCTAAACATTATAGGCCTTTTATGTTTAATGATTAATACATACAAGTACCCATCCTTTATTTCACAACATTAAAAGGAATGAATTAATATATTATTTTGAAAGCTTAGATGCAGTTTACCTTACTGTAGTTGCTTATTCCTATTTTTATTTTTTTCACTTTATCCCCTTATATTTAGCATATGTTACACTAACACATATAACTAGGAATTTTGTTGTATCCGCAGTTTCTCTTTATTCTCCATTAACTTTTTTCTGTATTTTCTCCAAATTGCTTCGCATTCCTTTTAACCATTTTAAGTTTCTTTTTCTTCCATCACATATGCATCCATTCTTCAGTTAATGATCCTCTTAACTTCTAGCTTTATTGGAAATGTATCCCATTTTTATAATTTTAAATTTCCTTCCCTTTTACCGCATGATTGAATTCCAGAATATAATATCAATTTACAATTTACTTTCCCCAATTGTTCTCTTTTAAGCCAATCAAATTCATTTCTCCTGTCTTCGCCCATGCATACCACATTCTACCTTTTTGTTATATACTTCGATGTAGTTATCCTTTCTTAGTCCCATTTTTAAATTTATAATCATTGAGAATTGTGAATGGCATGTAATACAACAAAGCAACGTTTCAACTGAGAACTGGGCGTCAAATTCTTAAGCTGGAGAAATGGTGACACCGGAGACTACACCACATGTTATTATAAATCGTTACGGGCGCTTGATTCAAAATAATTTTCAAGGTCATTTATGGCTACTTATTCTTTTTGATATTTCGAATTCGCTTTATGGTAAACATGGAATTTTCAGTAAACACACCTATAGTGGGACCGAACGTAGAACAATTAATATTTGTGAAGTTCCTTTAACGCAACCTTATTTTATAGCTCAGGATAGAAAACAATCCCTTAATGGCTACGTATTCACATTGGTATCTTGGTTAACCTCTCGTTCATTTGAAAGAGAAAAGGTTGAATAGAAAATAAAGAAACAGACAAGGTATCGGATATTAAGTTTTTCAAGGCTACATTTTCATTTTAAAGGGATATCCAACTGGATCACAATGAATTTTTGGAAGGAATTACTGAAATAGGGATTCCGTATCGTTACCACGCCAGGACTCGAATCATAGATCCAATGCACACCATGTCAGTCTCTGTCTCTTGAGCTACCAGGGCGAAATATCCGCAGCGATATTTAACTTGCTTATCTGAATTAGATATCCTGTAGACCCTTAAAGCCTTCATTCCTCAAAGTGCCTGCAATATTGGAAGTACCTTCTTTTAGATATTAAAAATCCCGGAATGAACACCTAAAAGGTGAAATTGCATGTCACCTTTTGGCCAGATACATTTATGGTACATTAAGGGGTAGGAGCGCCGTAAAAGAAAAGAGAGGATGTGGGTTTGAATCCCTAGCAAGTCTCTTTCAGCTTTACAACTTTCATGGCTAGACACGCCTAGCTGGAAGCAACAATTATCAAATATTCTGTGTTATTTTGCTTTCTAATTTCTTTCTTGCTGTTGGAAGAGTTATAGATGTCATCGTTTAGGCTAGATATATATCTGGATTAGCATATTGGAATAGGACATATGATTCTACAAAGGCCATTGAAACACAGAGACCTAACATCTTTAATATTGATGGGGGATGTAAATAATGAATTAAAGAAAATGTAACATAAAATAATAGTTACACTGAATAATTTACATAATGTCTCATAATTAATGTACTCTTTTAAAAAAACAATTACTTGAAATGTGCGCAGACAAGCAATTAACTAATTTTCAAAGTATAGACTATTAGATCCTATGGTCTTTGAGTCACCTTTTAGCGATTTATCAATGTCTGGTTATTTATGCAAAGAGTTCGTTGACACTCACTTGCACTACTTCAATGTTCCCAAATTTCTTCCACGTAGAAAAGGTGCCATGGATCGAAAAATATGTTAATCTAATGGTCAAGATCAGGGCTGTATGTTGGGTGTCGTAGCAGTTTTATTCCTCCCAATTCCTGGTTTTTTCCATAATTGTTCGTGCAATACCCTGCAGCATAGTCCTGTTGCAATTGAACGCTATTTCGGTTAAATAATGCTGGGTATCTCCATCTCAAAATTTCATGAACTCGTTCCATTTGTTGAGAATGAAGAGCCGCATGAATCGCCCGCTCGTTTGTAATAAACTCCTTCCAAATCGCACCTTCCAAATTCCACCAGACACAATATTACTTTGCGGCCGAACTGATCCTTTTTAACGGTGACTTTGGCAGATTGGCGGGGATCAAGCCACTGTTTCAAGGCATCAGGTTTTTGGTAATATACCTATCTTTCATCAGAAGTGACAATGCTTCTGATAAATATATTATCCATTAGGGATAGTATGATGAAAGGTATACGCCACACGTTCAGCTTGTTGAGGTACAGAACTACAGCTTTTGTATTACTTTCCAAGTGTCTTAAAGTGGCGATGTATGGCATACTTTGATGCACCAAGTTTTTCTAAAAGCCTGCTTTTTACGGATTTTCTTGCAAAACTTGGCTTCTATACTCAATACTCCATACTTCAGGTCTTCCAGAACGAGGTAAATCTTTAGTGTTTTCGTCTCGATTGTTGAAACGTTGCAACCATCGCTGTGCCACACGCTCACTAACGACACCCTCTTCTTCCTTCCACTTCACATATTTTTCGAGCCGGGGTAGCGTCTTTATAATGTTGTTTCGA
Source organism: Mantis religiosa (assembly GCA_030765055.1). NCBI lineage: Eukaryota > Metazoa > Arthropoda > Insecta > Mantodea > Mantidae > Mantis > Mantis religiosa. The sequence goes on from CM060948.1 coordinate 36,898,586, forward strand.
GTAGTGTTTTAGATGAACTCTAAGCTCAAACTTTGTTTATTAACAACTGAAGACTGATTTGTGCTTGCAATCTGTGCAATACTAACCATGGCATTCTGTAAATAGCACTACCAAACCAAGGAAATCCAATAAATTTTCCAAAACACCAAAACCCAAAAACTGACTTACTTAAGAGGCAACAAAATATCTATTTCGTATATCAGTGAAATATAAGAGGTCCGAATTATAAAATGTTATCAGTGAAATGGGTATTATTAGTTATTCATTTTGTGGGAAGTTAATAGTATTAGCCAGGTGGCGACCGCATTCGCTTAAAGATTTGTGGAATGCAGTTACCGCTTGTCGGTGCCCTTGCAAAGCCACAGAAACGTGGGGGATTGCAAAGAAAGTGAAATAATTTTTAATCTAGCGAGGTGTAGTGTAGAACTTGTGTTCAGTGTCAGAACACGTTAGATTTATGACAGGTTAATACGTGGATAACGTTGGTAGGTTTAGTGAAATGTAGGATATGCTTAGGCTGTGAAAGACCGTGATCTCTATATGAGATTAATTACTTTCTGCCAGTCTCTTGGGTTGTTAGTGTGTCATAAATGTTTGTTGGATTTGCCACAGAATTAGGACCCAGTCAGATGTTATGGTTAGGAAGATTTAGTGGCTAATGTGAGGACATTTTCCAACTAACGTTTCTTCAAGAGATGCTTTGCTTCATTACTATAGAAGGGGTGCAACTCTTTAAATAAATAATTGACAATAATCTTTAGTCAACATTAAGCTCTGTCAGTTAACTAAACTGGCATGTTTTGAACACTACACTGTTGTATATCCTGAGAAAGAGATCTAAATAAGGCCATAGAGTATACAATGGCCAAAAGCTTAACATTCATAAACCTGACACGGCTGATCACCCGCGAAGCCTTGATTAAATACGAAAATACTGTTTTATTCGAATCTGTAAGTTCTGGGATCCTTTTTGGGGTAGCATGTCATCGTTTTTCCGACTAAGTGGTCCGGTTGTTTGTATAAGATGAACTGTAATAGCTCTGCCAGTGGTATATGAAGTTCTATTTTTGAAGTGTTCAGGCAGCTAAGCCAAACCACACTTTTATAGTAGAGAATATTAGGTTTTGAGCTGCCTGCAGCTTATATGTGAGTATATGTAAGGTTATATCTCTTCCAGTATGCAAAACCTTAGATACCATCTATAATATATCTGTTTTTGTTGAATATGCAGACAACTAGTACCTTAGGGAAGTATGGTAGCTTTTCTAAGGGAATGTTGAGGTGAGTTTGAGTGTAGACAGTGCAAGTTAAGTTGTCTGACACTTTTAAAGGACTGTTATAAATGAACTAATATGAGTTGTTGACTGTAAATATTCAAGTACGATTATACCTAACTGCTGAAGAATCAGTAAACCTATGCTTAAAATAAACGTCTTCATAAGAACAATAAGAAGCGTAATTTAGAGTGATTTGTTTTGAATACTAAGCGGAAAAACCTCTACGGCTACCGCCAAGTATATGCTAACCTGAGCGCCATCTTAAAGCGCTATTGACTCTCGATAATCTAATAAGACATATCTGTATTATGAATTTCGTACCAAATTTCGCACATCATAAATCATAACTATTTGGCAAAACTTAATTCTATTTTGCATCTCAAGCACAACTCTCAGCCCAATGACTTGCTCATTTGTGTGCTTAGGTCTAAAACTTTCGCTCCTTTTTATTTATTATAACTATGTACGGGCCTATTTTCAAGCAAGTATCTGAATGTACTGAGTTCTAATTACTTGATTTTTGAATTAAAGGATTAATTGTGTATTCATCTATCGCCTGTATCTTAAGCCGTTAATCTTAGTATTAAATAATTGCCTTGTTGTGTATTGCGTTTAATAGTTAATGCAGAATTAGAAACGAAACGAATGAATGCACTGTAGATCCTCCTGTAGATGCTGTACAAGAAGGTACGCTAAAAAGTAAAATGCTTTCATGTAAAAAAATGTTTGATGTGTGTAATCATTTAGTTCCTATAAATAATGACTTGCAAGTTCGGTGTAACTGAGAAATGGATACACGGGTGCTCTTTAAGTATTATAATAGGTTGAAACAGAGCTTCCCGTTGTAAATTACTATAGTGCAGCCATGCATTCGGGCCCTAATATTTGTCTGTGAATATTTGCAATATCTTAGGCCTACGATACAAGAATTTCATATGAAATTTGGTAAAAATAAGCTGAATCTCATCGTACTTTGCTACAGATGAAAACAGGAGAAAATTGTAGCCACCTTTTTTGTTGAAATGAGAGGACTGGCCAGTCACGGGTGTACGTGACAGGGATGCTAGTCCCTTTTGTTCAGTTCAGAGCCAAGCTAAAACGGGAAGCACAATTGTTGCCACCATATATGTTTACATATTATATGTATTTACGCGCTTGTTGGACTTGTTAGACGTTCAAAGGTCTGAAATGTAATTATTATGCTCCTTCATTTGGTAGCATATATACAATTAATTTGTCAGGTGCAGGCAACTTGCAGTCCTCAGGCAATAATTCGTCAAGCGTCTAGTCCTGACGTGTATCATTGTGTTATTAACTTGGAAACTCCACATATAGTACGGGAAGTTAATTCCATCCACAAATATTTCGAAATTGGATAATTTTAATCTCTATATGACTTTTTTAATATGCTATTAGTTCAAACGTCCGATATCATTCATACAATTAATTCACACACATGTATGGGCTAGATGATGACAACCACCTCTGACAAGAGATGATGATGATGATGATGATGATGAAGATGATGATGATGATGATGATGATGATGATGATGATGATGATGATGATGATGATGATGATGATGATGATGATGATGATATGGCATTTGGGTTTAAGGATGCTCAACTTCGAGGTCATCAGCGCCCTTAACAAGCCAAGTGGGTTAAAATAACTGTTGAAAGGCTAAAAGACTGTCAGTAAAATAAAACCAGAGTAAGAACGACGCGCAGCGGTGTCGTAAAAGATTAAAAGAAATTAACACCACAAAAAGGATAAAATGGTTTAAATGTCCAAATAGCTTGGGCCTAAATTCTAAACCCTATAGCTAAAACGTACGCTAAAATTTGGCGCAACGCGGTCTCGTCATCCCCGAGGATCTCCGCCATGCTGGCCGGCAGCTGGAGAGACCTGCGGAGACGTGCTAATCTAAAACAGTCTAAAAATACATGGCGTACCGACAGTTCGGCACCGCACAGCGGGCAAACTGGAGCTGGGGGCTGAGAAGAGGGAAGGCGTTTAGATTTCCATGACTTAAGCTGTAATTCTGTATTTTAATCTGTACAAACTACAGTACTACTAGGGTTTCAGCACTAAATCCTCATTTTGTGAGCATTCGTTAAAATTTCATGACATCATTAAGCTATACCACCTCTGAGTACCCATATGAATGTACCGTTGTGGCCAATATGCAAATAAATAATAATAAAAAGTAAGCAAACGCTTCTCTAGAGTTACTTTCACGAACTAATATTTCACACAATTTTACACTGACTTTTCTTCACTAAAGCGATGTATATTATCTCGCAAATGAACGTCTGTCACGTCGGTAAAAGGTAAATCAGAGTTAATGATATTTGTAACAAAAATATATGACGGGTAGCACCTTAAGGAAGCCTTTCCAAACAGAGACAAGAAATACATTCCTTAATTTATTGTAGTTGCCCCGATGAAAAGTCATAGCTTTATATAAAATTTAAAGAGCTAAATTTGCATAAATTGTTTCTCAGATCCTCTGAACATCATTTTAGATGTCAATCGGAGACATGGAAAGCAGAATGCCTTATACCAACAGAAAAGATCATAGTTTTGTTTCAAAACTATCGCGACAGAAGAACATATGGTGCTACATAGTATACAGAAATATTGGAATCATTCACTCAGTGGTTTCATGGCCTCAGACATCATTGCTGCATCATCATGCAGAATTCCTAGGCAGTACTAATGTCCTTTAGGAGTCTACTTAGAAGATTCTTCTTATCAATTGTATTGATCAGGCATAAGGATATCTAACCATTAAAACTAGAATGAAAAGAGATACTATGTCATACCACACAGATCCCTCGTACAGACTGTTATTGTTTGAGAATAGCAGTTTCCAGATCTGCTTTGCCTCACTGCTAGTCATTTTTACTCGTTTTATTTACATTCTACTGGCTGATATAAGGTTTAAGTGTAAGTAACTCGAAGCCAAATGCTTAAGAATTCCTTGCAATAGTTATGGGTAAACAGAGAAGTACATATCAAAGCTCAAGTATTTTTTAAAAAAATATTATTCAAAATGTTTCCCTTTAGCTGAATTTTAAGTGTCGATTACATACATGAAACCCCTTTTGTATTCAATAATCTAGCAAAAAAGTAAGGATGTTTTGATAACAGGCGGTGAGTGTAATGAAGTGTACATGCGGGAATGAACCTGCTTTATACGGTATATATGCCAAGGATTAAGACACGCTTCAAACATAACAGGTGCCATAAACTACCTAAATTTATGTCGAGTTTAGGAATTATTTTTCCTCGACCTGTTAATTCTGGACTTTTTTTTTTTTTTTTTTTTTTTTTTTTTTTTTTTTTTTTTTGTAATTTACGTCCTCCAACGTTAAGTCATATCGGACGGTAAATGAATTGGGTGAAATGATGCTCAAATGAGTCTAGAGTCTATGGAGCTTAGAGTTACCCGACATTCGTCTTGAAGGATAAGGGAAAACCCCGGAAAGGACCTTATCCAGGTAGCTCACTCTGACCGAGATTCGAACTCGGGACCTCTTGAATGTGAGGCAGACATGATACCATTTACGCTACTGAGGCGGGCAATTCTGGACTTGAATCTAATGAGACGCAAGTGGGAATCAGCAGATACACAGGGGCTATTTCAATACTTTTGAAGCAAATTCAGGTTTTAAGAAATGAAATGGTGTTACTAATAAGATACATTGTATTTTATTTTCAATTAGTTAGGAATGCTACATAAGTGTATGAAGGTATCATAATGAATATAGTCATATTTCCTTACACTTTCACCATGATAAAAACGCCACATTTACATCTGTGTGTAAAATATAGTAATGTCATACCAAAATAATTTTAATGAAGTGATACTGAAGTGCTGTATCACTATAGCGAGGGAAAGAGGGAGACAAAGACGAATTTTCACATTTAATTGAATCGCACTAACAAATTTGAGTATTGAGTGGTCAGACGAAAGCGCTTCAGGATACTTCGGCACAGCACCGCAAATATCCCAAAGTGGGCCGTTTTCCTCCTCTTGGAGGAAGGGATGAAGGGGATATCCGTAGGTCGAGAACACCTCCGATGACGATGTAGCCTAGCAAAAATGAGGTCGCTAAGGATTTAAATATCATTCCAAAACCGACGCCGGCTAGCTTTGCCTAAGTTCTGCATAACCCAAATGTCCCGTGGCCATCGAAAGAGCTCCAAGAATAAGGAAATGAACCCAGCATTCCAACAAACGTGCCTCCCACGTTACCGCGAAGCCATCTTCCTCGGCAGATTCGGCAGTACCTGTATTAGGTCTTACCATTTATCTAATGCACAAAGTTATAATCTGCAGTTGATGCACAGCAATTTCTTATTCGTTCTGTACTAGGTAGAGATGTTGGATCTTGTGGAGATATTCTGTTTGGTTTATTGCCGTCATCAAAACATTGCATGAAGTCACGACTTAGGAGATTGCTTCTTGTAGACCTTGCATTTGCAGTAAATCCATTAAGAAAGATGCTGAGGTGAAACTTTGTGCCGCCAAAATGTCTACTTGTTTTTACGTGATTCACGACGTTTAATATGTTTGATTGATTCAGTAAACATACATTTCCTTTCCTTGTACAGTTGATTTGCGTAATGAATAGGACCCCAGTAATCCTATTTACGTTGAATTCAAATGTAACTCGAATTTGGCTTCGCCCTGGCTAATTAATATTCTGTGCTTAGCATTTTCACGCTTTCACTTCTGATATTGTAATTCCACGAGTCCACTGCATAGTATGGTGCTCTAGGTTTCTTAAGCATTCCCAGACGTGAAATTTCACAATTTTCCCGTCACACGGTTTCACCTCCATTACTTTTTCTATCAAATTGTGAAAAATAATGATTTTAACTAGGCTAACTAATAAGAAGTATCTCATGACTTTGAAGGGAAAGTTTGAAAAATAAAACCACATTATTTAAGGTCTAATACACTAAAATGACCTTTCAAACCCTGACCATTATTTTAGCCGCCTGAAAATAATATATGATATAATATATTTATTTTAATAATTTATAATTAATTTTCAAAATAACTCTCATATTTTGAGCAATTAAAATTTGAGAAAGCACATGACAGACACTTCAGTCTAGTCTCACTCTGACTGCGATAACAATTTTTAACATTTTGTTTATTGAAGTGTAATATACTAAATATATCCGTAATGTAGAGCTATGACCTATTGTGAGGTGGTACTTTGATCTTTAAGAAAAATGTTTTCTTTGAGATTTTCTATAAACCGCTACTCAGTCTGCATTTTGCTAAATTTTTTATATCTTTGTATTCTGCTCCTTTCTGTGATCCTATTGAATGTAGAAAAACAGCTGATGAAGTGCATTCCAATTATACTCACATTTTATTAAATATATTAGTACTATATATTGGTTATTGTTATCAGAGAATGCTTTTATCTGGGAGACTGATCATACCTGGATTTTGTCAGTTGCTATTGCCGATTGCACATATTCTGGAAATATTTTTTAGCGAAACTTATTGATAGTTTTGTTAGACGCGACGTCTAATTCCTAAGTGATACCGGAATTATAGACTGACCAGGTTAAGAATTCTACAATGTAATATTATTGAGATAGGTAAACAATTTCCTTATTTACATATTGGTGCATAATATGATAAGGATAAGCTGCGATATTGTCAGGAAATGAGAGGTAACTAGTTTGGAACATTAAGCTTTGAAGGAAAGCACTTAGTTATACGTCAGTGTAGCTAAGGCAATTAGGCGTTCCAGTGAACTAGACCACAAACCCGTTAGCTCAAATTTTGGGTATATGAACACAGTAGATTGATAAATCGCTGACTAGTAAACATGCACGTATGCAGCGTTCTGAAAATTAGAATGGGAAGGGAATTCATAAGAATTATAAAACTCTTAGGTGAGCAGTGACATAATAGGCGGCACTTAATGCTGATAAAACAGTCGTATCTAAAATTAGTGTCTTCTGTATCTTACAATCTTCTAAGGTCTAAAGACTTCTTTCGGGAAAGCACATGCTTGCCGATAATTGCAAGAGGAATATCCTTTTAGCATTTCAGCGGTTCACGGCAATCTTAGTAGTTAGATGGACCAATCTTCAAATGAGCATGGGGATAAATCGGCTACATATAGCCTAATATTTTCTTGTATTAAAATTTAACGAAATTATTCTTATAGGGAACTTGACTCAAATAGGAGAGGCATATTAAGCTCTAGTAGATGAGGTAACTCCTCCAAATTTAGTTCCATGATTACTTAAATAGAAAGTTTCTTCATTAATCAACATTTCGAAGCGTTTTCTATTTTCCAGGAGAGATAAATGAAGGCTACAATAAAAGTAGTAATCAAAAAGAGCCAAAGAACGGCAATTAAGGTCTTAAGACGGATTTGGTAGCTCTACTTATTTTCCCTTCATAAACAAATTTCCATCGCGAACAATTTAGATATTAATAAAAATAAAAATTTAGAGTTTGAATACTTTAGTTGGTTTCACTGCCTAGAATTTGCAATAACATCACCTAAGAACTTACCAACAGTTTAAATTGAATGCATTTGTAGATTCTATTAGAAGTTATTTCCACTTTATGTGCATTAAAATTATTCACTGACTTTCTGTTTTGTACGTAGGTACGTAACTTTTTGTAATTCCGGTGTAAAATTGCGGGATAAACACTCAAACACTCAAACGATAAATTAGGTATTCTGGGTGTGAATCATATATAGGTCTGAATTTGACGTATCAGAGTACAAGCCAAGGGGCATATCACTCACAGTTCATGTCTGAAGCACCACTATTTGCAGGGGCAACGCATTTAGCTCCAAACCAGTTATGACTGTATCTGGCCCAAACAATGCAGACAGACCATAGTGCTTAACGTTCATCTGTTTATTATTGCTTGTCCAGGTAATGTTTTGACGAGTCGAATATTCCTTTCCTACGTAAAGGAGAAGGACGTTTATTAAATCCGTAGAACGTCTAAAATCCACAATTTAGGTTCCATTGGGATTTATCGTGTAACAAAAAACTGCATTAATTTTTAGCCTTTAGTGTTTAATTATTCTACAAATATGGGGGAAAATAAATTCCTAAAACTGTATCTTCATACTTGCTTATACATTTACATAATTTGGGAACATTAAACAACAGCACAAGTACGTAAATGAGCAAATACTGTTCTCACTATTTTCATTTTTGTATTAATGAAGGGAAATAAACATTTATTTATTTATACCAAATAGTACATAACCTGAAACAATTTTAAAATGAGGATGCATTGAAAAATGAAAAACTGGTGACCCATATGTGTTATAAGTACCCCTAAACATTACTTAGTGAATTTTTGGGCCCAGCTTTACATTTTGTTGCTTCTCTACAGTAAACATTGCATTTGAAGTTTCTTTAGACTAATTTATGACTGTTTCCTTCACTTTAATTAACAAAATTATCGTTTTGGTACAATATTATAGGAAGCTATACATATATTTACACATTTGTGTCACTACATATAATTCTTAAAGAATTTAATAGATATAATAGTTACAGGTAACTAAAGTAGATGAATTGTAAAGTTAAATAAGCCTAAAATAGTATTTAAAACTTCTGAGATTTTTTGCCTCTTTTACACATAATAATTGACACATTTACGAATTACTCAAACTTGTTTCATCTGTTAGCCTTGGTGCCTATTTCGATAACAAACGATCAAAATTGCTTAATTGTGTAGTACCATTTGTGTGAGTCCACCTCGGTAGCGTGGATGGTAGCGTGCCTGCCTCACGTTCAAAAGGTCCCGATTTCGAATCTCGGTCAGGGTGAGTTACCTGGATAAGATATTTTCCGGAGTTTTCCCTTATCCCGAAAGGTGCATGTTGGCCAACTCTAAGCTCTATGGACCCTGGGCTCATTTAACCACAATTTCATCCATTACGTTCATCGTCCGATATGACGTAACGTTGGAGGACGTAAATTACAAAAAAAAAAAAAAACTATTAGTATAACTACTTCATAAGATATTGGTGCTATCGCGAAGCGATGTGATATATTTTTTCCGAAGGTTGCAGAATTGTGTACAAGAGTACGAAAAAAGAAGAAACCTGACATGTAGTCTATAATTTGGGTGCTAGCAGCGTTTCCAGCAACCAAATTTTCCAGATATCATTTAATCGAAATTTTGAAAGTCCCATTTCTAGTTCCACCACCAGCAGCTTGGTTGCCTTTTTTCATTTCATTTTTGCTATGAAGAATGTAATTAATGCTACATTTCAATGAAACTATGGTGCAAAAATTCTATATTCCTGGTTAAAGAATTTTCTTACATGTAAATTAAATGGGGAAATTACAAGGTATTTCTAATATTCTGTAAAATCTCAAGTGCGGTGAGTTATGTAGTCTATGGTACAATGGGTCATGAATTTAGTAGACTTGGCATTCATGAGCTTCCCTTAATATACGTATATATATGTGCTTAAAGTGTACAAAATATATGTGATTTTCCTGATCACAGTAATGTTATTTCCTTCGTAAGATTTCCATTGGAAGGTAAACAAACTTCGAGACAAATCAAGTGGTATCAGTTCTCTATGTAACTGGCATGACAAATTCTGGATCAAAATATCTAACTAATGATTTTGAAAATATACGAATGAAGACGTGCTTCGTATATCACCTCAGCATAAGGAGCTCACTGCAATTTTTGAGAGTATTAGTATTTTAATGTATGGGCGCCGGGATAGCACAGTGGTTTCGATCGGGACTCTCGTGCTAAGGGTCCGAGTACAGGTTCCGGCTGTGTGGTGGCGATTTTAAGTCGACTCTATCCGCACCTTCACCTCTGTCTAGCACATGAGAAGTTTTCCCTATTTCCAACGTGGTTCGGAGTCCACGTTACAAACTGTAGGTCCACTCGCCTCACCGTCATCTTCACTATCACCCTATCATTGGAAGTAATGGACACATCCCTCTGGGTGCCTCCACCTGAGAAATAGGTCCGGTCATTACGTGCTGTGGTGGGGTTACACCGAAGACCATTCCCTTATGGTGAGTGTTGGTATACATACATACAGTACTTTAATATAATGGCAAAACTTTTTAATAGTAAGGCTAAAAATTATCAACTCTGAAAGTTAAACCCACAAATAATTTTTCCCCAACAGATGGTGCAAATGCAACCAGCGATACATCCCTATGAGTATTTCAATCTCCGACATCACTAAGCATTAACTTATGAATGAGTTATTTTGCCCTGAAGCAAAGTTCAACCTCAGTACGGACAATTAGAGAGCAGAACGGAACCTGAATTAACCTGACTAATCATGTATTTATAAACTTGTTTACAGTTATAAAGGAATAAAAGTTTCACGTCCGACGTGGAACAAAACAGATGCGTAGCGATCATCGTACATGTGTGAGCACTGAGAGGAATAGAACTGAAATGCTACACTAATTATGGATCCAGCTTTGGGGCTGATCCTGACCTCACTCACTTAATTGCCAAATAATTTGTGGTCCTCAAGTTTTCAATGGCAGCATGGGGAAAGGAGAGCTGCCCTATATTTTAGGATTCTGGCGCAGTTCATCCTAACGAAATGTGTATGATTTCCATGAATAGTAATTTTTGTAGTACTTAAAGACAGATTTTAATATAGGCTTCACCACATGTGGTAAACGCTGACGATATATTTCATGTAATTAATTTTGGGAGAGGAAGTTTAATGATGCAACGCTCCAGGCTAAACGTTAGGATAATTCGCCAACATTTATCAAATATAGGGATTGAAGAATACCTGAAAAAGGACCTCAGTCAGAAAGGAATTTATGGGGAGAAATGAACAACAAACAGTCCTCCCAAATGCAAGCTTTACACCATACCGCGGAGCAATTTCTCTCGGTGAACAATTCCACCGAATCCCATCATCTTTGCACCTAGGATTTTTGTTCGAGAAACTGCTCATTTATTTCTCAAAAATGACATAAAATTTAAAAAGACAAATATTATTGTGACGCCGTGGCCGAGAGGTTCGAAATGTCACATCTAACAAAGTTTCCGCCTCAGGAGTCCTGCCTGGGAGGTTTTCTTAAGTTATTCGGTTTCTTACGCCGTCTATATCAAAAGCGACGCTATAATCATATTTTCCATCCTGCATTTCAAAATCATATCGTCTTATCATCTCCTTATTCACTCTCATACCAGGCTCTGGGCTGATCACACAATCCTGAATAGCCTATCTGATCCAGAGATTTTCTACTTCTGGCCTTATGCGTTGACTTTAAAGTTCCATAGTGTAGGTCCTTTACACCAGTAGGGTAATATGGCAAAGAAGGGGAATAAGAAGAACTTATGTTTCTGAATTTAACTTCTGTTAACTGATGAGAATATCGATAAAGTTTACATACATGTTCTCAGCTGCAAGGTTTGGAATTCTTCTCAACGATTGTACCTAGCCTTTTGTTTATAGCAGAGAACACTAAGACCTTTGTGATGAAACTTACCTTTGAAATTTATAGTTACCCCTTTCACAATCAAACTAGCCAATGTTATTGAGTTCCCGAGTTCGAATCTCGTTCAGGGTGAGTTATCCGCATAAGGCTTTTTCCGGGGTTTTCCCTTATCTTGATAGACGAATGTCGGGTAACTCTAAGCTCCATGGATGCCGGACTTATTTGAGCATCATTTCAGCCATTTCATTCATCGTCTGATATGACTTAACGTTGGAGGACGTAAATTTAAAAAGAATGATATTGAAAGGCTTTGCTGCATAAAATATTAAATGAAACCCAGCCATACGACACACTATTGCTTGTCCTCAGCATGCCCATTTGATGTATTGAAATCTAAATTATTGTAAGTCGTAGATTTTTAGCAAAATCTAATTTGTAGTTTAGCTTTAAATATGACAATCCATATGTTTAATGAACACTTCCATGTTACGATACCGAACAGTGAAATAGTAATGCGTGGTTAAGTAGTACACTTCTGTGGAGACTGTAGTATTTGCATAAGTTGCAACACATGATGCATCCAATTAAACGGCAGTGCATGGAGCAGAGGGACTTGTGTGTCAACAGCGAGCTCCGGGACGTCTGCAGTGACCTCCCTATGGGCTTCGTTTGCACACAATACGAATGTTGGTATTGGCCGTCTATTGTTTGGACTGCTTCACTGTTAATAGGAACTGATACCACATATACGACTTCAAAAACTACACAATTTCAGATTTTGTACTTTTGTCAGAATTCATTCCCTTTGAATTCATATTTTGAATACCAGATATGTTTACGCTTTTCCTTTGTTCAGATTAAATTAATGGTGCACACAGAGCAGCGAAATCCTTCAAAAACTAAAGATTTATAGGTGTGTTACTTAAAATGACTCACCTAGTTCCATAACTTTGCAATTGGTATCCATTATGCCTTATTATAACTAATTTTATATTAATTTTTAAGTGTGCTTCTGCAAAAGACCAGGCTATCAATTACAATTTTTAAGCTCAGTCTTTTACTTCCATCTCTTTTTCATCTATGTTTATACCAACAGTATTCCATATAAAGCAAATATACTGCAAATTCTTTCATATTTTGCAGAAAAGGGCACAAACTTGTGTGTATAGAAATTTTGTATCTGAGGTTTCTTTATCCGTTATCATTAGATGAATATTAATTAGAATATTTAATTATCATACTCCAAATACTAAAAACATTGTTTCTTGTAAGCTTATATTTTTCTCTGAAGTACATATTTCGCAAATGTGTTCTTCAATAATCGTTAGTTGAAATATAAATTTATATTTGTAGCATAAATTGTTTCACAAACTGCACCACTTTAAAAATTATCTTACTTAAATTTTACCTTGAAAGTTACCTTTTATACTCTAATGATAATTTGTATACGTACTTACTATTTTGTGAAACTTTCCGTATATATGTGTTGTAAGTGTATAAATTAGAAATTATTTCTCTGCTCTCCTATAACCTTAACTAAACCGACAGAAAGTAAAGCATTATTAGTAGCAAGCACTATTGTCAAATACAACAAAAGGAATGTTTTTCATGAAACTTAAGCATTTCAAGCAGACTGAATATCAATATTTCAATTACAACCAACTTAACGGCCTTAGCTGAAGACAGGAAACAATATCTTATTTGTACAGGTGAAAATTTTTGAAAACGCAAAGTGCTCCCTATTTTTTTTTTTTTTTTTTTTTTTTTTTTTTTTGTAATTTACATCCTCCAAAGTTAAGTCATATCTGACGGTGTATTAACTGGGTGAAATGGTGCTCAAATGACTTCATGGTCCTTGGAGCTTACAGCTACCTGAGATTCCTCTTGAAGGAGAAGAAGAAAATCCCGGAAGAAACCTTAACCATGTAAATCACCTTGAGCGACATTCGAACACGGGACCTATAAACGTGAGGCAGACACGCTACCATATACGTTACCGAGGTGGGCAAAGTGCCCTTGTAATAGCGAATACAAAATAACAGAAGCATCATTTTTGATTGTCCATGACCGCGCAGCATATTCAAGAGGACAGTTAAATGTGTTAGAAATTGGTAGAAGAATGATAATAAGAATTCTTTACAAAAGTTGAACAGTTGTAAGACAAGAATGTGTTATTCTAAACAATGGAAGTATATATAGGTACATATAGGTCTTCAATAGATTCGCTTCCGGTAAAATTTTCATATTGCTATTTTAAGTCCAATATCTTCTCTACTTATGAAGTTTCACCGCATTAGAATATTAACGTGTATTTTGCTGCCCTCTAATTGAACACTTGCACTCTGATCATAGATACAAAACTAAGCGTTCACAAACAGTGGAAAATATTTAAATATAACTTTGGACGAAACCCGTTTTGACTTTTAAACCGCGCTTCAGGTCAGCAGCTAACCCTGCAACAGAATTAAATCTGACTTTCCATCGGGTGGAATTTTTCTCTTAAGTGACTATTTTCGGATTACGGTTGTTTTGAGGTAGCTCAGGCATAACATTATGGAGGAGTTAAAAATTCAGTTTGCGTCAGCATCTCTCGCTGAAATTTGTCACCACTTTTCCGGCAACGTTACGCAAATTTGAAGCAATGTTCCGTCTAGCCACATTCCCGAGCAAGAGCCTTATCCTAGGGTGTACGTGGGCACATAGGAGTAAGGGTGACACTGGAATCCTAGTTCAAGACTTGTATAATAATTTCTTCTTTTTATGATATTCACTTAAATCGCGAAGTTGCCAACCAACGTACAACAATCTATACTAATATCCGGAGTTACCGTATGTGAAACGCAGCTTACCAATAACACGTAATTCCTTATTTACACAGGAACAGATACTTCCTCCTCGGATCACGTCCGTCTTCGTGGACGGCCAGTCCAGCTGTGTCCGAGATTCCTTAAAAAAGCTATATTATTAACACACAAGAATTCTCCTACCAAAGTAGTGCTTTTGTTACATTTTTTTCGGTCAGCAGTTACTCAGAAGCGCCCCAGCATCTTTTCAAGTGTCGACCATATGGACCACCTGCGGAGCCACCTACCTCATGATAAACTGCTAAGCTAACATCCAGTTCACATTTAATAAATATACCAAATATTCATATATCATCTATTACTATTCATTATTAATTGAATCCCCAATATCGGTATCAAAAGTTAGCCCAATGCTTCTTCAAAATAATGTTAGTACCAGATGGCTTTATTCCTTCGTATCTCAAAACACAGTTTAAACATCATTCGTATGTCTGTTCGTGGTCTGATAAGATCCGATTGGTAGAGGGCCACTAAACTTGCAGTGGAGAGACAGAGCCCACCCGCTTGTGTCGCCCACGCTCATAAATACAAATCAGGACTAGCTAGGATAGTGCTGTAACACATTCTGTGAATAGATATTTTTTATCACACATTTATCCCATCACATGTTTATTACTGTAAATAAATTGCATTATATTCTGCCACTATTGTTTGTACTGTTCAACGCAACGTGCCTCTTTTTATGTCGCTTCATCTGTTTTTATAAAAGCAAAAGGTTTTTACATGAATAAAATTTCCAATCAACTGTAGCCCTGCTTTTGTAGGATAAATACTGCCTCTGCTATCGAGCGTCCTGGCTTTGCAGTAACGTGTTAAGCTCGCGTCCGGGAGGTCTCGGATTCGTTGCAGGTTGGCCACCCAATTTGACTTTGTTCCTTACGTCGCTTCCCTTGTCGGCAAAGCGAATGTTGTGATGGTGACAGCAACCACGGCTCTCCTTTCCCTCATTTCCTATCATTTTATCCCAGGACTTTGTATTGACGACGGAAGTCAGATGGCGCACAGGCTTAAAAATGTGAAGTCCTTCCGGACTCCGTGAGACGGTGACCTCCCGAGCCTCTACTGCTTCGTTGAGCCATCATCTGATGACTAGGGCGGGTCACCGTGGGCGACTCCCTGCTAGAAGGTCAGGCGAGGAAATATCACGGGCGTATCTGCCGCTTGCGTTATCCGATTCTACAACACTGCAGTTACTTTGTTCTTTTCGGGTGTTTGTGCACAAAACATCAAGTTACTTGACGAAATGCTATATTTTCGTTACCTTATGTACCTCTAACTCTACTACCGTTGCGTGACTATTTTCTGTTGTTCTTATTTACGTCCTCCAACGTTAAGTCATGTGGGACGATGAATGAAATGGGTGAAATAATGATCAAATGTGTTCGGGGTCCATGGAGCTTAGTTACCCGAAATTCATCTTTCAGGATAGGGGAAACACCGGAAAAAACCTTATCCAGGTAACTCGCTCTGACCGAGATTCGAATTCGGGACATCTTGAACGTGAGGCAGACACGCTACCATCTACGCTACCGAGGCGGGCAATTGCGTGCTTATGTTTACCTATCGTGCATTAATGTGATATAAATAAATACAGAACAGAACCAATATTTTCCTTAAGTTAAAATCCAGCCGACACATATTCCATTTCCACAAAGTACAGAAAATTTTAATTCATTTTGAGATACATTCACCCTCTTAGATAAAACTACAGCTTAATTCACTTCACTAGTTTCAAAGTTGTTTATACTAAAGCTCTGATCTAAGGGATACCCACCTTTGAAAATTCTAAAGTCTACAACTTTTCTTGGACTGATTTGAAACTTTAATACAATTATTGTAGTATTAACAGTAGTACACAGACCAATTTTCGGACCTTTGTCCAGAAATAGTTCTTGTGATACTAATATATTTATAGTATTTCATTGTCATTTATAAAAACTGTTCAACATGATGCAATTTTAGTTTCACAAAAATAATACTTTGCGGTTATATTCATAAATACCATGTTAGTAAGTTGGTGAGATGGAATTTTAATCTGAGCCTTGGTTTAGGATAAAAAAATATTCAATTCTCCTTATATTAATTTTTACAATTTGCTTGTGAAGTAGGGGCTTTGTTATTTAATTGCACAAACACTGGTGACATTATAAACAAATCCTCTCTCCAATTACCTTTGGTACTTATTTTATCCAAGCATAAAATTGTTCAAGCTTTTAGTTTGAAAGCTGCATCGTGTGGAGCAATTTATGTTCTGAAAAGCGCTGAGAATTAAAATCAGGAGAAAATCACCAAATTAGGTAATATAAAGCACTGTGTCCACTTAGAGTGGCCCACTTAAATAGTCATATGCCATAATTTTAAAATGTTGTAAAGCATTAAAATAGTGGGTAATTGAAGTACCTATTTAATTAGGCAAAAAAATCTAATTTTTTGCACTTTTTGACCAATTCTCACATATGAGTATGCTTAAAATTAGTGCCATCGAACCCCTCCTAACAAGTTTTCTTCAAATATGAAATGTTCCTTTAAATATGCATTCGTGTTGAATTAACATTTCTCAAAAGTTTTCTTCTCAATTAGACTGATGGTGAGGAATTTGTTAATGTATTTCGAAGCAGAACACTTCTCTACGAAAGAAAGGCAGAAATAATACCTGAAATTAAAGAAGTGGAAGAAAAGAATGAGTGAACTCAATAGAAAATACAATTCCCTAGAAAATGTGCTATTGTTGCCAAACCTATAGCTTGCAGATGTGGAACTGTGCATTGATTAAACTACCGTTTGAGAACTCCAAACACGTTTTAACCTCGAGACAGCATTATTTACATTTCATATACAAGTATTGTAAGAAGTAAATAAAATGTACCTAATCTCTCTTCTGCATTTTAATGACCATTAACATCGCATTAATTTCAATAGGTTTAGTTTGCATATTTTTACATATCGTCATACATAGTGAAGTGTTTATTAATTACAAAAAGTGTGTAAAGTAGCAAAAAAGTGCAAGGAGAAAATAAACGCATTATACTTTTAAATTAAATAGTTTAGCAGACAGTAGAAGAAAGTAGAAGAGGTTAATAGTAACATAATTGGACTTTATACATATATTCTAGTACGGAAAGCATTAGAAATGAAATGATTTGGCAGCAAATTAAACCGAAATGCGATATAATATATGAAATAAAAAATCGTATGCTATAAACGCGTGAGAAGGTTTGGAAAGGAGGAAAATATTGCCGAAAGGGGTTGGTTTCAAGAGAAATTCTTCCGATAGAAAGAAGAGAGGCAGACCCAAGGAAACATGATATCATAGAGTGCAAGAAGATATGAAGAAGACATTCCTGAGAACATATGGGAGGACATAGGAAATTGGGAGTTGAGAACACGGACGATGTGGAACGATACAAAAAAGGGTAGTGATGATGGTAGCAGTGGTGATGGGCTGGAGGTAGTGGGATAAAAAAGAAGGAAACTGCTTGACAGATAACGAGTTGATGGAAGTGTATATTTTGTTTTTGCTTATAAAAGAGAAAGCAAAAGTAAACAGTTCGTAATTACTTTGCTAAGGAGAATGTTGTACGGAACACTGGATGCACTTGGATATAAATCCTCTTTTTATCTGTTAACTAGTCACAAGAGATAGGTTTACAGCACCCATCTTTGAAAGGAAATGTATAATCCATAAGAGAAGGAACAGAAGTGACACAGCTTACACATAGAAAAACAATGGTGCATATTAAATGGAAAAGAGCATTATTAAATCAATGATTTAAAAGCATTCAATGAGGTAAAGCTATGATATAAACTAACTAAATAAAATACCAGCCTTGTGTAAACCTTAGAAGTTCTATAATAAATCTTGAGGTCAAGAAGAACTATATAACCAAAATAGTTAACTAACTATGAGTATTCTCCACGCTGTCCACTTCCGTGGTACAGGAGTAAACTACTAACTTCTTGCTAGCTAGGAAATAGGTTCAAAAGTGACGGAGGAGGATGGTTTCCTATTATTTTAATTGAAAGAATTCAGCGTGCTTCCTTCAGAAGAGCAGTAAACACGGATGTCTCATGTAGGTTTAGGTACGTAGAATATCGTCAGGACTTCATTCTCAATGAAAACGAGCGAGAAAATTCACAAATTAAACAAAAACAACCCATGGTGCAACAGCCCACAGAGGGCCAGGACATGCCAACACGACTGCCGGTCTCACACCCACATAGAGGCAAGAGGTAGAGTTGGGCGATCATCCAACCGATACGAAGAGGAGATGTGGTCAGCATCTTTGCATCCCCAGTCGGAAAGTTGTCTTTCTTAACCAGGGCCGCTTACCTATCTTAAGCTCCTGACTTTCCTCACGATGCTGAGTGGTCAGCGGTCCTATACCCGGGACTTATAATCCGCAACCCCAGGGGTGGGATCGAACCCGGGCCGCTTTCCGTGGCAGGAAACCAAATCATGATGCCTAAGCTTACTACGCCACGTCACAGGACTTTACGAATTAAAATTGACCCTAAATAATAATTACAATAATAAAACAATAATAAATGCAGCATCAAGAGCAGTAAAAGCATGGCCTGTGGTATTAAAGGAGGTTAAACAGACAAATAGAAATTTGTTATCTATAGTTTTAACTATAAACACGGAAGTTACTGAAAAGGAATTAAATATTCTCGAAAAATGTCCATTTGTGTCACCTTCTGAATAAAACATTTAATGAATTATTTACTATGATTTTCGAATATTAAGCAGCTTTAATATAATGCTGGCACCGCATAGGTTAAGTTGAGAATGAAAGCCATATTAATACAACACCACGGCAAAACAGCCCGGAAACAACCAATTGTATTATGGACTCCGGCCGTGAAAGCTTACGTTCTCTCATGAAAGTCATATTAGTATATACATTTTTCGGTCAGGAAAATGCGCAAAACAAAAGCAGTAAGAAACAGAACCTTCAATAATGATAGGCTACTAAGTCTTTATCAAGCAAATACTCCTACCTTGGTATTGTAGATTTCCTAGCCATACGTTTTAGCAGGTATCTATAACTCGTAATACATGCCAAAGCAGAAAGATCGTGAAAGAATAGAGTTGTTTACGCAAGCTTATCGCAATACATGGCGAGACAGTTTATGTACACTATCATCAAGCAATCATGTCCTATGGACAGCAACTTGTCATAGATATTCAGACGCGGAAAATCATGTATATACATTGTGACAAGGAGAAAGAAGAGGGAATGAAAAATGGGCGGCTTTAATAGTAAATCTTATTAGTGCAGAATAATTAATTGTAAAACAGTTTACATCATACACACAACCCTCAAGTGCTTTATTTGTGCTTCTTCACATAATCTACTAAAACTACCAATATTTTGCTCTTCTAGTAAACGAAATAAGAAGCGAAAGCAGAGCTCTGCCCCGGAGGTCACTACGCCATGTTGACGTATCTTTTGGCGTTTACAAACATCAGTCACCAGACTATGTTTATCAGCCTATTAGTTGCTCATCGTCGCTGAAGTTTATAGTATTAATATTACCGTTTGATTTTACACATCCCAAAAGGGTTAAACCAGATCTGATTTCTGCTCGTCCTTAAGGAGTTATTCTCTTTCATCCACTTCAACCATGACAGACAAATTAGGAAGGGGATAATAATGCTAATCTTTCTTAAGAACATGATATTCCATGCCTCTTTCTACGGATGTCTAAAGCAAGGAAACTTTGTTCCTTATAAAGTTGTATCTCCACTGAATCAGGATCAATAATAAACACTGATATCACCCCTTGTAACGATACCTTTTATGAGGAAACACAAACATTCTACCATTAGTCTTCGAAAATAGAAAGCATGACGAAGAATGTATAGTTTAAGGACATTACTAGTTGGGGAAGAAAGACGAAAATATATTAGAAAACAAGAAAAATCGAATGACAGAAGCATAGGCCTATGATTATAGGGTCTGCATCTTGAGTTCTAAGCTAGGAAGCGCTCATACGGTCCCCAATTGCTGAGTTTTAGAACCAACTAGTTTCGAGAATTAACTCAGATTCACAAGCGACGTACTGTTTGCCAGGACAAGAAGGCAAGCTAGAGGAATGTGTAACGTAATCACGTTTGCTGTGCGCACAGTGTGCATGCTCCCTTTCCGAGTATGACAAGCATGGAAGGCTACTTTAAAGTGAAAAAGTGTCACAAACTCACCCATACGTAATACCTATCGCCACATTAACTCTGGCAGCATGGGTGGCTCATGTGCATTCTCATTCACTCATTTCCTAGTAAACAGATCCGCTACCGGAGCAGATAAGCAGTTCAAGCTTCTGTGTCCTTCAAACACCTCTAGCCTTCTTGTCGTGGGTATACAGTATTTGTATATGCCATATAAAAAGGGAAACAAGTTATCCTGCCTTCTCACTTTCAGTTGACGGTGTGATATGCTTATTGTTCCGATGTGCATCACAAGGTGTGTTAGCACCTATATGCGACAGCACAAGCAAACAAATGAAGCCTAAGCTTTTGAAGCACCATAGAAATAGAAGGAAATTAATGAGGCCGGATAGTACATCTAGATTTGTTTCTGAAGCTTTCGTTATATAACTTGATGACAACTATTTAAGAACTCTTATACCTGATCACAAACTAATCAACAGGTATTCCACTATCAAACGTAAAACGTAAGTTCCCCTCCCCCTTAGAAGCACGTGATAATTGAATGGGTATATTAGGAAACCTCACATGTCCATTTATTTACTTTTTTATTTTTTTGCAAAATTTAGTTATCTATGACATTGTAGCTTAAACATATATGCCGATCATAATATAGAAAAACCCCTTATGTTGTGGCATTTTCTGTGTTGTTATGCAGCCATTGTATCACCGAAACATTCCAACATTCCAATTTCCAACTGGCTGAGCCATTTATAATTCCACCAACCTTATAAGCGAGGCTTATCAAGATAATGTGTCTATAAATGAGAAGAAAATGCTATACATAAGAAGGTTTGTGCCATTCTTAACATAATATGAATCATTCAGAGCTTCTAACGTAACGTAGCAGCCCCAAGTGGGCCTGAGCCTATCAACCCGACTGCCGACCTCACTCCCACTTACGCACCGCAGCGGTTGGCGATCATCCAACCGATCCGGGGAGGAGATGTGGTCAGCATCTTGGCATCCCCCAGTCGTAATGCTCGTTTTCGTGACCAGGGCCGCTTCCCTATCGTAAACTCCTCACTTTCCTTACGATGCTGAGTGGGCACCGGTCCCATACCCGGGAGGTAAACTCCCCACCACATGGGTGGGATCGAACCGGGTCGCCTTCCTTGGCCAGGGACCAAGGCATGCTGCCTTAACCCGCTACGCCACGGTACAGGACATTCAGAGCTTCTACGATTACATATACAATTGGCCAACATGTGTCACAGAATGAACCCTGTGTAGAATATAATGCCCAGTTCTTTTTGGCACAATTCGTTTCATTTTTGTTCTAGTCAGCAATAAAGTTTGGGTTAAGTAATAATTTATGCATATTTATCACAAAATATTGAGAAAGCCCACATGTTCACTAAATAAATGCTAACATAACTTCAAGAAAGTAGATCTAGAATGTCTACAGTGCAAAGGCATGTTTCCCTCTACATTCATTTCAACGAAAATTGTGGACAAAAACTGACTTTAAGCATAATTTTAAGACCTGGAATCATTTTTTGTATCTCCTGAAAAAAAAATTTTTTTGGACATATGAGATTTCTCAATATTCCGATTGGATTTACGTAAGAGCATTCTACTGAGTCCACCTGAACAGCACCCTGGTACTTTGTTTGCAGTAGAATTCATTTCTTACTTTAACATTTAAATTGTTGCTTTATGCTACATGAATATCAAACATAACTTTATTTGGTTATAAGATAGTGAGAAACACCAAGCAGCATTACGTCATAAGAACACTTAAAAATCAATCTGTCAAAGACTTGGTACGTGAAAGATTGAGGTGTGACTATTACGCCAGTATCCTTATTGAATAGAAATTAAATAATGTGACCTCCTCAATTTTCAACTTTCACTTGACTTTCATTTGGCTTCCGCTTAGAAATCTAGTTGAACCTCTAGCTTTAATAGCTGACGCTATCATTTCTCTACTGGAAAATTATCTCCAATTATCAGTAATCTCATTTTCCTTACGACGTAATTAAATAAGTACAATATGATAGCTTTCTGGGCGATGCACTATTTGCGGAATCGAGTACAAGACGGATCCCTTGCAGTAATAGCACTCAGTGCATGTTCGTCACAGTTCTGGTCAATCTTCATTTCAACAGAAACACACTCACTAACGCGCTGGATAACCTCCTTACACACTAATTAACTCTTCATAATTACTTCGTGACTGACTGACTGACTCATCTTGTGCGATCTCTCATTTATAGGTGCGTCGTTGTACATTTTCAGTCTATTTGAGAACATTTGAGATGGAGCAACATCGGAAATGATTGTTATTTGGCAATAGCACTTATGTAGGGTAAGCGCGCTGTTTATCTCTTTACCGTTCTGACTGCCGAGTGCTCTCCACCCAATAACCATGTACCAGAGCTGCTGTGTCGCAAGAATTAACTGCATAAGCAAAATTGTTCATCCCCGTGGCCTTAACTGTAATACAATGCTATGTTTGAGGCTGTATGAAAGTAACGTTTTTCAAAGACATGGTTCCTAATTCTGCTGTTGCTATCACAAATCTGATAGTTTGCATCCATCAGAATCGAGAGAAAATGTAAGAAAAACATGCATGCCTAGATTGACATAGAAATTTCATAGAGTAATAAGAGCTTTGATGTCTGGCCATTTGAGAAGAGATGTTTCGTTGTGAGATATTCGAGCACATAGCATCACTGTGTTCAACGACAATGTAATATTGTTTATGAACAAGCCTTTATTGATTTGCGTCACGCATTGCCAAACATATATGTCCTTCAGGAGCCATTGCCATTATTTTTGATCAGAAATGCGTTACCGGAAGTCGTGCTTTGAATGTATATTGATGTTCTCGTCGTATTTTAGGCACCTGCGATCCCCTAGAAAGCAGAAATCATTTTTCGGCTGGCATGGGGCATCCCTTTGCTCATTCCGAATGCCTGATGCTTACAGTTGTCGTGGCAGTAACCAAATACACGTGTTTCATACTTATTATTCACACATAGGTCCTATGAATGGTTTCCAGTAAACACGTTTAGACTTTTATTCTAGAATTATTGTCTGTTGATGAGTCACTTTTGTTTACGTGTCACTTACTAAACTAGTTCTCCGGCGTATCTGCTACCAGCTGCTGCAGTGATGAAGTTTTAAGTCTTCATTACCTGATATGTATTTTTTCGCCTTTGAGGATAAGCACTACTTGTTATTTTCACTGATAAATTCAATGTGGGCTATTGACGATATGTCTTAGGCGAGTTGCCAACTTAATCAGAAGGTCAAACTGCTTCTAAATCGTATCACGGAAATTTATGATTGAATTGTATCTGCTAATTTCTGACGAATCTACATTTTTTATTATTTAATAATAACTCTTTACATAACAATATTGCTAAGAGAAAATTGCCGTGAGTGCCTCAAAATGCTCATACTCGTATAAAGCTTCCTTGGTGCGGACTCCTAAATCTATTTAATCACGCGCGGTCTTCAAGCGCTGTGCCATACGATCACAGCAAACATTTCTGTATTGTTGGACAGACACAATATTTTGAAATGTATGCTCTTTTCTTACTTATGTCCCGCCTACATTCTCTCCCCACCGATGAATTTTAAATCCGAGAGTTTATTTTCCGACTGAACGAGTCTCATTTGGATTCTCATTTTCATAAGTATATCTACATGCATAGCAATGTCTACATTGGCTAAGCACACTGAGGTCCAAAATTCATTGAAGTAATGGTCCTTTAGTCGATTAAGTTCCAGTGCAACCTTATTTTCCTAGCTGCAGAGGGCTAATTACTTGTAGCTAACCTAAGTTACATCACTAATAACTGCCATCCTCTGAGAAAATTGTACATTGCCTAATTAAGAACCCTAAATTATATTTATCACTTTATCAATTGACATTAATTTATCAGAATTATTTATTGAAATTTCTTATCTATATCTCTCTTATTTTTCTCTGAAACTTTAGCTATTTTACCTCAATAATAGAGATAAGATAACAATTTTATGAACAAGTGATATAGATATAGATGAATAGTTGCAATATAAAATTATATATGTTAAAACGAATGCATAATTTTAAAGTTCCAGATGCAATTTTTCCATTAAATAGTTTGTTAGAATACTTAAAGTTTGAGGAAAAATCAGAAAATTTAAGTAAATTAAGCGTTCCGATGAGTTAAAGTCGACAAGAAATCCCTAAGCTGAATTTTCGGTAGTGGGAATTCGAATTTTTAGAAATCACAGAATTGCCTGTCAATAAAATGTCAAGGAATTCTTAAATTGTAGCTGGTCACAGAGTTAGAAGTTGTACTTAAGAAGCGATTAAGAGGCTTAAAATTAATTAGAGTCAACTGAAAAATTCAATTCCATGGCCGGGATTTGAACCACGGATCTCCTGGTTACCGTCCAGTCGCTGTAAGCCCTTGCGCTCCCATGGTCAACATGCCGACACGACATTAAACTCTTCAATCGAGTCATTATATTTTCCCGGTAAACCACTTAGATTTCTCATTTTCCAGATACTTTAAATTTTGAAGCTTCAAATTTTGACAGCATATAACGTGGGAACGTTTGTGGGTTTAACGAAGTAGAGGGGACTTACGTTGACTGCGGTCTCTAAAATTCGTTTCTTGTTTGTTTTAGAGTCTTAATATTGTAACGGCTTGGAGTTGTGCGTAACTTGTGGAGAAAAAGATGATGACGATGCACCTCGTTGAAGATCTAGTTGCTAGATCCTAGTAGTTGGCTGCTCTGGTAGGCCGCGGCGTGGCTCAGTGGTTAGACCGCCTGGCTCTCACCAAGGCGGCCCGGGTTCGATCCCAGGCGACCGCAAAGTGAGATTTGTGGGGGACAACACGGCGCTGGGGCGGGTTTTCTCCGGGACCTCTGGTTTCCTCCGCCATCTCATTCTACCGGAGCTCCATCTTCATCTCATGCATCATCAGTCACCGCCTGCGGTGCCGTATGTAGTAAAAACGGGCGTTAAACACTACACATTTCATTTCACTGCTCTGGTATTCACATAAGCTCTTATTTTCAGTGGCGGTCTCAAATGGGAAGTGACAATTTGGTTATAAATAAAATAAAATTTTAGTTCCTCCTTTCTTCTATAAAAATTTGCATTTTAATTAAAATGAAATTTTTCCAACAATTAGTTACACTTTACAATGATTTACATACGTTTGTAGTATATTAGCTTGTGCCATCTGTTAAAACTTTCCACTTTCCAATACCACTACAAATTCTGCAGAAATGCAGACACATGCAAAATACACCTTTGCACTTTCACGTCCACTTGTAAAAGGAAAAATGTCTTCAAGTTTATGAGCTTTTACAGTCCTGTCGTTGCCATAACGATAATTGAACATCTTTCAAATTTTCTACATTACATCGTCATTTTTAAATAATTTTTAGCGCAATTTTTACATTTAAGTAATACTGATTTCACTAATTTTAATTAAAAATAAATTTAAAATAACTACTTAAACAGTTTCAAAATGATACAAAATATTTTAATTTGATTTTTATCAGCTTATCACCGCACTCAGGTTAGCATCTGCTTGGCGAGAGCTGCAAAGAGATTTTCTGTGTACCATTTCAGCGACCTAACATTCTTGTTGTTATTACGGAAATGGATATTTTAATCCGTAAAGGGGCAATACTTCAGAGTAGAGATAATACTCCTATAGATGCAACTTGTAGTACTAATATTGTGAAACAGTTCAATTTTCAAACTTAAAACAGTCGACAGATCAGTAGAAATGGCTGAAAGTTAGTCACCCTTAGGAGATATATTTGTTCACCACTGCAACAGTCGGCAGAAGTTTCCTTAAAGCTAGAGATAATGGAGATGTCATTAATGTATGTCGAACACTGAGTAGCCACGTTAACAAATAAATAGGTTTTACCTTTATTTCTATCCAAGTCGTCAGCAATGACCTCAAAAGTAGAAATCACGAGTTTGTACTATTGCCTCGATGAGAGACAGGTTTAACTGACGCGGTCTATTTTAACTAAAAGCAGAGTAGAAAATGCCCTGTAGGGAGATGTTGCAACAAGTTGGGTATAATTAAAGCAATACACGCAGAGCTAAATCAACGTGAGCCAGCAGGCATTCTGGTCCCTCATCACGCCGTTTTCCCAAATGCATGTGACTTGGACGAAATATGACCGCGGCGAAGCCATTCAAACGAAGTTTCGAGTTATGGTTTACTGGTCCCTCTAATGAAAGGAAAAGCAAAGAATAATTTTCGCTTTGGCTGCACCATTCACCACAGAAGATCTATAACGCTCAAATGTCCCCGTGCATTATGGCTACATCGTTTGATACGGCAACCACTGGCTGATAATATTATAATGCACGAGATTAACTTGGCACTTTTTGAACTAACCTTGTCTAGCAGGGGCACAGGATTTCTTTCCTAAAAATGGTCAGTCCCTTTTAAAACTCCATTGTATTCCCTAATTACCTGTCGTGATATGTGGGTAAACACAAGTAGACATCAGTGGTGTTGTAAGTGTAGTATCGGTTGTTAACATGATGGAAATGTGAAAAACGTTTTTAGAATCTGAAAATGTTGAGATTATTTTAAACATGATGTTGGGAATAGACCTAGTGACTATGTTAGATATAGGACGCGTAGGAATAAAGGAAATAGCTATGATATCAGATGGCAGGGAAATTGCGATTAATGTCCATCATTTGTTATAGACGAATGCGATGGCTTAAAGTGCAGAAAGCCAACTATATCTGCGTCGAGCATAATTAAATTTAGAATTCCAAAGAACTCACACGGAGGAAAACTACTGACAGAAGGGCCACGCTGTAATACGACTACCTCCATATCATTATTCCTTAAAACGATGTCCCAAAACATATCATTTCAGCTTAGTGACATAAAAGTATTGTTTGATAGTGTAGTAAGCAAAGTGTTCGAACAAATCCGGCGTGGAGCTTGTGAACATGCTGAAAATATTGAATAGTTTTTTTGGGAGAAAGATGGACTAATAGATGAGTGAGTGGGTGTGTGGTGTTTTAGGGCTCGTCGACAACAAGGTCATTTGGGCCCGTTAATAGATGAAATTAGTGATATATTCATAATTAATTTAAAAGAAAATTCATATTGTATACATGAAGAACTATTTGAAATTTATGACAATGAAGAAGGGGAACAGGGGTCAAATTTGGAGGACGAAGAACAATCATCTGCCACTGATGTGTATGTCCTGCCCGGCAGGCCATAAAAGGGGTCGGGTTAGAAAGAGATCATGAGTACGTATTTTTTCTCTTTCTAGAAACCGTGGGGCAAGTTAAATCTCGTGCACTATAATAATCTTATGGAGATCATCGAGAGATAAAAGTAACTGAAAATCAGGGCAAATTAAGCATCTTATTTACGAAGGAAATTTATATTAACCCGCAAAGTTTTGTCATTTCAAGGTTAGTTTCATTCACGTGCTAAAATTCAGAAACAATATTTTTAACCTGAATTATTGCACATCTCCTGTTGTTGTATTAGTCTCCATTGCCTTCGCATATTATTCGTTGTAGTTATATATTACATATGGCCGCGCCATGGCTGTTGTGGTGGACAACATGGCGCGGTGGTTGGTTCCTCCGGGTCATCCGGTTTCCCCCACCATCATTTCACTAATTGCTGCATCATTCATTCATCCCAGGCGCTGGGCCGACCGCTCAACCCTGAGCTGATATATCAGGTCAATATGCTTCGGCTCCTTCGCTCTGAGGAACTCAGGCGACCCCTAACACCAGCATTGGTGAGGAAGGAAGACCTTAAAAGAAGTTATACATTACACATACACGGTGTTTATATTTATTTGTTATTTACCGTCCTCTGATTAAGCAAAAATGACGTTATAATTGACTGGTGAGTCTATCTTCAAATGATAGAGCCCTCCACAGAGAAGAAGCGGTAATTTTTGCGCAGCAGTAAACAAATTACAGCGCTCTGAGTGCGGGCACGGTAGTAACTAATACAACCAGCTTCCCCTGGATATGAACACACAGCACGGCATCTTCAATGCTGAACGCTGCTTTCGTAGCAGCATTAAAATTGGTGCGACTTATAAATATAATTTAAACCGCTGCATAGAGGAGTTTATGTAACGCTATACTGCATTCAGACAAGTCCCTCGGAGCGTAATGTTGTCAAAAGTGTCCAGGTAACGTCAAATTGACATACTTTTGTTTGCAACATAAACGTCTTACGTTTTATCAGTATATGATATAAACTTGTTGTCATTCCCGCGCTTATTTAAAATGTCTATTAACGTGGTAACCTTATGTCATTTAAAACCAATAGGTGCATCAAAGATTCCCATGATATAGGACGAGTTACTCGCAAGGAGAGAGACACTGGACGCTATAATGTGAATGGTCCCAATCTGCAAGCAATAAATAATATTACGACAGGAAGATTTCAAGCATACCTTCTCGCAATATACATAGTGTTTAAGGGGAAGAGAGAAAGGAAATATAAGAAAATGGACACATTAGACTATGTACTAGAGATATTTTCTTGTTTAGACTTGGATAAAAGCTTTGTACATATTGTAACACTAATTTGCTGTCCATTCCTAGAAATGTTCTGCTAATTTACTGGTTTGTAATGAAGTTACATCGTAAGGAAGCTTTGGGCGATAGAAAAGAATTGAGATCAAATTGGAATATACTTATTTTATATGACAGCTTTAAAATATGCATATATGTCTACTATAATAGAAAAACAGATATTCTTTTTGAAAATAAGTGTTCTCTAACACCGTTTCGTATAATAATATAATAATTTCGTATTACAGTAACAGGTATGGTATCTACGCACCAGGGTGAATTACGCACCTTTATATTACTCGGGCAGCCCCACCTCTCAAATAGTATATTTACCTGCCGGTAGAGGGAGTCCTCAAAGCTGCTGCCAACACATCAAGTACGATCGCAAACCGCTAGGGGAATCGTATATAAACTCGCTCAATCAGCGATGCTATTGATGACGTCAAATTTTCCGCGGCAAAACTACAGATAAAACTGTACGCAGTGTACATACAATTTCTTTATGATTTATTGAGGTTATGAGTCAGTTATTAGGGTATCCAGTAACATGCTGGAGCATTTCCAGAGGATTTTGAGTGCAATTGAATTTGTGCTTACAAAATGTGTACAACTTGATTACATTTCCCTGAGTGCCATTGCTTCCATGCAAGTTGCAGTGTTTCGTTTCTAAATAGAAATACTATGTATGCATAGCAAGATCCGTGGACTCGGGCTTTTGTTTACCGCAATATCAATCTGGAATAACCTAATTGAGTGCTGCGGTTCTGTGCAAGGTTTCACAAGTTCCATTCTGCACTCTGTGCGACACTCCGTCCTAACCATACATCAACTGAAAGCAAACAGCATTAAGTTTTGCATCCAGCTGAGAGAAAGTGCAAACCAAGCTAGTATTATGTAAAGGGAGGCACACGCCTACGCGGCACTATACCTGCACTTTCTAAACCTAAGTTCTACACTTTCTCTACTGGGTTCCAAAAAATGTGGTTCTAACCTTTTTGCCTGGAAATGAACCAGGAATTATTACTACCAATTTTCTATTACAGTATCTAATTACTTGTCTGAAATATTTTATATATAAAGTGAACTTTTTGTCCTGATTCAAAGTTTTATCTTGCATAATTATTTAAGTATAACACTTTACTCTACGAGGTCTGTTCAATAAAGAAGGATAACAATTCTTTTGACAACGTACCTTTACTCATCCTCCTAATTTTGATGGTCCTTCTCAAAATATTATCCCCTTAATGTGATGTACTTGTCACAGCGTTTCTGCCAGTCTTCAAAGACATGCTGGAAACCACTTTTGAGAGATCCTTCAAAGTCGCCTCCACAGCCTTCACCACTGCTTCTGATGATGGATAATGCCTTCCACGAATGCGTTTCTTCAAGTTACGGAATAGAAAAAGTCATATGGGGATACATCCGAACTAAAGGGAGGGTAAGGGATGTACTCACGTTGATTTTTGCAAAAAAATGTATTGTTTAACGCCCGCTTTTACTACATACGGCTTCGCAGGCGATGCCACTGATGATACATGAGATGAAGATGGAGCACCGGTGGAATGAGATGGCGGGGAAATCCGGAGATCGCGGAGAAAACCCGCCCCAGCGCCGTGTTGTCCATCACAAATCTCACTTTGCGGTCGCCTGGGATCGAACCTGGGCCGCCTTGGTGAGAGCCAAGCGGACTAACCACTGAGCTACAGCGAGGCTATTGATTTTTGCAAGATATTTAGCAACAACTTTGTCAATATGTCGCCAAGCATTATCGTGGTGCAACATCCAGCCTGCCTCAGGCGATGTGGTCTTTTGCGTCTGATATGGACTTGCAATATTTTCAGGACATTACTATAGTATTGTCCAGTTACTGATGTGTGTGCAGGTACAACACGCTGATAAACTATTCCATGAATATCAAAGAATGAGATGACCATAACTTTCCCAGCAGAAGCAACCACTTTTTCTTTCTTGGGAGTTGGTGATGAAGGAGATTTCCACACTGAGCTTTGCTGTTTGCTCTCAGGATCAAAATGATCTAGCGAAGTTTCATCAGCAGTGATTACGTTTGAAACAAACTCCGAATCTTCCTCTAACATCAACTTTAACTGCATGTTGCCTCCATTGCAGTGGTTGACGATACTGAACATGTCTGAACTTGCCTGGTTCTCAAAGGCGGGAACCAGGAGTACCAACAATGAAACTATTACGACGTGTTTGTTTCACATTAAGATTAAATTTTAGTGAGAAAAATTATGACCGTAAAAATTATGATCATTCTTTATTGAACAGTCCTCGTATATTCTTATTAATCTGAAATCTGCTTTACATATTGCATGTCTGGAAACTTCATTTGGAAAATTCAGGTTTCATTACAATTAAACTTACTACAATCTAACCTTCCTATGTTGATATATATATATATATATATATATATATATTGTAGGAAGCTACTGACGTTTGTATTGTGCAATGTGCTTGAGTTTACAAACGTTCCTAAGTAAATAATTGAATTATGAGTATTGTTTTGAGAACGTGTATGGTTATTTTCCTTATTGTTCTCTGGAAGGCAGTGTAACATTTAGCAGCTGAAAATGTTTCTATACATGGAAAAATGCTTTACAATAATCTGCTGGAAAGCAAAGTTTAATAAGAACGACTGTATTCATTTATATCTTCAGATAATCTTATGTTAGTATGCGCCAACTGATGATATATATTCTTGTATTGGGCAATCAAATATAAATAAGGCCTTTCGTTCCAGAAAATTTATTCATGAAGAATAATTGAAATTAACATTTTTCTTACTTTTCTACATATTCACCCATATTTTCGGTACATTTGTTCAAACGGACAGGCAGTTTTAATGCCAGTTTCAAAGAAAGTACGAGAAAGTGTGCGGAGCCATTTGCACATGAAGGCATTCACCGGTGGTTGCTCTCCACTCCTCCACTCCAGACTGGCCCTCTTTGATATGGGTGTGTAATGATGCACCCATGTCTCACCACAAGTGATGATTCTGTCCAGGAAGGCATCACCTTCCTCTTCGTAGTGCGTGAGAAGCGTGCGACACATTTGGACTCGCACTGAATTCTGTTCTGCAGTGAGATACTCTGGAACCCAACGAGCTGACACTTTCAAGTCCCTTCGAATTATTGATTGGGCGCTCCCCCATAGTTGTCGACTAATCTCAGTGGCGATCCCCTTCAATGATGTCTTCAACTTCTTGGATGTTTTCTGGGTGGATGCTGATGCATGGACGGCAAGGATGGGCCAAGTTTTCAACACGTTCACGTCCTTCAATAAACTCACGGCACCAATGTTTAACTCTGGACCATGAAAGGGTTCTTTCCCCAAACTGTGGGAGTAACCAACGGCAAATTTCAGTTACACCGACATTTTAATGGACAAGAAACTTGATTATTACTCGTTGCGCAGCAGCAGGATGCACCTTTCTCTCAGACGTCTGGGCAGCAACTGAGAGACCGAGCCAAAAAAGTTGCCAGGGCCACTGTCCCCCTCCAGAGACCTCACTACATGTGCTGTAAAAGCCTCGAAACCAAACGGCACTCTATACGTGCGCAGTAAACGAAGGCCTGTTAATTTTTAATTACTCATATAAATTTATTATGAAAGCTTATCTTTTTTATAATTTTCCGTCAACTTTCACAAAGGCGTTGCTTGAAGAGATTGATGCGACTTATTTTCCCATCAATTACTTATACACTGTAAAAGGTTGCTCCACGCATTGGTCGCTAGTTTGATGCAGCTTAATCTTACGTTGTAAACTTTGAAGCAGTGTGGCCTATCCTCAGGATACAGCAAGAGTTCCGTCAAAGGGT
The DNA here is from genome assembly GCA_030765055.1 of Mantis religiosa. Taxonomy (NCBI): domain Eukaryota; kingdom Metazoa; phylum Arthropoda; class Insecta; order Mantodea; family Mantidae; genus Mantis; species Mantis religiosa. The sequence goes on from CM060948.1 coordinate 36,931,804, forward strand.
AAGTGCGGATATGTATGGGAGTAAGAATGTTTTTAATGACACTGAAATGCAAGTTTCAGATTGGTTTAATGACTGATTTTTTTTATCATCACATCAATCGCGAAGTTGCCGACCACGGGCTACCAATATATCACTGTTCAGAGTTACCCTATGTTAAATGCATATTACGCGATAACACTTAATTCGTTATTTGCGTAGCAACCGATAGATACCTTTTCTCCTCGGTTCTCGTCTGCCATCGCCGAAGACCGAACCAAAATGTCTTTCTTAATGGACCGCCAGCCCAATTGTGCGTCTTCCTCACTGCAGCTGCGTGTCACTTTCTCCTCTCGAAGCCTGTCTTCATTCACACCGAAATTTCTTTTGTGACTATTTTGTCCATTGTGATTATTAGTCTCGGTCATGTCATTATTAAAGGTCCGAACAATGCCTTTTCAAACGGAGTCAAATGTTATCCACTTAGAATCCATGCTAAGAACCCTTTTTCTCCTATCACTTTGTTAAACGACTCACCCCAACTGCACCTGCACGCTTTTAATAAATATACGATGTTCCTTTGAAATCCATTACGATGCTTTATTCATTGCATCCCTTCATTTCGCTATCAAGACACAAACTATCCTGAAGTCGATGCTCAAAAGACGGTACTAATACTACTACTGTATAGTTGTCTGGTACATTTTCTTAGTTTTCCTCAATTTACCATTCTACCAGTTCCAGAAAGTCCTTTTATGTTAATGGCTGCTCTTCGACTGTTATATTACTTACTGTCTCATTGTGTATTAGGTGGAAGAAGCTCCTTAATGTTTGCTCAAAGGCGCCTTTGTGAAGCTCGGAGTTGTTTTACGCGCTTTAAATTTACAAAACAGGCACACCGTCTATTCTGAAGGAAGCCATGCTAAGGATCTTAACACTTGAAACTCCACCGTTCTTCGCCGGTTTTTACTCAACTTGGGATCCATAGACCTCCATATTGTCCCTAAATTACCCATTTCCGATTAGTACTAACGAGCGAACAATCTATCTCAATTGTCCAACATATTTACGTATAAGGTGTTCCTAAAACTTCGTCCACTTTGTTCCAATGACCAACCCAAATTATTCCAGGGGTCATTAAAATGTTCAAGTTGGATCATTCTATTCCGATGGCACACCCTTATGGATGTGACGTAGGAGATTAGCTCTTAATCTGTTTGAACAAGTGCCCGCAGTTATGCTTTGTGTTTAGGGTGGTAGGTTTCTAACGAAGGGGCTATAATTTCAAGTTCCGCTCTCGTCTGCGGAAATCTACATATGTGTTACGCACATATGTGTGTAGGGAGTCACAACTTCTAACTTCTGCTACCATTTAAACTCCTGCAAACTATAAGCAGCGTTGTTGGAAATAATCATTCCTTCCACACTAGCTAAGGTTTGGATGAGTAGAGCCACACTAAAAGATTCAATGCCATAGCCGGGATTTGAACCACGGGTCTCCCGCTCTCCGTGCGGTTGGTCTAAACCACTGAGCTACCAACGTGACATGAAATTCTCCAACTGACTCGTTTGTTTCCCGGTAGACCACTAGAAGTTCTCATATGCTATGAGACACGCTTCTTTTGTGACGACTTACTATGCTGTAAGTACTTAAGTCCCAGGCTTCATAGTTAATCCACTATGTTTTTAATGTCATGCCGGCACGTTGACCATAGTAGCTCAGTGGGTTAGAGAAACCGCAAGTAGAGCGGGAGATTCGTGGTTCAAATCCTGGCTATGGCATTGAATTTTTCAGTCTGGTTCTACTCATCCATACCTGAGCCTACGCATGGCTAGTGTGAAAGAATTTGTTATTCCAACAATTTACCTAAGAATAAAAACATAGTGGATTAACTGCAATAAATAACTATTGTAAGATAAAACCAATGCATAGCCAGAGAGGAAAATTGGAAATTTCGTTTTGACAAGATAATTAGAAGTGAGTGTTGCTAGGGCATTTATAAGTACAATGGATCCCAGTCAACAAGAAATTCATTAGATAAAGGTTCCGGAATTAAAACATTCAGATGTTACAATATTTGCAAAAATGTACCAATACGCAGTTTTCAAAACTAAAAATGAAATGTAATTCTTAGGACTCCTCTTACAATTGTTATGAATTAAGGGTTAAGTAAGATAGTGAAATATTATTTATGTTTAAAATTCTGTCGTTCTTTTTATTTTACATATTTTCTCTCTTAGTGTTGTATTGTAGCCTAAGTCGACCAATCTGATGGAAGGTTTTCTTCACTGATTTCCTAGGTCACTATTTGGCTTGGATAACTTGATCCACAAGGTTTGTATCATCCCCTTGTTCATTTCATTTTGCTTTTCTGCGCCACCATACCATGTATTAATCTGATCACCCACCCTGGATTTTGTAACAAATAAGAGCTGCAGTTAATCACTTTGCTCTAAAGCGGTTATTGTAATGCTAAAGTTACACTTAAGTTACTGTTGTAATCACTCAGAACAAACACAGCTAATTCCCTTTAGTGAGGGTAGTGCTAATGCTACATTAAAATAACATCAGCATATCCACAGAACCAGTTAAAATTATCCGTTCAATTAATTCATAACTGAATTGTCACTGCTGTATTTGAATTTATACTGCGCTGCGCTCAGTGGACTGAACATCCAGAGTAACTCTGCACTGAAAGAGCTGGCATTGCTATCTGAGATGTCTTTGAAACTAATTTACCTGACACAAAGACTTCGCATTATTGTTCCATTGAACAAAGTTTGTAAATATCACCCTCCCAGCCTTTACATTTGCCTTTTCTGGGCTAAAGCTGGCAAATCTAGGAACTCAGGCCTCTTGAATGTATAAAAATTAAACAAAGCCAAAATCAAATTATCGAGTTCCCTCAATAACTTGACAGATGAAAGGACATGCATATTGTGACCTTGTGGGTTCGAAAAATTAAAAGTCCAGTTTGCAGAAATTCAAAATGCTCTTTATTTACGTAGAAAGGCTCTTGTACAATTCTGATCTCAGCAGAATGACGTAACACACACCGATACAGTGGCTCGTGGCTTCTGCACACGTAAATAAACAAAATAATTTCCTTTCAACTCACTACACGTTTATGAGTTCTCAACTTGCAATTCGATAGAGTTTAAATGTCCGCACGCACGATAAACAGCCTGCTGACTCTAACTGCTGTCAGCACCGCACAGTTGCAACTTTTATCCTTACGGCTTCCAGACGGACTCACTGTCTAGTCCAGTCCATCACTTTTGTACAACAATCACTGTATCGCGAAGATTTGCGAAACTCCCCGAAACTTCACGGACCATCGCGATGACGAGGGAATTGTCCAGACGCTTCTCTGGCTCCTCCCCCACCCCGTCATTCCTTGGCACGTCATTAGCGCTGCGCGGGACGGTCTGTGGGCGTGGCTTGGCGCTATCTGTCTCATTCACTACCCGCTTCTCTCTCTCTCCCTCTCTCACGGCGTTCGCTTACACGTATTGCCTCGTGACTATATATATGCGATAAAGGATAATAAAGAAATGATATGCAATAAATATAAGCTTCACCAAACATTTATTTCAATTAGGCTTTTACAGGTTTTCTTTATTGGACTAAAAGAGTTTCCTTAATATGAAATAGTGTATCCTGAATACATGACATAAATCCTACCACAGCTGCTCACATTACTTAGCAACGGGACATGAGTTGTGATAGTATGTTCCATGACTCCAGTGAAACTTTTATTGAAAAGCTATCTTATTTATTAAATGATAAAAACTTTTATGTTCAAAAATGTGGTGAAATCTCTAGTATGTGGGTACATAGAGTGAGAGTATGGAAACGTTTGAATAAATTTTATATAACTATTTTATTAAAACGTTGAAAAGAGAAAATACTATCACAAACCTTAGGATTATAATATTTTAATGTTTACTATTCGCTTGCTCATTTATCCCCTGGTATTATCGCGAGGCATTTTTGCGACTGGCATGGTCTGCGCGCGTAAAGGGACAGACAGTGTAGCGCAGAGATAAAAGCTTGCTGAAACAGATAAAGAAGGAGACACATAGATTACTAAAAGGTTCGTTTTCTGGTGCCATCCTGTTTGTTAGAGAAAGTTCCACTAATTTCTGAAACAATGAGTGGAGATATACAAGAAGCCGTGGCTAATTTATCGGGACATCGTAATTGGACTCGATAACTGTGTGCGTGCAGCTGTGATCTGAAAGTGAACTCTTTTGTTTATTTACGAGTGCAGAGAAGCCACGAGAGATTGTGTTGGTATGTGTAACGTTATCCTGCTGCCAAGGGTGTACAAACTGTCTTTCTACTGAAATAAAGAGATTTTTTTTTTTTTTTTTAATTTCTGCAACCTGGATTTTTAATTTTACGAACCCACAAAGTCAAAGTATCTTGGTATACCAGCTGTAACTTGGAATTTCATTCCATTTGTTCACAGCAATACAGACAGCATATATTATTTTCGTTGAGTGGGAACTGTAAGTAAATTTGGTTAACTATTGAAAGGCGTTTGACAAGGGAAAAACAGTAGAGGTATAGAACATAGTGAACAAATCTGGATATCTAAAATATTTATTCCCATGATGGGTATTTATTCATAAGAGGACAATAGTTTCGACAATATATGTTGCTGTGGAATTATTACCAGAACTTTGAGGAGGGTGTAGTCCATCGAAATCTAGTATATAGAAATACGACCAGGAAGTGTTAATATAAATGATCCTAAAATTTAAAGAAGAAAACCAGCTGTTTCGAATGTTGACGCTGCATCTTTCCAAAGTATCACGTCCCTCTGGAAAATATAACCAGTATCCTATATTCAATAAACCATTTTCGAACCCAGAGTAACCAGTTAATCTGGTGAGCAAATTCCTCCAAAATACAAACAATACTATAGAAATTGCTGCAGCATTCAATATTTATAAATTATTGTAAGTGTAGTCATCCAACTGCGAATCTCGTACTGTAGATTTGAGTTATGGTTAATTAACTGAAGTTTTGAGGTATAAAGAAGGAAGGCACATGAATATCTAATACCGTTATTTGACGAGGCTGCTTGCCTCTTTTACTTCAAGCTAAGAACAATGAATACAGCTTTAATATAAAACCCATGTGGATTGTGGGGAAGCGTCACTTTCTTCTTCGTGTGGTCACAGGTGCTTCTGACAGGTTATCAGCCAGTTTCGCTTTCATTCCAGGTGTAAGATATATAGGCTGCCGTTTCACAGAGACTCTGTGCACTAGAGCACATCCTGGATAAAATAGTGAGCCGAGTCCTGACGTGTGTAACTGTGTACTTTATTTTCGTGACACAGGTTTCTTTGTTAATAATAGGTTCCATTTTCGCGATTGCTTCTGAAGGCATCCACTCTAAGCTGGATTTGGCTGAGGGGCACTGGCGACAAAACAGATGTAACTTCTATAATTTTTCAAGCGAAAACTGTCTATTAAGGTAATGTATCACTCTGAGCGATGAATTTTTTGAAGGTAAACTAACCTTTCTCTCGCTTCTTGTACTATTACATTTATAAAGGTTGCTCCAACCGGTGAATGCGCACTCTATGTATCACAGGATTTCATAAAATAGAGTTCCTTGAAATGTTTTCCAGAACTGATAGCTATAATTTGGTAATGAAAGGTTTAAAAACTCTGTCATACCCATGACTTGTATTAAAATACCCTTACTTTACACCGCAGGGCACATTTCTCTTTGTTAACAGTAGTCGGTGCCACAACACAGCACAACACTAAGTACCACAAATTGATTTATGAAGTAACACAGCTGCAGGGTTTACTTTTAATCTGTTAGAGACTGATTTTTCAATAAATATTAACACTTAATCATATATAATGATAAATAAAAGACTAATATATTAATATTTCACTTGATTGTTTCCTTTTATGTATATTTTATTGGAATGCAGCCACTAACTAAAGGAAAATAACAACCATTATTACATATGCCTTTACTTATTCATAAGTACAAATCGAAATCACTAAACAGACTTATGTAAAATATATAACATACAGAATAAATGCAGAGCGCAGGTAATTTATGTGGAAAAAATACTTATTTGGCTCTGGTTTTAAATTTTTAATAAAACTTCTTTTCTGCAAATGAAGTGCAACTCTTTTGAAGTGTAGGAGAGGAAACACGCTAACGGAGGTGTAATGCTCAATGGTGATTTTAATTACTTCTCAAAATTGACCTGGGGCATCAGTTATCATTTGGTAGGGCGTTTTCTATGAGACCATTATCCATAAAATTTTATAACAATGCAAGTAATTGGTATAACGCATTATTCAGCAGACTTCTGAAAGCTCCATTGTCCTTTATTTATGTTTATACATGTATTAATAAAAGGAAATCTTTACCTGGAAGCAACTACCAGGATGATTGCGATAAGGTGCAAATGTTAATTCTGATGTTATTGCTCCATTTGCAGGGAATAGAGTTATGGACTTCAGAATGAAATCAAAGCATCAGCACGAAACCACGGATTTTCTAAACAGGCCTTTTGTCGTGTGCCTCTCTATGATTATTTTGATCGGAAAAGTTAACTGTATGTTTGCAGAAAGCATAAATCATTATGATTAACCTCCTCAGATCGAAGACCTGTACTGTACATTACACGCTATTTTCACGCTAGAATAACAACTAGCGTAACTTAGTATCAAACAATAGATATCAACAATACATTTTGAATAAATTCTAGAGTGCACATACTGTGAAAGTTGGAGCCGAATTTGTTCCATTAACTGGCATAGCAGTGTTTCTGTGAAGAATGCTCCACTCCAATTAGGGCTACGGGCAGCAAAACAGTTAATTTACCACAGTGGGGATCGCAGCTGACTGGGCACATTTAAACGTGTATCCAAGTAGAGTGAAGGGCAACCATGGCTATTACGTTAATAAGGACACTCATGTTTTTAGTACAGATATTTTCACATCGCAATTTTTGTTCTAATTTTCGTGTTGCGTATAGCACTATCGGTGCAGCTTCTATAAAATTCGGTTGGACAATTGGCTACAATAAATAACTTCTGTGTGTTGAACATTATTAATGTATAATGGAAGAAAAAGGTTAGGTTCTGGACGAAAACCAATCTCCGTTTAAAGAAAAAGCAAATAGTTGGGCAGTGTATGGTGAAGTGCTGATGATTCCATAAACTCATTCTGGAAAATATCAATTACATCAATGTTTTGTGTAAGGATAAATAACGAAATCATTAAGACAGCTATTGAAAGTTAATATGGGAAGGAAGCCTAGTACTAAAGAAGTCACAGAGTGAAAACATTCTGTATCACAAATAAATGAGAAGCTTCAGTTTTCAAAAGTTTTCTGTCGTCTCATATGATTATTTGAATGCTGTTCCTCCGCGGCATTTTAAGTTGAGTTTCAATTTAAACATTAATATTTTATCATACCGGTTTTGTTAAGTACAACCGTGGCAAATAAAGGATGAATTTAAACTCGGTGGAATATAAAGGCTGAGATGAATTCCCATCTAAACGTTTACAACAGCTTTTTTTTCTTTTTTAAATCAGCTTGAAGTGACCACAAGAATTGTGGAAAAAGGATAACACAGATCTATGAACGACTGATTCGCTCAGTCGAAAATCCCTGGTAAACATAAAATAACACAAAAGTTTGCAACTCAAAGAAGAAATACCGCTTCTTCCTACTTTGTTCTATGGATACCGAAAACTTCAGGTGGTTTCAAAGAGTTAAATTCAATGAAATTGATACTGCAAACCACGGTGGAAAAGCTACAGTTCAATTCCCCCTTACGATCCATCGAATAGGAAGAAAGACAGATACTGCAAATATACAGGTAGCATTGTCTTTGAGAAATGTTATTAAAATAAGCATGTCCATTTAGGTGAGGAGGAAGATGGAATGGCTATTTGAGATAGTGTGATATAATTCCGACCGAGAGGTTGACAAAAATCATATGCTTGCAGCTCCTCCGAACTGGGTATACATAATCCCATAATGCCTGTTTCTTGAGTTTAAAACTAGTTCATTGTTGGGGAACACGTCCCCACAATAGTGAAAAATACCGACGAAAAATATCCTCGCTACTGCAGCAAAGGTTACTTATAAAACTGTACAAGTGGAATAGAGTCTAACGGACTTTGCACCACTACACCTTCATCTTGTATGTCTTGCTACACATGTATATGTGATAATGAGAATGATGGGAATTCACACCTCTACAACTATTCTCTACAGAACGCTTTCCTCAAGAGCGTTCAGCATGTACAACACCCGTTATCACCAAAATTTACCTTGAGGGTTCAGCCCTCTATAACCGGGCTGCGAAATGGGGTGATATGTCCGGTGCCTACCAGCATATCTTTTCATATACAGTGAAGTAGCTGCTAAAGCATTCACAGCTGCAGGTACAGAGAAACTTACATTTCCAGATTATCTCACAGGCAATTTTCTACTTAGTAACAGCAGGAAACCGAAACGATGAAGTAGAAGTAGCTGGCACTCAGAATTCTTTTGTTGAATATCCGTACATAAATAACTGCTTCATAGTTACGAATCCACGATCTGTATAATCATTTACGATAAATGATTCATCTAAAGAAATGTATCTAGATGAGGGTAATTAACACAAGAGGAATTCCAGTCTATGTTCAATGTCTCATTGTCCAAAGTTCGGTTTAGGTTTTAGAGATTTTTATGGTGCTATACGTTCAAAACGAAAACTATCAATATATTTTATCCTGAAAAAAAAAAAAAAAAAACAGAAGACTTTCTCTGCGTTGGCTTTAATTCCGAGATATCAGCATGTGACCAAAGAGTTTAATGGTAGCATAAAGTTATATTCTTTATTCGAAACTAAATTCTTATGATAGACATTCCTACACTCTCAGAAAATATTTTACTGGCCTTCATTATGACAGCACATTCCAAACGTTTGGTACAAAACATGCAAATATTTTCAGCTGCATTGGCTTATTTTATGATAATAAAGTTCGATTAATTAAAAGAACTAGGGTTTCGACATTTAATAAAATTCTTCTCATTTAGAAATTTCAGACCTTTGGAGATATTTTTCTTCACCGAATTCTTTTTGAAAATGTTCCACACTATGGAGTTTTCATCGAATTCTCGTTGAATAAGTCATTTGAATTACCAAATTACTGTATCTATCACATTAATTTTTCTTTTAAACGATTTTAGAGTTACTACACTTTAAAGCTCTGTATAATTTATCAGACACCAGGAATTTAAATGTGTGCATTATATGAAAAAAAAATGACATAGAATTTAGGGAAACACGTTCTTCCGAAAATTGCTTACTTCTAAGCATTTGGCATGGAGTAATAAAATTATAATAACTTAAAATCTAAAATACGTAAATCACAGAGATTTAATACCCTCTTATATTTATAAACTGGGCAGGTAAATTCTAAGAATAATGTGACTTTGTGGGTTCGTGGAACAAAAAGTTCAAGTTGCAGATACTCAAAATGTTCTTTATTTCCGTAGAAAAACACTCTGTTCAGTCCTTACTGTAGGAGAATTACGTCACATACACAATTACAATCTACCAAGGTCGTTGACAGCAACAAAGAGCCCAGTTTCAAAACACGCCGGTTTCAATTACAACTCTCGTTACGACTCTACCACTCTACGCTGGCGTGTTGCGACCTCTTAGTATATATAATATCTGCATTGATATTTCTAGAGTGCTCTGTAGCAAACAAGAAACTGAATGTTCTCTATCATTCAAGATGTCACTAGAATTTTCTTTTATTTATTACTCAAATATAAATATTTGTGTAATATTTATTGTTTCACTATGGCTAGCTTCAATTTCTACGTAATTCCTTTTATCTGTTCCGACATGCTCTTTATCTCCGTGCTGCATATCAATTCTTTTGTGTGCACAAGCCGCGCTATCGCGATAACGGTTCGCGGTAACGGGACAATCAGTGGTACATTACCTGAAGTCAGGAATGCACCGGATATAAATTGTTAAAACTCAGCAAAGCAAAATTGTAATAAAAATAATGATTAAATGCAAATGAAGCTAAATAGAACTCACTCGTTTTGTTCAATATTTTTGTTTTCATCATCATTTTGTTATGTGCTTTAATGTACCTTCGTTTCCCATACACTCGACCCTAAGGAGCTGTACCGCATCAATTGCTTCCTTGGTAAGTCTAATATAATTCTTGAACAAAACCGGAACTCCAATTCTAAAGTTGCAAGTTTTTTTAGGTTCTCTATTATGGTAGGTGTCGCTCCAACTCGATCCGATCTTTTTTCTTTATTCTGGTGACACGCTTTTTCCGCATAAAGTTTAGAAAGACATGTTTCGAAACTCTGGAGACGGCACGTAGCTACGAAATTTATCGAGGAACATAACAGTTGCTGATTTGCATGCAAGATATTCCAGCAGAAATAGAGAACATGTTTCTTAGACGAGCATCCATGCATCCAGAGTCCCCAAAGTTTTAGTCTGATCGTTAAATTCGTACGCCTTATACAGTATATGTATAGTAGCAAAAGGAACACTCTTAAGGGTATCGCTTATTCCGAATAAACGCAACGATAATTTTATAAATGTGCCTGTACGAATTTCACCTTCAATCAGTGTTCGACTATGAGAATAAAAATAAGGGTTGACAAAGCACGTAGTGATAGCTAAAGGAGTGATCAGGTTTTACAGTTTAATGAATAAGCTTCTTATTACAAACTGCACAAGGTATAGATTAAACCAATTACTAAGTGTATCTCTAGTATAATGACGATTATCCTTACAGTGTTCAACAAAAGTAAAGAATGCGTATATTTAGAGTTTCTGATTCTATTCACATTCTTGAACTTTAAATATTTGCCAAAATATAAGAACCCAAAAGCTTACTTTCGATATATGATTAAAAGATTTTAATCAGGTTAGTCAAATGTTCAATTAGTTGCATAAACCTTCACGATTCTCGTTTATCAGAATCTTCATTGTGAATTTAAACGGTTTTTGTCTGAAATTAGTGTCCACATTTGCTACTCCCACATATGCTCTTATCGAGGCAAAAATGTTCCAAGGTGCATACCTTTACCTCTGTTTTAATTAAAATTTAGTATACGTGTACACAAAATATAAATTTTACGAGGGCTGTTAAATAAAGAATGATCACAATTGTTTTTGACAACGTACCTTTACTCATCCTCATAATTTTGATGGTGCATCTCAAAATAGTCTCCCTGAATGCGATGCACTTGTCCCGGCGTTTCTGCCATTCTTCTAAGACATGCTGGAAACCATTTTTGAGAGATGCTTCAAAATCGCCTCCGCAGCCTTCACTACTGCTTCTGATGATGGACAATGCCTCCCAACGAAGGCGTTTTTTCAAGTTATGAAATAGAAAAAAGTCACATGGGGCTAAATCCGGACTATAGCAAAGGTGAGAGATGCACTTCACGATGTTGATTTTTGCAAGATATTCAGCAACAGCATTGGCAACATGCAGCCGCGCATTATCGTGGTGCAGCATCCAGCCTGCTTGACGGAATTGTGGTCTTCTGTGCCTGATATGAACCGGCAATGTTTTAAGGACATCCCTGAAGTATTTTCCAGTTACGGATGTGTGTGCAAGTTCAAAATGCTGATAAACCATTCCATGAATTACAAGGTATCAGATGACCATAACCTTCCCAGCTGAAGCAACCACTTTTGCTTTTTGGGGGGTTGGTGATGAAGGAGATTTCCACACTGAGCTTTGCTGTTTGATCTCAGGATCAAAATGATGTAGCCAAGTTTCATCAGCAGTGATTACGTTTGAAAGAAACTCTGGATCTTCCTCTAACATCAACTTTAACTGCATGTTACCTCCATTGCAGCGGTAGGCGATACTGAACATGTCTGAACTTCCTTGGTTCTCACAGCTGGGAACCAGGAGTACCAACAATGAAACTACTACGGCGTGTTTGTTTCACATTAAGCTAACGGAATATAATAAGATTGAAGTTTAGTGCCAAAAGTTATGACCGTAAAAAATTATGGTTATTCTTCATTGAACAGCCCTCGTAGATGCAGGTAATTATAATCTGAGTAACTTACAAAGGAACACAGGTATATTCCTTCAGTAATAAGAGAGTAAGCATTAAGGATTGTCATTACTTAAGGAGTATATTGTCGGCTTTCGAAAAAGAATTGGAATACTAAATCCCCATACCCGAATAAAAAATTAGGCTAACTTAATAGCATGTGTGCTCGGTCGCATGCAACTAGTTATAAGTTCCATCTATCCAGCTGGTTTTATAGCTCTGGTACAAACGGTAGCAGCACACGTGGATTCCAGCGCAGACTCGAGCACTCCGTATTCTCCTTGAAAACTGACTTAACAGAGATAACCGAAATTTAAAGCTAGAACTTGTCAACTGGAGTTCATATTCTACAAATCATCAGTTGGGCAAACATCTGCCTTTGTAAGCAAATATTAACATTTTTTAATGTAAATTTATATTGAGGAATTAATCCTTAAAGAATTAATCCTTTTAAATACATTACTCCGGTATATGGTAGCTCAAGGGTCAGAGCGACTGGACGGAAACCAGTAGATCCGTGGTTCAAATCCCGGCCATGGCATTGAATTTTTCAGTTGGCTCTAATTAATCAAATACTAACATTATTTCTTTAGATGTCTGGACATGTTTAAAGGATATTTGAACCATCACACCAAGTAGCAAAGATTTAATTTATCTCTCGGCTAATAATCATCGAAGGAAAGAGAGTACAACACCAGGAGTGTCACCTGCTGATCCATAGTGATCCCTGGTTACTAAAAAAGAAATCAAGTAAAAAGACCCAACTGCTATTTGGGAGAATGATTTCAAAATGGAATTTTTGTGGACGTTCATGAAGTAATGCAGTTCTCAGCCTCCCTCTCCATATTGGGAGCAAGAAGTTTGGTCAGAGGTCTCTTACCGAGTGGGATGGCTCAGGCGGATTCGTCTGTGGCCCCCATTCGGGAGGCCCGGGCTCGATTTCTGCGGCAGACCTACCTGATTCATGGGCTTTTTCGGGGGTTTTCCCAGGTCGCTAGGCGAATGCTGGGTAGGTTAATATCATCCCCAGAATTTCCTGTCCCTCCATTTCATCTTCATTATCATTTCAGATCATCTCTCCTCTGGTGGTCTCTTTCAGGGTAGAAGTGTCGGCGTAAGTGTCGGCGGGATTATATGCTCTGAGGTAAATCATTTCCTCCTCCTGTAGGCCGTTTGCCAACCTCAGCTCTTCTGCTGGGACCATTTCGGGACCACCAGCCAGGGACCTTTGAGGCTTAGACCGCCTGCCTTAGTATCATTAGGGCTCGGCTCCTGGGCTCGTTGCCGTCCCGCTGCAGGGGAGAGAGTTTGTTGTCCTGGCCTCTCGGGGGAAGTCTCTAAACAAGTAAACTGTAGCGATCTTGCCCTCTGTACTGTCGTGGCTCCTTGGGTCGGCCGGCCTCTGTCTCCTTCGCCTCATCCTTCCTCCCGGGGGTGCCTCCACTTGGGGGCATAGGGACAATGGGACCAGCATAGTGGCCTACGTACCGAATCCCCTACGTAATGAAATCCCAATGCCAATCCCAGAGGTCTCTTTATCAGACTTGAGGTTATTGCACGTGGCATAGATTCATTACACAGGACCAACGGCTTTATTGCTTTATTGAAGAAAGCCGAATTATGTATTCTAAAGTCAGAAAAATGATATCACCCATCTCCAGGTTTGAACTCGTGACCCAGGAACCAGAAGCTAGCATGTTATCCTTAAATCAAAGAGAGAGAGAGAGAGAGAGAGAGAGAGAGAGAGAGAGAGAGAGAGAGAGAGAGAGAGAGAGAGAGAGAGAGAGAGAGAGAGAGAGGTAGATAGAGAGACAGTTTTGCTATATGGTTTTATGTGATTGATGTCATTACGTTTCAAACATTCCGTATGAGATTACATTAATGTAGTGTTCTGATAATTTTTTGTGTAATGCCGTTTTGTCTGAAGAAAGTGAGATTTGACTTTTTCTGTGGACATAAACTAAGTTTCAAACAGACGGATTCATTTAATACAACTGACATGTATATATTCGATAAGCAGTTACGTATATTTATAATATGTTTCAAATTAGAGTAAATTTTAGGGCAATTCTTTTACTTTTACAAGCATAGATGGAATAAATCTAAAGAAATCAGGACACAAATTTCTGTAAAAGGACAACTATGGATTCACAATTTAAGTTGTGATTTACGTCTTTGCTGTCCTTTTTAATGAAGGACATGTTTACGAATGTAGTGTAAATTTAATTTGTGGCTTATACCGAACAATTATGTTTACTGAAGAATTGTGAAACTTTTCACAGCCAAATGCGTCTTTGGTTATCATATAACTTATGGAACATTCATTTCCGATATGCATTACCCAGGGAAGTGGCGCTTTGTTAGCGTATGCGACTCGCATTTGAGAGGTAGCAAGTTCGGTCTTAGGCGAAAGCCCACACCGAACTTTGAGTTTTTCTTTGGTTCTTAGAATTGGAAGACGAATTCTAAGGCGGTTCCTTTAAGACCGGTAGCGACCTTTTGCTTCATTATCATCTGTTTCGGGGTTGTAAAACCATGCCATAATGCTCACGGCGTTGCACCTGGACGTGAGATCTGTAAAGGCTTCCTTCCTGACCTGGACTGGGATAGCATAATTAGGACCCACCTATCTTTAAAGTCTACCAGGGGGACCGTTGGGAGTTTGAAGCCTATTTTTGGGGTTGTGTGACCTTGATCCCGTGATCTCGTGATCCCGTGTGTGCTTGCACCGATCAACAGCCGGATTTTGTCGCGCTTTATCTCTCTTCCCTCATCTCTCCCTCTCAGAACTCATAGTTGTTGCAGCACAAAGGACCACTTGTCTTCCTGCGGTACTCTGTTTCGTTTACTGGGTCCTTCCACTGTATGCCTATTTACTTTTACCTCTTGGACACGCAATTCACTTCTCCTATAGGTTATGATATCGTGGGTTACATAGACCCGTACAACTCCAAAGAAACTGAAGACTAACATCACATCCGTTCAGTTCTGAATGTTTTATCTGCTACGCGGTCTATGTTCGTTCTTTAATGCTGCGAGATTAATCACTCTGCCTTGAATGTATTTTCCCTCCGGATCCTCCAAATAATGCTCCTTTGAGATATGGTTTATTACCCGTTTCATGCTTTGAAAATACATCTCCGCCTTTGTAATCATCATAAGATGTTATACGAATTGATTCATTTTCTATTTCCAATACAAGGCGCTTCTTTGATATATGCATCCATTGACTACCCTTATTGTGCTTACTGTAGAAATAGCTGTACAAAAGAGATGTTTTGCTCAATATGTTTCAATCTCTTGTTCTGAAAAGAATATTTATGTAGCAAAAAGCAGTCTGGAAGAAGGAACAGCATCCGCTGCTCTCATATTTGCAAGTCTATTAGGCTAAGAAAGAAAATCAAAGACCGTTAAAAGCGTGAGTGTTATATCATGTGCTTGGCTAAGTGGTACTTTCTACTAGAAAACTGCGCTTATACGTATATCAGTCGGGAATATGTAAAAGGTTTTAAAACACCATGTCTCTCATTCCTCTGAGATTGTATATTGAAGCAAGGATATGGAAAAATGTGAGATGTATAAGGCACATTCTCAGCGTAACCTTTGGTGTATGTGTCAGTTTATATCGTTGTATATTAGGTCTGAAATAAAATTGGTACAGTCACATTATTCCATCAGATGTGTACCCCGAATAATTTTCACTCATATTAATATTGTAGCTTGTGGAACCTTCTTTTCATAATTTCATTATTGTCTTTTTTGTAAACGAGAAACAGTGATTGGGAAGACAATCATCACAAGTAAGTACTGTCAAGTCAAACATGCAGTGTGACGTTTCCTATATCTTTCAAATAAAATGTATTCAAAGTTTTGTCTAAATAAATATAAACTTTGACATATAAAAATAAAGAACAAAGTGAAGGATACTAGGAATAGATAATTGCTTTAATTTTACTGGATACCAGGTATGCGCACCGAAGATTAACACAAACTGAACTGCCCGCCTTGGTAGCGTGGTGGTAGCATGTCTGCCTCACGTTCAAGAGGTCCCGAGTTCGAATCTCGGTCAGGGTGAGTTACCTGGATAAGGTTTTTTCCAGGGTTTTCCCTTATCCTGTAAGACGAATGTCGGGTAACTCTAAGCTCCATAGATCTTGGACTCATTTGAGCATCATTTCATCCATTCCATTCATCGTCCGATATGACTTAACGTTGGAGGACGTAAATTAAAAAAAAAAAAAAAAAAAAAAAAAGCTCACCTGCAAGACGCGACATTCACTGAATTCCCATGGATAAAGAGTACGCAAAAAACGTTGACTCCAAAATAGTGTTCTTCACAACAGTAGAGTAATACTACTTAATTTATTTTCATCGTGAATAAAGAAATCGTCATATCCTTATTGCCTATTTTTAAACTGTCATGTTGCTACATCATTTGTTGACCTAGTTCACATTTCACTAAGACCTTACTTAGGTCACGTTATCCACACAAATTGTAATAATATTGTCACTTTGCTATGTTGAAGCAGGCACGCTTTTAACCTCTTGCAGTAAAGGAACTCAATGCATGTCACCACAGTTACCTAACATTAGTTCAAAGAGTAGCTCTTTTTGTCGCCTCAGAAATGTACCTAGTTTGTAACTCATGTATTCACGCATTTCATTAGACATTCAGAACGTTCGAGAAAGCGAAACTTCTGGAAGACTTTAATGTTCTATTACCGCCTAGTGTGTCATTATTCTAGTTCACTTCCTCCTATCCCTTTCAAGAGGATTACACTCTTCATACAAGCTAATCCTTCCATTCCTTATTTATTTTATAAGTCTGCAGATGCCTTGGAATTTCCGGGACTTTCCCTTATCCTGAGGGATGACACGGAACTGTAACACTGAACTATATGAACCCTGAGAATATCTCAGCATCGTTGCACCTATTTCATACACAGTCCGATATGTTTTGACGTTTGAGGACGTAAATAAAAAGAAATGCACACCCTTGTTATATATTCTATATTTGTTTCTCCAGATACGCAAAATTAATCTCTTTAATTTTCTAATTCAGTTTATGTTATTTGCTAGTTTTTCTGTCCAGTTTCTTAGTGATTACCAGAAATTATCTTTCATTTCCGTCTCTTTTCAGGCATATGCTGCACATTCTGAAATTTCACAAAATGTTCCCGTAGCTCCATTTGTCAGTCAGTACTCCTTAGTCTTTCTTAACCTCTAATGGTTTCTGAGTCATGTCCAGTACTTTAATAAAACAGGTAAGATGTTGTAAAATACTTCGTGGAAGCTATACAAAAGTAACTCATATTGCATAGAGAAAGCGTTAGCCATATATTTTATATAATTCATAAAATTTGTTTACGTGGTGTGCACTTGCATGCCGCAATGTCAACAAAGGAATGTGAATATCAAGGCCAGGGTGTAACTATATGACCAATTAACTTAATAATAGTCGTTTAACAATTAAACCTGAGAATTAAGTACTTACAGCATTAATTCGCCACAAACGGTATCTCCAATACGAGAACCCCTTTTGGTTACCCGGGAAAACATACGAGTCAATAGGAGAATTTAATGTTATGACAGCATGGACGCTATGGCAGCTCAAAGGTTCAGAGCGACAGGAGGGAAACCGGGAGATCAGTGGTTCAAATCCCGGCCTTGGAATTTAATTTTTGAGGTTGACTCTAGCTATCCAAAATCCTTAGCCTATACTCGGCTACAATGGAGGAATGATTAATTTCTATCAACTAACTTAATAACATATGACCATCGCGTCGGCATAATCTATCCCGGCTTTGCACAAAGCAATCTTCTAAAACCTTTAAAACACAATCGACAATCCAAGTATTACTGAAAGCATTTATCTGCGTTTACATAAAATAAGTACGAAAGTAAGCATAAACATGAATAGAATGCAGTAGCCGTGTAAAACAAAGCAACTTGGATTGCGAAGGCTATGTGAATGTAATACTTCTTTGACTTCCTTACTGAGTAGACTAACACGTGTTAACAGAAGCTCCTCTCGAGAGACAGAATTACTTCTATACATTTCATTTGAATCACTTCTGTGACAGTTTCTCAGGAGAAAGGCCATATCTAGGTGTACCAATAGTCACTTAGCTCAAGTTATCCGGTAAACATATTACCACTTTTCATTCTCCACTAAAGAACTTTTCCTTTATCACCAGTCCACTGTCGTCGAGGGCCTTTAGCGGTTGAAAATAGTAATAAAAGGAAGAGCAACACAAATGTTTGGCTTAAGCAAAGATTATTTAGCCTTAAATATACTTACCGCAAACAAAGGATGCAAACATTTGCTCTAGAGCCCCTAGGATTAAGTGTATGAGTAATAGACAGAAACGAGCACTTATTTTTTGTTTGTATTTCTTCTTTCCTCTTTCAAGATGATCATTTTCTCTCAGCAGTAATAGAGATTTAATAAAATAAGCATAGATCGGACAATGCAATGCTTACGCAATAATAGTGAAATTGAAAACGTCAGATGAAATGTATATAAAAATATATTTACACGCAGCTGGCAGGTTAAATAATTTACTTAGGAGTAAATTGTAGTTCTTTTTTACTTACGTAGTAGCAGAATGAGCAAAATGTAGGCCTATACAATCTTAATTGTTCAGGTGTAGATTTAACTTGTGGATCCAGAAAGTTTCGGGAAGAGGAATCAAGAATTAATACTATATAAAAGTAGGGTGCCGGCTTCGCTTAGTGGTTTCGTTCGTGTCCATAGCCCTTGGGGTCCCTAACAATTTTGATTGAACCTATTCAAGCCTCGGCGTGATAGCCCACGTGGCTCTTCGTTCTGAGTCCAACGTTAATGCCGCCAGTACTATCAATCCAACGCGATCCACTCAATTAACTTAACATGGGAGATAAGGCAATAACCCCTCATATATCTACGCCTTCAAAATGGAGGTGCTGCGATGTTACTCCTGAAGAACCTGGACCATATGGGGAACGCTCAAGATGGCAAAAGACTGCCTAAAGTGTCTTAAATTGCAATTTGGTCATCATAATTGGCGCTAGTGATCATATCTATTATCTATGCGACGTTTCCGTAGGGCAGGGGATCCGTCCCTTTCAGCTGCCGTGGTGCGGGCGCTGCGGACCCCTAGCACTCGTGGTACATTTGACGTTACTAGAGGAACCTCGGGCCGAACATTCGAGCCCCTCCCTGATTGGGAGTTGTTCGTATTGGGTTTGACTCGAGGGGGTAGTGGTTCCCGATACCCGTGGGAGATCGGGTACGTCTCCGGACTGCGTTGAGGGCGTACTAGCCTGGTTAGCTAGTACAACGTGTGCTAGATCACCAGGCGGCCCTACCGAGGTCTAATCGGTAGCCTTCCCCTTTGGGCTCAGCGCGCTTAAGTGACGTTTCCACTTCCATCCCGTCTTGAGTCCATAGGACCAAATTGGGGGGCTTGTTAGTCTCCAGGTCTTGCCCTATGGAAAGCCCCACGGAGGCGCTGGGCGCCCTTTTGGTACAGCTCAGTAACTCCCTGGTCTTTAGAGGGGAGGTCAGTCTTCACTTTCTGTGGATTGCCCTGTTAGATACCCTCGAGGTACATACCCTATCTCCCTTCTTCTCTTCTTTTATAACCAAACTGTAATTCGTAACACTATCGACAAAAAATTACATTCACGTTTTCTTTCCGTGAGGATTTTACTTATATTTAACCGAAATCTACATTTTCATCTAGCAGTTATCGAGTGTCTCTATGATTCGCCGTATTATATTTAAGGTGATAAGCATGAAACAATCGCAAACTTTTGGGGAGGGATAAAGTGAAAAAATGCCAGTATGCAACATACATATTTAATGGCATCCGAAGAGAAATAGGCAAAAAACTGTATGTTCCATGCTAAAGATCTAATTATCCTTAGGAGTTCGCAACGTACCTCAAACCTCGCCGAATATTACTGTCGGGAAGCGACATTCTAAAGACTCGATGATTAGGGACATAGTGTATGTGTCACGTCCATTTAAATACTACGACTGGCTTAGAGCTCCATAGAAACCTGAAAAAGCAAATACTTTAGGCGGTTTCATGTTTGAACGCTAAGGTAAGCTATCCTTAAAGTCTTCCTGAGCCTCCAACATGTACCTCTCTTCGCCAATTGCAACTGCCTCACTGGGAACCTCCGAGCTTTTACTGGAGCTCATAGCCAAGAATTCAGACTGTTAGTACCACTGAGTCATGGTCTCCCCCAAGTGCCATTTTATTTATTACCTCTGTAGCTCTTTTGCACCTTGCACTGCCAGTGAAAAAGATAAGTGACACCTACTAGCGACGTGAACGTTTTGTCATATTTTGTGGTGTTCACAGCTAGTTTAACAAGAAGCAGCTCCACTCTACTGATATTTTAGATCTTTGCATTAACTTCAAATGCGCATTCTCGACTTATACGTCACGAAATGGCTTACAAAGTCAAGTAGAGTCCAAAAGCTGAAGTGGCCTCCAGTGTTGTGAGGGACTCTCTCACCACCGTTACACCGAGTATTAGCAGTCCCACTGGCGGCGGTTCTGAACTTCATGCTTTGGAATCAACAATTACACGGGTCACATACTCTAACCATTGGACCCACATGGAGCCACACGAGCTCAATGCGTCAGCCACAACTACCACAGGGGCCTCTAGTCTCGTACACAGTGCCATAACCTCCACCACTGAATCCTTCCAGAGGGTACGTCAGTCCCCATCCAGAAACCATCATGGCCATCAGCGAGCTACAACTGAGGCTGATCCTCGACAGTGAACCTCAGATCACAGTTAAAGTACCGCAAAGAACATCTAGGACTCTGGAGAGGAATCTGGTCTTCCATATCAGCATAATTTCCGGTAAATGGCCTATACCTAACAGTTATCCGACATGTTGTTGATGCCACGCAACGAGTAAGAGAGTACACAGTAAACAAAATATTTAAGAGAGATGGTCTTTTAGTCCAAATTTTAACCAAGTCATCGCAAGAAAGAGGGCCAAAATGAGACAAATGTGTATTAATGAAATAGCCTTCAAAGAAAAATACTGCCAATTAGGGTGGACATCGCAGAATTCTGTTCGACCTTCCCACACTGAACGCAACAACACTCAGTCGATTAGAACGTAAATGGAAGCAACAAACCCAACAATAAAATAAATCTATAGCTCAATTTCAAGCATCCCAGTATTTGATTCCATCCCCACACAATATGAAAACACAAATGTGAAGATAAATATTAAGTAAATAAGTAGACATTATGTGAGGTCTTCTCTCGTCTATAAGTATCCTGCATCCCATCTGATATTTTGGTTCCATTCAAGCTTAATTCCTAAGGCCCAAACTTTAACTACAAGCAGCACAACTAACAGGTCTTATGTCTTCCCAAAATTTGTGAATTTAATCTTTAAAACCCAACTTATTAATTATACAACATCAAATTTGCTTCAGACGTCCAGCTTCGCTGTTAGAGTAAATACGATAACCATAGATTTAAGATATGTATAATCCCAACAGGTGACCAAAGGTAAAACTCGGGCTATGGTCCACCACTTTAGGTGGCAACCTTCTGTTTATTGATTCATTAATGCCCATAAAAGTCAAAATGTATAAAGCTCAGTAATACAAATAACCTCGGGTATAGGACATGACCCAGGATTATTCCTTACGTATTATGGCAATAGGTATTGATGATTATAACTGTAACACTATTTACCTAATAGCCTGCTTCTTGATATAATTTAGTAGTTTTTTATAGTTTACTTCAAGTAGGGACAGTTCCTTGATACTCTCGATAGTCGATTGCAATACAATCGGGTTTGACTTAAGCTTTTGGAGGCTTTTTCTATAATTCTAAATGTCTAAGCGTTCAACTTGGTGCCACATGAGGAATGAAAGAAGTCCGCACTTCACTTCATTGTTTCGCACGTGTCCCCAGAGTTGTCCTGTAGTTCCAGATATAATTTCACGTCGTTTGCTGTGAGTTAATAAATACAACGTTCCATTAAATCTGGTGGTTAAATGAAAGTATGCAAAACAGAAGAGAAAGGAGTGTTCATGTAACATGCAGCGTTAACTGATTGGCGAAAGAAGTAGACATAACTGATGCACTAATTTACGTTTACTTCCATAAAAACGTATAGATAACTGTGCAAAAAGTTTTGGAGGTGAATGGCATAAATAAATTTGTCACTAGGGTTTACAGTATCTTAGATGATATATTCGATGACCAGAATATATTAGAGATTAATACATGGGCTAAACTTAACTTAAACCATGACTGGAAGAATTTGTCGTTTATCAGTGATTTGTAAACAATGAATGCTCGAAAATTGTGACCCTGTTAAAGGCTATTCTAATGTGGTATATGTGCTTCATCTACAAATGTTGTAAATATATGCATTATTATGGATGAGGTGGTTTGACAGATGTACGTGTTTTTGACGCGAGTAGATATGGAGAGCTATGCAACAATGCAGTGCCTGGAGCCTTGATTATTCTATAATTGTATTATTCCTTTATGTGTGGAAACAGAGAAACAGAAAATATATACGAATTAAAATAATACTTTATTGTATGAAAGTTATGTTAGATAGTTTTTATAGATACTTAAGTGTCTGTTACATATTTCGCATAATATTACATAAAGCCAAATGCCTCTTTTTCTTTTACACTCTAAGGGCTATCTCAGTCTGCTCTAGTTCCAAATTCCTGTTCTAAAGGCAGCTTCTTGTTTCTTCCTGGTGGTCTGTAACTTAACCCTCAAGTAGTCGCGTGATTTGTGACGTGAGTGGTCGCATGCGCTGCATATGTGACCGTATAAAAGTTACTTTATGCATTGTTTATAATTGTTTTAATAACCTTATGGGATATTCCTTTATTCCTTTATAGTGCTTACTTACATTCAAATCGAGCTTTATGAACAGTTTCAACATAATTGTATATTAAATTAAATTATACTATGCGTTGTCTAAAATATACTATAAACTTGTTTATATTGTTTCTTTGCACTCCTGAATCATATTAATCAATTTAATAACATTGAAAAAAACAATATCTGATACAGAATGTATAAAATGTGTACTTTGCTCCAGCAATCACCCTATGAATCTCTAGTAGTAGTCTCAAAATATGGCACAGACACTAAAATACTATTTGGTCTATAATTCCTCTTGTAGACAGACTTTACACTTTGCCATGAAATGCTTATTATAAATATTTCTTTCACACATGCTGCAACTTCTTCCTGGTAAATTTATCCTTGCTTCTTCCACCTAAGTAGTACCTGTCTACCTTGTTGTGAAGCTGTGTGACTTGTGTTTTGTGAATGTCTTCAATTCCGAGAGGAGTCTTAGCACGCTTTCTTAGTGAGAATGTTATAGTGTTCAGTCCTCTTCCTATTTGAGGCTTTATGAGCTCCCAGGATATTGTCTCAAGAAAAAAAAATACCGTTTGATTTTCTTATACTTGTGATTCGCAGAAAGAATACTCATGGCATTGATCACAATGATGTTGAGTAAGTCAAAGAAAATGACCATAGGCCAACGTCTTGTGTTACGAGCAACCTCATACTGTCCTCCACAGGAGAGATAGTCTCCGAGGCCTGATACGCAGGGGGATTGGCGAAGGTTTCCACACCCTCATGTACAGTTTTATGACACCCCATGTCAGTACAGTTACAGACCGTTCAAAAACATTCTGATGGCTTCTGCTTTTGTGAATGAATCTTCCCGGTTTTGATGCACAGAGTGGACAGGGCACATGTGTTTTAACGGTCTGCTCCTGGTGTAGCAGAGGTTCTCTGTCTTATACATTCGCTGTCCTTGTCCCACTGTGTAAGGCAGCACATACCTTTCAGGGACCTTCTTTACGTTGCGTCTAGTAATAGTAATAGTAATTTATTTCCTTTTACATCAACAAATGGAAATACAAAATCAAGATTACAAATTATAAAATCCATACTGAAATATGCCATATATTCCTAAATCCCAAAAATCCTATCATGTTATCATGCTGCCCACCATTGAATAGTAATTCAGTCCCCATACACCTAGCCCTAGGGCGTCTAGTATGTCAACTCCAATTTTTGAAATTGTTATTTTATTTCAGTTATATAAATGTTTGTGCATGTGGTTATCAATTTTAATGGCATTGGTATCCAGATAAGGTCCTAAAGCCTCAAGTTTAGATTCAACAAATTTAGCTTAGCCTTTCGGTCAAGGAAAATGGAGAACAATATTGTGCGAACGTGCCCTACCATTTTAAGAGGGTTGTTCCTTTCACCATTTAATGTTATCTTTGGCCACATAATGATAACTATCCGGTTCAGCATCCGTTGTTTCGTTTGGTTCATTTTCAGCACTGGCTTTCTATGTGTTTGAGTAATGCACGTCTGGGGAAGCATAATCATCTTCTCCTGCATCATTGTCGTCACGTTCAATGTCACTTCCACTACTTTCATTTAGAGTTTCATTAAGCCACTGTTCAATTAACAAATCGTCCTCAGGAACTTCCACATGCCAAACCCCACTCTTAGTAGCCGTTTCAAAAACTGTTTTATTAGCGGTCGCGCAGGCTGCATATGTAGTCCAGCGGTGTGCAACTCAGTTTAATCGCAAATAATAAAAATCCTGTCTCCTTAAATATATTATAGCCAAATGATTGTTTAGAACACATTGCATCAACAGGCTACCAAACTCCACACCACCATAAAAGCAGAAGGAGATGCCCACTTACAAAAACAAAATGACTGGGCCACATATGTGGCCCAGGCAACTATTCGGGGGTTAAGTTAGTTTTATGTTCCTGTGAACTGATTTAATGTTTTGATTCCATTCCCTCTGTATTTTGTTTGAATGCTGAACTATTCAATATTTAGCTCCTGCCTTAATTTGATACTTTGTTTTTGTTCATTCTTAATGATCGGAGAAACTTTATTTCTGCGGATTGAATTTTAACTTCATGATTCGTGATTTTGGACCACATTTTTAGCCTTAGAAAGCTATTAAAATTGTGTTGGATAGTAACAGTATTAGATATTGTCTACCGTTATTTGCTAGTTTTCGTTTGATTTTTTTCCAGGTATAATAATTAAAATTATTTTGTTTTGGTTTCGCTACTAACAGTTTTCTAAGCTGTTTGTATTAAAAGTCAGTAGAGCATTAAAGCTGAAACCGAAATTATTGTTTGCAGGAGCAAAGAATAATGATAGACGTCGAAGGAATGTTGATTCTTTGTGAGACCAAGCCCCAAGGCCAGTTTAGTTGGGGAAACTGTTTATAACAATGCCATGAATGAAAGGAACAGTGACCTTAGGTTTCTAAAGGAATTGTCACTTGACATACATGAATGGGGTATTCTTCGAATCGTTTACAATGGCGACCAAAACAGCCACAAAAGGACTTTGTTTAAAAAGGAATTTGGAGGGTGAAAGTGATATATAAAGATACACACGCAGTTGTGGTAGGAAGCACTCTCTTCGGCGTTCGCCGATGGGAGACGTGTCACGGCTAGAAAATCATAATAAAGTCTTCGGCGTGTAGCCGATATCAGAATAGTCAAACGTGCAG
Organism: Mantis religiosa; assembly: GCA_030765055.1. Classification (NCBI taxonomy): domain Eukaryota; kingdom Metazoa; phylum Arthropoda; class Insecta; order Mantodea; family Mantidae; genus Mantis; species Mantis religiosa. Next base: position 36,957,464 of record CM060948.1, read on the forward strand.
CCTATTAGGGTGGTCAACTTGTTCGGTCTTGAATATTTGTCAGGTCATCAAAATTTATCGGGAAATATAGTTAGCATTCAGTCACTATAAACCGTGATTGGTAACCCTCGGTCGGCAGCTTCCATTTCGAGGTTTGAAATAAGAAGCAGTTTGAAACAGTATTGCTTATGGGTGGACACAAGCTCCCCGTTGGAACGCCAATTTGATGCAAATATAATATAATGGCGAACACAGAAGTCGGCGAGCAATGAGGTTTCTCTCAGGGTATGCGTGGATGTGTGTGAGAAGGAAAGTTTACAACACTGGAATGCCCGTTTCCAATTTATTTATTCACTGCTTCTTATTTCAAACCTCGAAATGGAAGCTGCCGACCGAGGGTTACCAATCACGGTTTATAGTGACTGAATGCTAACTATATTTCCCGATAAATTTTGATGACCTGACAAATATTCAAGACCGAACAAGTTGACCACCCTAATAGGCTGCACGTTTGACTATTCTGATATCGGCTACACGCCGAAGACTTTATTATGATTTTCTAGCCGTGACACGTCTCCCATCGGCGAACGCCGAAGAGAGTGCTTCCTACCACAACTGCGTGTGTATCTTTATATATCACTTTCACCCTCCAAATTCCTTTTTAAACAAAGTCCTTTTGTGGCTGTTTTGGTCGCCATTGTAAACGATTCGAAGAATACCCCATTCATGTATGTCAAGTGACAATTCCTTTAGAAACCTAAGGTCACTGTTCCTTTCATTCATGGCATTGTTATAAACAGTTTCCCCAACTAAACTGGCCTTGGGGCTTGGTCTCACAAAGAATCAACATTCCTTCGACGTCTATCATTATTCTTTGCTCCTGCAAACAATAATTTCGGTTTCAAATGCCCCCATAGATATTATTTTATTATCCCATAATGAAATAATATATATGTCTTGCCCGAATATAACGCAAAATATTAAACCTTTGTCAGCAACTTCCAATTCATTTTACAATATCTTCTCACAACATTAATTTTTACATGACATTTCCTAAAAATTGTTCACCTGGTTACATAACAACAGTTCATTTAAAATTTACTAACATTCTGTTCTGCAATTTTCAACTTTAAAATATTACTCGGAAAAGATTTCAGTTTACCTCATCTCTCTTTTTCTCTATCTGATCTACTTAAAATTACTTCATCTTGTTGTTACCCTTGAAACAATTCCTAAATATACACTCTTATGTTTAAATCAATGGTACATTCATAAGATTATATTTGTATACAACATTTCTGAGTTCTTCTTCTTGATTCTATATAAATATTCTTTTCAAAAGTCTTTCATTGTTCTGATATTTTTTTTTTAACTGGTTATTTTTTTTTTATACATTTCCGAATACTTCTTTATGATTCTATATAAATATTATTTTCAAGAGTCTTTAAGTGTTCTGATTTTCATTACTATATTTTTTCACTTGTTTAGTTTTAAGTTTCACTGCACTGTCACAACACTGTTTACACTTAGCCTATACATTTTACACTACACTGATTATACTTAACCTACACAATTTACAAGTTTGTTTCCCTTCTAATTTTACAATTTTGTTATTATACTTTAGTTTAAGTTCCTACCATTTACAAGAAAATTCATCATTCCACAACGTACTTCGAAATACAAGAGAATTTTGCGGACTTTTCCGTGTATAAAGGACTTATTTATTATACATCCCCATGATTTTTCCAAATTTAACTTAGATATCGGACATCGATCTTTTTTTCTATCTTTCTTAGGCATATTCTGATGGAACTGTGCCCCTTGCCCGAAATATTTTAATATTTCTGTTTCGCTTATCCCTGGATTTTGCATGTTTTTCAATGTTTCATTTGTCACCGTGATCTCTATTGCTACCTCACTAATTTCACTTGTGGTTTTCTCTAAATTCCTCGTCAGTTTTCTATTTTCCCACTCTGATGCTTCTAGTCTGCTCCTAGTTTCTTCTAACTCTTTTCTAGCCATTTCTCTTTCTTTATCTAAGTTCTGTCCTATTTCCTCCCTCAGTTTTCCGTTTTCCCTATCCGACCTTTCATTAACTACATTCAAAACTCCATTTTCAGCGTTCTGCGTTTCCTCACTAACATTTCTCCCCAAACTGTCTGTTACCTGATCAGCTTCTTCTCTTACGTTCTCTACTTCCTGACTGACTTTCCCGAAATTTTCTAACGACTCTTGTTGATTGTCTAGCTTCTTTCCTAGTTCTATTTGTCCTGCCTGTAACTTCCGAAAACCACTTTCTATCTTTCCTTCTATCTTTTTTAAACTTTGATTGTCATCATCTATCTTTTTACTTAAACTTTCAATTAAACTTTGATTGTTATCCTTCATCTCTTTTCTTAAGCTTTCATTGTCTTTACTTAAACTTTCATTGCCTTTTCTTAAACCTTGAATCTCATTCTCTATATTTTTACTGAAACTTGCAAACATTTCTCTGAGTGCCCCTAACATACTTCTTTCCATTTCTACATTATTTGGGACAGTTACACTACACTCTGGTACTTCAACTTCCTGCCTACTGCTACTAGCATCAACCTCCTGGACTTCCATGCCTTCTACAGAATTTTGACTCAGCATTTTTCCACTCCTTAAATACATTCACAGTAGTCTAGTATATAATTTAACACTCTGTACCTTTGATTGTTTTTACTGGCTCCTGATGATGTCACTGATGACGATGCCGGCCTCCTTTCTTCTTTACCGTCAAGCTGTTGACGAATTTCTTGATGGGTCGACCGTCCTCCTGTCGAACCACCTTCACCTGTTGAACCTCGCTGTCGGGTTGAAACTCGTTCTAGGTTGAACCTCCTTCTAGATTGAATCTGCTTCTCTTGTTGAACCTCGTCGTCGGGTTGAAACTCCTTCTAGGGTTGAACCTCCTTCTCGGGTTGAACCTCCTCCTGTTGTCGAACGTCCTTCTCCTATCGGGCTGAACCTCCTTCTCTTATCGAGCTCCACGTTGGCGCGCCAGTTTGAAACAGTATTGCTTATGGGTGGACACAAGCTCCCCGTTGGAACGCCAATTTGATGCAAATATAATATAATGGCGAACACAGAAGTCGGCGAGCAATGAGGTTTCTCTCAGGGTATGCGTGGATGTGTGTGAGAAGGAAAGTTTACAACACTGGAATGCCCGTTTCCAATTTATTTATTCACTGCTTCTTATTTCAAACCTCGAAATGGAAGCTGCCGACCGAGGGTTACCAATCACGGTTTATAGTGACTGAATGCTAACTATATTTCCCGATAAATTTTGATGACCTGACAAATATTCAAGACCGAACAAGTTGACCACCCTAATAGGCTGCACGTTTGACTATTCTGATATCGGCTACACGCCGAAGACTTTATTATGATTTTCTAGCCGTGACACGTCTCCCATCGGCGAACGCCGAAGAGAGTGCTTCCTACCACAACTGCGTGTGTATCTTTATATATCACTTTCACCCTCCAAATTCCTTTTTAAACAAAGTCCTTTTGTGGCTGTTTTGGTCGCCATTGTAAACGATTCGAAGAATACCCCATTCATGTATGTCAAGTGACAATTCCTTTAGAAACCTAAGGTCACTGTTCCTTTCATTCATGGCATTGTTATAAACAGTTTCCCCAACTAAACTGGCCTTGGGGCTTGGTCTCACAAAGAATCAACATTCCTTCGACGTCTATCATTATTCTTTGCTCCTGCAAACAATAATTTCGGTTTCAAAGCTAATCGTTCCAAGTAGGATGTTATTTATTTTTAAATTCTAAGATTTTGGCGTTTATGGTTCTCTACTGGACTGCATTAGTTGGAAAGCTAACGGTTGTAAACAGAAAGGATAAAATATTCACGAGACTCGATGTGTTATACAAAAATATTGAGCTGTTTAATTTATTTTAATTCACACCCTTTGTAGCTACAGGAAACACGGCTACAAAGATGTTCAATGTAAGCAGGGCACTGCTAAAGTGAGCAATAAATACTTGAATGTCATGTTCTGCTTTGTTCGCCGTTTGAAGCTCAGAACGAAACGGAGAAATTTACGGAAAATCCACCCCCTTAACTTGATAAATCACTCTCCAGGGATTCGGGAAAAATATTTGTGTGGGATAATGCCGGCAAAGAAAGAAACAGAATAAAAATACATGGGAAAAAGAAGAAAAAGCAATAACAAGAATGTACAATTCCAATATGTCTTTGTAGTTTTGTGTAAATTGCTGACTATACGATTTCAGCGCCAGTTTATCAATGTGTTCCATATGCAGGTATTGTTGTTGACAAGAGCGCAGGTGTGCCAAATACCTACAGGCTGCAGTGTGATAAACCTTCATTTCTGCAGGGACAAAAACAGTGTGTTTCTACGTAGCTTCAGGTATAAGTCAAGAGTATCATTGGGGTTGCAAATGAATGATAAGTATTTGTGGGGATCTAACCCTTATTTCATTGAGAGGTGTCCATAAAAACTTAAAGATTCTAACATTAAGCCTCATAGCAATATTAGCTTAATTTTTTTAAAAATTATTTTATACTAGATATTTCACACTGTGGTAACATAAGTATTATTATCTGGACTATATTGTCGCGAATCCATAGTTGTGGCTGGCGCGGCCGGTGCACAGCACGGAACAGATAGGCGGCGCGGAGATAAAAAGCTTGCCGAAGTAGATAAAGATAGATGACTGGGAGGTTCGTCTTTCTAGTGCCATCTTGATTGTTACAGAACATTCGATTAATTTCTAGAAATATGAGTGGAGCTATAAAAACAGCCGTGGAGAGGCAGTTGGGAGAGTCGTAATCCGAACTGATAATCCTGCGCCTGCAGCTGTGATTGGAAAGTGAGATTCTGTTGGTTTATGTTACGTCATCCTGCTACCAAGGGTGTATAAATAGTGTGTTTTTACGGAAGCAAAGGGTGTTTTGAATTTCTGCAACTTGGAGTTTTAATTTTATGAACCCAACATTTCGGCAATATTTATAAAAACTGTCCCGTTAAAGTATCAGAACACAATTGCTCTTGATTAATATAGCTTCTGTAATATTTTCAACTGTTGCTTGAAATAATTTGCACACCATTTTCTTTCCAGGGATATTGCCCATATTTTCCTGATTTTTCTATAAGATATTAAGGGGGATTTTAAATTTATCTAACGAGTAGAGAAAGTTATGTGGTATCGGATATTTACATAATACTATTCGGACACTCTAAAGCTTTAAATGTGTGAAGTAAGTTATGACATCAGCAGTCCTTTGACATTTAGAGTAGCATGCATATCATTTGCCAGAGGCAAGACAGAATTGAATGGCAAACACTAGTTATCCTCCATGGAGTGGCGGAAAGGATTTTGATTGTTAGCTTAATTTCAACCTGCGCACTGCCGGTTCAAACACTGGCATGTATAGACTACTTTTTTCCGCTTCTGTGGGTTGGCATTGATTTTTTTTCTGCTCCTGTTCCAGGGCAGTGAGAACGCGGGTTACAACGGGGATCTGTCATTAAGGTTGCAAAGCAACTCTGAGCGGTTCCATTTAGCGTCAGACAGAGCACGTACCGAAGTCCAGGAGAATAAATTGTGTACCACACAGAATCAGAACATTTTTAACCAACCCTCTTATCTCTCTCCATTACTATAGCGCCTGATGAATACAGCGTCAGTGGACTGGGTGACTCGGATAGACACTGAGCAGTAGGTTGGGTGGCCTACTCTCCGACCACTGGAGGGACTTGTCTTAAGTTGTACTTTTTTTTTTTTTTTTTTTTTTTTTTTGCTATTGCAGTTTTTTTATTTATTTATTTATTTTTTTACATATTTTCTTTCAAGTCATAGAAACTACAATCAACTGTTGTTTGCAACCTAAGTCAAGCTAATACAGTTAAAAGTACAGTGTTAAGCTTACAATTAAAACACTCAGAAATATGATAAAATGGATTAAGAAGGTGCCAATTTTTCAAATTTTGTTTGAAGTATTTGAGGCTACAGTATTGAGCTTCTATAGCCAGTCTATTTTTTCTTACATTTGCGTCCGTCTGAGCGGATAGTCCTTGCAAAGGATTGCCTAACTATCTGAAGGAACACTGTTCTGAGCAACTTGTGGCGAGCAAATTGATCTTGCTAAAGGTTGTCTGCGCTCCATGAAAGCAGCCAGTCTAGATGTTGGGATGGAAGTTGACTTCGGAACCAGTGTAATGGAGCTCAAATCGGATGATATAAGGCTCCATAGAATCACTGAGCCCCGCTGTGATTAGCTTCCAACGTTCCCTTCGCAGGAATTCAAACCATTCCCTCTGTAATGCCACATTTCCAGGATTTTTCTGCATTATCCAGTGTAACGTTCCCATTACCAACCAGATCGCACACCTGTAGAGCGCCGTGTCTTTAAAACTGAATTACAGTCTCTGTAGCCTTCGAAGACATGGTGGAGACTCCGGCGGACACCATTTTCCAACAAAGTCTCTGAGCACCATCCAGATATTATGCACCTGTTTGCAGGAGGCAATCCTATGTTCCAAGGTGTCTATTTGTGAACAAATTTGGCATCTGTTACATGTTGTACGGCCATGTCGCCATAATTTCTCCGCTGTTGGTATGGTCTCGTTTAATACTTCATATGCTGTCTCTTGCCAATCAGTAGGAACAACTTTATTAAAGAGATTCTTCCATATAACTTTCCATTCTCTATTCTCTTTCTCTTCAATCCTGGGTGTACACTGCGATGTATTGAGCAGCTGATACTGTTTTCTCGTTGATTCAAAAACTGTGAGGTCATCACTGGTGTCCAGCAGATTTCTCAGATGGTTAACAATGGGTTTGAATCCCGGATATATCCTCTGAGCGTGCTGTATCTGATCCTGCCAGAAACTCCCATCTATCGATGAACCATTACCATCCAGTGATCTGACAGCAGTTTTGCCTAATAAGGCCATGCATTTCTTGGCGATGTCCACCAGTCCACATCCACCTTTGGATTGCGGCAATCGTAACTGTTCTCTGCTCACCCTGTAGGCTTTCCCAGTCCATAAGAAATAGCCAAGCAGTTGCTCAAGTCTCTGTGCTTCACGTTTCGGAATTGGAAGTATCTGCGCTAAGTACCAAATTTGACTGAGACCATAGATATGTATGTACCAAATTCGCTGCATCAAATTCAGGTTCCGAGCCCTCTCCAACAATAAAGAGTATCGCAAGTGGTTGATTTTCTCTCTCCAGTTGTAAACTATAGTGGCTTCCATATCTCCCATAAAAGAGATACCAAGTATCCTGGTGGTGGTAGTACATTTCATTCCCAGTGTTTGTACTGGTTCCAACCACTGTCCAATCAATAATATCTCAGATTTGTGTACGTTTAACGTTGCACCGGACATCCTTGTATAGATCTCCAATCCATTCCGTAGGGCTGCCATATCGTGATTGTTTGTCGCTACAATTGTGACATCATCCGCATAAGCAATGACTTTAAAGCGTTCATTGTACACAGTAACCCCATGTAGCGTATCTTGCAGTCTTTGAAGTAGGGGGTTTAACGCTATAGAAAAAAGCCCCATTGATAACGGGCAACCTTGACGCACTGACCGGCCTATTCGTACTGGAATGGAAAGCCAGCCATTCCATAACACCCGGGATTTTGCTGTACCATAAAGGCCTTGTATAATTTTAATCACGTGCATTGGAAATTTCGCCGCCTTTAAACATTGCCATAAATACGCATGTTGCACTTTATCAAATGGTTGTTGGAAATCCAAACTTATCAAGGCCGCCACTTGCTGTTCCCGTTGCAAATGTATGAGGACATCGCGCAGTTCTCCCAGCGTAACAATAATATTGCGCTTCGAGATCGCCGCTTGGTTGCAGTGTAATATTTCTGTATACGCTTCTTTCAACCTGTTTGCTATGACTTTGGTAAATATCTTATAGTCAGCATTCAACAGCCAAAGTGCGGGCGCTGCGGACCCTTAGCACTCGTGGTACCTCTGACGTTACTAGAAGGTACTCCGGGCCGAACAGCCGAGCCCCTCCTTCGGGAGTTGTTCGGATGGGTAGGTCTCGGAGGGGCAGTGGTTCCCGATACCCGTGGGAGATTGGGTAGGTCTGCGGACCGGGTTGAGGGAAGCCATAAGTTTCCGGGTACTAGCCTGCTGAGCTAGTAGAAGGTGTGCTAGATCGCCAGGCGACCCCACCGAGGTCATATCGGTAGTCTTCCCTTCGGGGTTGGCGCGCGTAAGTGGCGTATCCACTTCCGTCCCGTCTTGAGTACAAGCGGGGGGGGGCAGTTTAGGAAACTAGGTACTGTCCTAATGGAAAAGGCCTCGGAGCCCTTAATTGGGATACTCCCTGGTTGTAAGAGACACGGGTCTTGTTCCTACGGGAACAGGGCTAATGGGAGTAGACTCTCTGCACTCAGTCAGCATTCAACAATGTTATTGGGCGAAAATCCTTCATAGTAGTAAGCTGTGCTGTCTTTGGCAACAATGTGATAATTCCATCTGCAAACGTTTCGGGAAACTGCGCTGTTTCCCACAACTCCACCAAAACTGCCATCACTTCACGTTTTATCATGGGCCAACAGGTCCTATAAAATTCATAGGAAAGGCCATCAGGACCTGGAGACGTATGTTTACTGGTTTTTTGTATGACTTCTAATACTTCTTGTTCTGTAATGGTTCGGGTGAGTAAGTCGGCCGTTTCCTGGGTAACCCCAGTTGTAAACAGCGGCCACGCCTCATACCGCGGTGGGGTACCTTCATCTGATCCCTTGTGAAATAAAGTCTGAAAGTGTTCTGCTATAAGGTGAAGGATAGACCTGGTCCCTGTAAATGTGTTTCCAGTGTTCACATCTTGAAGTGTACGTGGGCATCGGGTACGCCCCTTCTTTCGTTCCTTTGCAAAATAGTAAAAGGAATTCCGTTCTTCCTCATGTGGGTGTTGAACCTTTGCTCTGATTTTATATCCATCCAGATGCTGCAGTTGTTGCATTTTGATAGTTTCTTTCACCTGCTTGATCTTGACATTTACATCGTAACCTTCCCGTTGCTTCGTATTCAAGTCCCATAGGACTTCATTGTAGAACTGTAAACGCTCCTTTCTTGTCGTTGCCTTCAGAATTCCTATCTGTTTAAAAAATGAACGAATAGCCGGTTTTGACATTACAGTCCACCAGTCACTCTTCCTAGATGCATTGCAAAAGGAGAATTGTAGCTGTTGCCATTTCGTCTGAAACTTCTCCAGAACGTCGGCATCCTCCAAAATGGAATTATTGAGCTTCCAGTATCCCCGTCCGGCAACTTCAGCACAAATGGCCGCAATTTGTATTTGGCAGATCACTGCGTGATGATCACTGAACGCCACAGGTAGAACGCAAATTCGGTGTACAGAAGTAACTATCCCTGGCGAGATATAAACCCTATCTATCCGCGAGGCTGATGTGCTCCTACTAAACGTGAATTCCACCTCATTTCCATGCTTTAGTTCCCATGCATCCTGCAGTTGTAGTTGCGACACCAAATTCTGGAGCATGGTGCTAAAATTGGGCGCCCCTTTTTGGTCCTTGGCACAGAGAGTGGAATTAAAGTCACCTGCTAATAAATATTCCTTACCAGACAACAAATGTGTAGTTAAAGCGTTCTGAAAGAACTGCTCTCGTTCTTGTCTATTTTGCGTTCCGGATGGAGCGTAAATATTTATTAACACTGTGTCGTCCAATGTCGCTGAGATGATCCGGCCAGATGGGTCCATCTGAAAATTCTGTAGATGAAGTCCTTTCCGGTATACAATGGCAGTGCCCCTTCCTTCTACGCCGAGATTCACCTTATAATCATAAGAGTAAAGCGTATCCAAATTGAATGTGTTCACTTCCTGTAGAAAACAGATGTCAATGTTATTCACCAGCAGAAAAGTATTGAGCAGTTTCTGGGTCACTATATTCCTGCAGCCATTCACATTTATGGTGGCTATTGTTCTTAAATATATCATCCTAATGAGGGTAGTTGTCACTGCTGGGTGTATGTTGCTGGCTGAGTGCCTACTCCTGAGTAGTCTGCAGCTGTGACTCTTCCCTTACTTGGAGATCAGACGCCGTCTCCTGCCGTGTCCAGTCCTGCACCGTGAGATGCGGTGAACCCGATTCTGCATCTTTCCGCGCCAACTGAGTGTGTTGCTTTCCTCCGTTCGCCATTGCGCCCTCATCGGCAGTCGACGGACCACTATCTTTGTAACTCTGTTGCATTTGACGAGCTTGGAGCCGAGGGTCACGCACAGAACGTCGCGCAGTTGAAGCCCCGTCCGTTGTAACCTTCTGCGGACTGACGACAGCACCTTCACCCGCCGCCTGGTACCCGGTCCTTTGCACAGGCTCTGACGTTCCACCCTCTTCCGAGTTCCTCTTTCCCTTGTCCTCACCTGTACGGCAAACCTTGTAGGAAAGCTGGTTGTCTCGCTCCTCCCTGACGCTGCTGTCCAAATGTGCAGCAGCTATTGTTGGCTGGTTTGTTGCCGTCGTGGTTGCGGACTCTGGTGGTAACATCTGTCTTCCAGGCTGTTCTGCAGACACACACGCAGGCAGTTCCTGCTCCTGTTCCATCTGGCTGCTCCAAGACGTTTCTGCCTTATTAGCTTTGCGTGACTTTGCCCTCTTGACTCGTTTCTTTTCATTGGAAGGTGTCTCCTCCTCTGTAGCTGTCTCAGACATCAGTGAGGCACTTCCGGTCTGCTCCTTCCCCTTCGTGGTGTGCTGAATGCCTCTTTTCCCAGGACTATCGCGAAGCACGGTGGCATAATCCTTTTTCTCCACTGTGATCAGCTCCTCTGGTGTCGGATCCTCTTGTTGTTGTTCACCCGCCAGTGCCGGCAGTGGATTGTCAGCCATGGGTTGGTCTTCCTCCTTCTGCACGCTCTCTGCCACAGATGTGGGTCCGTGTCGTTCCTCGATACCGCCTCGGCCGGTCGCAACTGTGTCGATCGGTGTGGACATTTCTCCTTTAAATGTTCTGTACTATGGCAGATATAACACGATCGGGGTTGGCCAGCATATGACACACATAAACGGTAGCTGCCGATCACGATATAACTGGGCACATTTGTCTTCAGCTGCATCTTTACAGCTCTTATCCCGTTGTACACCGGCACACGGTACTGACGACCCCATTGCTCTTTTCGAATGTCATACACCGTACCGTAATTTTTCAGTGCTGCTTTTAGCACTTCATTTGGGAGCTCTGGTGGTACATCAAACACACGCACATTGATTGCATTCCCGGTAACATGTTCGATTTTTACTTTAGTAACTTCCCCATTCATATATGTGAACGTTGTTTCCTCCGGAAAAGTGTTTAAAATTTTCTCCATTAACAAAGCCGATATCAGTTTTATGTATATTGCGCGTTCACTGGCGATTAACTGAATGGTATCCACTTTTTCCGCATTTAACCGTAACTTATCTGCTATGAAATCATGCACCTCATAAGCAGTGGGCTTCGTCGCATTTAGCGTGAATTTTACCCTGATGGTATTTTTTCTTTCATACATTTCCATTTTCCACAATTAGTGCAACTTTGACTAGAAATAAACACGGGAAGGTGTGGGCACAATTGTGCTATCGGTGAATGCCGCTCTGGCACTCAGTACGTACGTCGCCGCGTCCCGAAAAGTAAACAACACACGTCACACAGCACGTCCACTCTGTTCAGGCGCTGAGGCCAAACTGTACTGGAAATCCAACATTGACGCTCACAATACACTTGTGACCCTTCTTTTTAGCCCTTGTTGTAGTCTTTACAACGTTACAATGGCACGGTTGCATCAGCCGTGCAAAGTCTGTTTTGGGGTGATTTATATAAAGTTAAATCTCAAAAATATCATTTCTCGTATAGCTCCAATTGAAGCATGATTAGATGGATATAACGGTCATTCTTGCAATGGCTTATGCATTGCAGTCTATCGTCATGGACACTTTCTGAGCATATCTTCGTGTCCATGATGCTGTGTGAGGGTGACAGCCATATTGTTGAAAGACAAAATAGCCAAATATTGTGCAATAAATCCAGAATATCTGTAGAGCTTTGGCTGTACAATGTTAGTACCTTTAGGACATTAATTTCGCACTCTTCGAAAACTAAAAGCGTAACACAGTTCTTTGTTTCCATATCGTAGCCGCTCCACTATAAGATGATTAAAGATAGACATTAGGAGCGAGAGTCACGTGGTTTTCAAGAGAATTTATATCCCTACCCAAAAACATAACACCCCTGCACAAGTAGGCCACACAACGTATTGCTGCAAGTTCATTACCAGACATCGGGTTCGCGTTGACCTTATCAATGCCCGCCTCGGTAGCGTAGATGGTTGCATGTCTGCCTCACGTTCAAGAGGTCCCGAGTTCGAATCTCGGACAGGGTGAGTTACCTGGATAAGGTTTTTTCAGGGGTTTCCCTTATCCTTATAGAGGAATGTAAGCTCCATGGACCCTGGACTCATTTGAGCATCATTTCACCCAATTCATTCACCGTCCGATATGACAACGTTGGAGGACGTAAATTACAAAAAAAGCAATCAATGTACGCACACAGTTACTATATAAGGCTAAGCGTCACATCAGTAAACGTCCGTGTCAACAAGTATACCGATGCGCTGTGTATACAGTCCGGTACGGATAGAAAATGTAACCTACGTTACAGAATGCCCTCCTCGTAATTGATTTCGATGCGGGAATAACAGTGAACAACCATGTACATTGGTAAACTGTCGAATGTGAATTTTCTGCGCCTCTCGCTGAAACAATATAAAAATATTGGGAGACATTTCGTTCAACGTCACATGACGTTAACGTTGCATATGAGCAGTACAAATCATTTTCATGTGTTTGTCCGAAACTTAGTTTATTTCTTATATTACGCAACACTGAAAATCCAGTACTGTGGAGAATACTGGAATATTTATTTTTTGCTCGTTTATTATGTGATGTATTCTGTATATTGTTCATTTTTTCAGACACTTCCTCGACTTAGCTGCAAATTACATGTTTCAAGCCGTTTAATGGCTTTAATAACCAAACATTGAATTTATAAAATGGAGATTATCCAACAATTGTTGTGAAAATAATGCTGTTAATACAATTTGTAGACACTTGTATTCCCTGGAAGAGAGATCTACCTGCTTGGAGAGCAGTAGTTGTAATGAAACTAAAGCTAAGGGTTGCGAACCGTACTATCCCTGCGTGTTGTCCTCGGGACTGACGTCAGCAGTTATATACTGCGAGACTAGTAAACTTCATATACCTTTAAAGGTGTATGGAATCCAATGCCTGCTCATAACGGAACTATAGATTTCTAAGGTTGACAATACTATAAATTATTTCTATTTTTAATATTATGCTTACCATATGATAAAAGCAAAGTTTAATTTAACAAACACAAGTAACAATTTGCCTGAGAATATTAAATCACCTGTCAGGCAAGAAGCAGACCTTCTGTTCTATTCTGAAGAATGTCGTGCTTGATCTGTTAATTTCGTGGAATTAGAGCACATCTAAAGGCTGAATACAATCAACGCGGCTTCTCTGTCTATTGGGAGGATGCATTTCTGGAAGTGAGCCATACAAGGAACAGCTGCGTTGAATTTGTACCCAGATTGCTTGAATAATGGAACTGTCATATGCAAAGAGATGATCTTAAAGCTGATAATGGGCACTACATCTCACCATGATAATACCCTTCGTTTTGCAATCATCACACAATTATTTCCATATTTTTGAAGTACTAATTGAGTCAGCATAGTTGAGGACAATCAATATTCATACCACAAAACGAATGAAGGTTTTTATGCTGTCCTTCCTCTAAGTGAAAAGTATAATCAGAGGCAGGGTATGATACTGACATACCAGATGTACTGCATGGGGAAGCGTGCAAGCGTGTTGCAGAATACGCGGACAACGGAGATGTTTACGCAAGCCTATCGGACATACACGGCAAGGCAGTTCAAATGTAATCATGTCTTCTGGACAGCAACGTGTCATACATCGGTAGGCACGATAAATCATATATAACATGTTTGAATATTTTAATAACGAGAAAGAAGAAGGAATCAAAGCCTCTTTGCATTAGGCGACAAAACGTGCGACTGCAATGGAAACATTTGCAGATATAGTAAATAATCGGCTAATCTTTCATAGCGGACCCAAGCTGCCAAGTGCTGTTGGTGTTTCGTCACTTACCGTGCCGTTAGTAGAATAATGCTTCGTTTTTCTGGTAAACAAGAAACGAAGCAACTGCAGCGCTGTGTCACTGTCACTGTAGGTCAATTCGCCTCAACGCTGTGCCATGTAGTAACAGATACACGCAAGCGCACGTTAAACAATTTTTTGAAAGGGTAGAGACATACTGAAAAGCTAGACCGAAACACGAGGCAGTTGGAGAATTTAATGCCATATCGGCACGTTGGCCATAGTAGCACAAGGGTTAGAGTGGCTGGACGGAGACCAGTAGAACCGTGGTTCAAATCCCCGCTATGGCACTGAATTTTTCAATATGCCTCTATCCTTTCATAGCGCGTCCTACACACGACTAGTGTGAAAGTACAATTAATTTCTATTTTTTTTTTGGGGGGGGAGGGCAGTCTAGGCAAGTATATATGTTGGAATGAAGCTGCACAGAAAATAGCAGAAAATATGACTTTGAATGCTGCATATTCGTAAAAGAAATGCGTGCTATAAATGAAGCATCAGTAGGAATGGTACATCATCCATCAAATAATCTATAATATGAAAGCACCTGTGGAGGATGGGACAGTATTTGATAACGCAATGTTACATCAACAAATGAAGCAATTTTTGCTGTCGATGGAGTTGAGTGGGTAAGTGTATTTGCTAACAATACAGCAAATAATGTGTGCTGTAGGTCATGCTACAGATGGCCTGTTGGAAGCTGAGTATACGAAAGCTGCATAACAGCAAACAAGATTCTGCTGTCAGTGAAGCTGGACACAAAGCTCATAATTAGAATATTGCATCATCCAGAAAGAGGGATTTACATTGTAGGTGAACTCTTAAAGCAGGGTATATGCGAGAAAGAAATTATGCTGCAGAAGAACCGCAGAAAAGAATAAGAATTCTATAATCTCAATTAGAAAGCCTATGTGTTTTCTTTGTTATTTAATTCTTTATGTGCATGCTGTTAATTCAGAGTACGTCTATTGTTTCATCTTTTTGGCTAAATATACTAACAGTGGCATGAATAACCCCTATGTCCGTTGCCGTATGCATCAATAATGGGTATCTCGGTCAATCAATCGATCAATCAAGCACAAGAACAAGATATATTAATCGTCGCGCTCCACAAAAAGTTGAACATCAACACGTATCCAGACGGGTTATATACTGGGTGACCTCATACTTTATCTGCTGGTTTACGAATGCAATGTTGCTGACAGGAATAATTTTCTAGGGCCGAACACCAATTATATCGACTAATTTGTTACTTTTACGTTTAATGAGCTATGTAATGACTTGGAATACAAATAATTTGGTACTTTTATTACATCTTACTCAATATAAACGTTAAGTTTGTAATTTCTCTGAAGCTAAACGTTGGAACTATGTATTACATATTTTTTAATGCTGAATATAATTTAAGGTTACACTAACTTCGTTAAAATAATTTCTAAATCTGCCCCTGCCCGCCTCGGTAGCGTAGACGCTAGCGTTTCAGCCTCACATTCAAGAGGTCCCGAGTTCGAATCTTGGTCAGGCTGAGTGAACTGGATAAGGTTTTTCCGGAGATTTCCCTTAACCTGTAGGACGAATGTTGGTAACTCTAAGCTCTATTAAGGCCGCGCCGTGGCTCAGTGGTTAGACCGCTTGGCTCTCACCAAGGCGGCCCGGTTTCGATCCCAGGCGAACGCAAAGTGAGATTTGTGGTGGACAACACGGCTCTGGGGCGGGTTTTCTCCGGGATCTCCGGTTTCCCCCGCCATCTCATTCCACCGGTGCTCCATATTCATCTCGTATATCTTCAGTGTCACCGCCTGCGATGCCGTATGAAGTAAAAGCGGGCGTTAAACACTACACATTTCATTTCATTTAAGCTCTATTAGCCCGCCTCGGTAGCGTAGACAATAGCGTGTCTGCCTCACGTTCAAGAGGTCCCGAGTTCGAATCTCGGTCAGGGTGAGTTACCTGGATAAGGTTTATTCCGGAGTTTTCCCTTATCGTGAAAGACGAATGTCAGGTAACTCTAAGCTCTATAGACTCCGGGCTCATTTGAGATTATTCCATCCATTTCATTCATCGTCCTATATGACAACGTTAGAGGACGTAAATTACAAGAACAAGAGAAGAAGAAGAAGAAGAAGAAGAAGAAGAAGAAGAAGAAGAAGAAGAAGAAGAAGAAGAAGAAGAAGAAGAAGAAGAAGAAGAAGAAGAAGAAGAAGAAGAAGAAGAAGAAGAAGAAGAAGAAGAAGAAGAAGAAGAAGAGGAAGAAGAAGAAATCCATCCCTCATTAAATAAACCATATTGCTATTTCACACTTAAAGCCAAAAGTGCTATTCCAGTGGCAAAAAGTATCTGGCAGTCGTATTAAACATAATTAATATGATAAAATTGCATCTTTTACAGTTTTGTGCTAAAATAATCATAACGGAATATGTGCATTTTTTCATTCCTTATGTACTTTTCAAGTTTCTTTTTCATTGTGGAAATTATTTCTCTGCTATAGTGCTTTAATGAAAATTCTATTAAGACTTTCCGATGTGGTACCGACATTGATTTCTAGGAAAACCACATGCAACACAAATATACCGGTGGTCGGAGGGGAGTGAGTTTAATGGGTATGGGTAGTGGATAATATTTTGCTAAATGATTTCATTTATCACTCGAAAATAATAGATCTTCAATTTGAAATGCCTTTTCTAAGAGGAACACCGGAAATTCCTAAACTAGCTGCCTCCCTTCCTCAGCAATACCGGTGCTAGGAATCGCTCGAGTTCCCTCAGAGTGGGTAGGTGGGGGTTGGTTCGGGTGTGTGTACTGTTTTATTCTATTAGGTGGAGGGACCTAACATTGTGCTAACAATTAACATTGATGCAACGCGATGCTAGTTTACTTCTTGGAAAACTGTGAATACGTTGGACTATCAAGCGAAATTTATCACATAAGTGAGCCATTAAGGCTTGAATACTGAATTTGTACATCCTATACGAAAAAGGAGATTTTGCAGGAAAGTTCAAAATACGTTTGTACATTTTATCTGCTTTTGAAATTACTTGAAATGTGGGACAAGTGACTTACCATTAAGGATGATAAGAAAGATGAAATATGGAATATAATGTCCAATGCTGAGGACACTGCTTTATATATTGAGGAACTGAAAAGCCGTATGAACGTTGTGATGTATGTCTGCGTCGAGAAATAAAGCAATGCAACAAACAGGACGAGAACAATTCTATTTGTCTGACTGTACTTGTTCACTTATTCTCATACAATTAAATATTCATAACTGAGAGTATGCTTTACTTTCCAGTTATAGGTGTGAAATTTAAATATAATTAAATCAACATGTCCCTCTTTTCTGTACAAGAGACCGATTCCGTGTCGATAATTTATCAATTCCTAAAAAAAGTGGATTACAACAATGGCAAAGGTACAATTAGTTTTCATCATAAAGTATAAGAAGTAAAACTGTTCCTTCTTGTGTGTGTTAACCCTTCTTATATGCACAAATCTTGTACTTGCTACTGAACGGAGGCTTGGGTTGGTTCCCCTTCAAGATAAGGGAATGGATACAAGGCTAGCGTTCGGCCCTGGTACAATTTCATTAACGTCCACGAACCGAAGCACTTCCCAATCACAGCCTGTTGTTGACTGTAAGGAGCTACTCAAGAGACTCCACCTATATACATTAGCCACTGACTTCAGTTTCAAGTATACGCTTCTCCTTTGTTCAACACTCATGTCAATGTGTTGTTTCGAAAACTTCGCCCCAGTTTCCCTTCCCATCCTAAGTTTGGACCACCCCAGTCCATTTACTGGAGTCGCCTATGCTGTCATCTTTGTTCTGAAGCTCGAGAACCATCACAAATTGCGGAGTTAAACTGAATGTGGCTTTGTAGTGCTGCAATCTCTAACGTTTCTATTTCTCAATCAGGTTGTTTCCCCTTGTTTATCTTGCAACCCTCTAGAACTAATCTTTCTTTATATACCCTATTGCTCTGTGCAGTAATTTTTATGTTGCCTTCCTCCAGCAGAAACACAGATAAAGAAACACAAATAAATAGTTCACATTACCGAAAAATACATACCTTGTCGAAACATAGAGATATGTTATGGTAATAAGTTTATTAAAATATGGAGGAATCGTCCGGTTTTAAGTAATTTTTCACTGTTTATTAACACTTCATTTCTTTTTCAATTCACTTCATCGTCTGCCACCACATAGTGGCGTAACAAGTACGCCCCGCGATTTTCGATGCACTAGAAAATCATTCACTAACTTACCGGCGTAAACCTGACTTAATTCGCAAGATTTGCTTTGTTTCGTGAGAAAATTCACTCACAGGCTTTAAACGTTTTCACACAGTTCCAGAATGTTCGAGAATGCGAAACCATTACACTATTCTGGTTTTCTGGCGATAGTGCTTATATAAGTTTAAAGGTTCTGTATTCGTGTGGTCTTCGGTTCAAACGTCGATGCCATTAGCGCAAATAATACCTCGGTGAAATTTCCAGTACATAGATCCACATCCTAAACCAATCAACTCGATTCAATTCATTTATTATTGACCTATATCAAAATAATAGTTTTTGTTATGCTGTTGTCTAACTTCATTATATTTCAGCACTGTGCCCGCCTCGGTAGCGTAGATGGTAGTGTGTCTTCCTCATGTTCAATAGGTCCCGAGTTCGTATCTCGATTAGGGCGAGTTACCGTGATAAGTTTTTTTCGGGATTCTGCGTTATCCTGATAGACGAATGTCAGGTAACTCTAAGCTCCATGGACTCCGGTCTCGTTTGAGCATCATTTCTCCCATTTCATTCATCGTCCGATATGACTTAACGTTGGAGCATATAAATTAGAAGAAAAAAGTTTCAACACTGTACCAGCTGGTATCAGATGCATTGTGGTCTAAATTCATTGTGGCCTCAAGGCAGATTTGTAAATCTTCCTTATAATTGAAGTAAGATGAAAGCAAATTGTAATCAGTTTCGTCCTAATATAAAGGTATTTGGCATAAAATTATGCCTCACCAGGGAGTTTTTATGAATATGCTGTGAAAAATGTTTCGAAATTTATTTGATGCGATGCTGCTGCACCAAACATTTAAAACAAAATCACGCTTCACAAGATATGAAACACTCGACTCTCGAATCTAGCAGGTTATATAGGGACAGAGAGAGTGAGGGAGGGAGAGAAAGACAGAGAAAGACAGAGGCTGAGAGGGAAAGGTTCTTTGTCTTACGTGACACACTACTGAAGTTCCCTATTCTCTAATGATTTCCTTACATACGCACTGCGTAATGCAATTAGCTCATTAGGCTGATGTTGCTTTGCTTGCGCATTGATGAAGTTCTTTCGTATATACCTCTGAAAAAAAAAAAAATTTCAGACGCTTCTATGTAGTTTTATTAAATTGCATTTATTTCATTTATTTTTATTAAAATTTCCTCTTGTTACTTTCACCTTTTAACCATGAACCCAGAATGCAATGCATATAGTGCACACATAGTGTTAACGATTATCAATAAGGCATTATTTTTGTTCACTTTTAGATATACCAATCTGAAACCCTCCCTCGAACATGCGGTTAGCTGTATCAGTCCCAAATTTGAAATTTCAGCTCCGAATAGAGGCCAACAAATTCTTTAGGTTTTGGTAATTTCCATCAGATTATAGTACATTTTTGTATGCATGATATTTATTATACTTCTCAATCCTTCTATTAAGGTTAATAGAAAACAAAGAATTTCAAATGAACTGTTCAATATCCTGAACTGATGCATAAAAACCATTAAATTCGTAATTTTTAAAGCTCTCCTAAACAGTTCAAGATAATAATACACGGCAGTCAAAGTGTATCAGTTTGAATACTACCCAGTTATGGGAGGATACAAAAAACGGAACTGATAGAATGTAGCTTTAGGCAAAATGCGATTATTTAAGTTGAACTAATCCGCTATGCAGCTGTAACATTTTTGATATAAAATGCATTATGTATCGTGTGGGTACCAGTTATTAATATGTACAATGAAAATGCGAAAGGCAGATGACTGAAGAACTATACATTTTTTTTCAACATTCACAGATACGTTTCCTTAAATCAAAATGTAGCTACGTTCTTTCAAGGTTCTATAGATCATTATCTAGTGATGTGTATGTGATTGCATGGTGATAGAGTTAGGTTCTATCCGTCACCTTAATCGCTGAATTTAGAAAAACTTTGCATTGGAAGATCTTTCTAAATTATAATTTAAACAATTAAGGGCACTGGGAGGTTATTTTTACCCAGACAAAGCTAATTTTTACCAATATTAAAGTTTGAATATATAGAAAACTAAACATTATCAGTAATTGAAATTCGGTATGATTACTGTATAAGGATGTGTGCATTTAACTGCTCCATAATATTTAGTTTCCATTTACATAGGTCCATGCAAAAGGGGCATAAATCACACCGTGTGTCCTGAAAAGAAATATTGTACTCTATATTTCAGGTGCACTTTACTTATAGGAATTTAAAGCTACATGCACCAAGTTTTATCTTAAATAACCTAAGACACAGTTTTATAATATGAGCTAAATGAAAATCACATATAGACTATACTATGCACATGAAAAATTAATTAGTTTTGAGTAAAAAAAAAAAAAGATAATATTTTCAAGGACTTAATATTTGTTTTCATCCATTATAAATCACACGAATTAAAATGTTAGCCGAATGTGTTCATTGAAAATTGACAAATAACCACTACAAATTTTGTGGCAATATATTTTATAGTTTTTGAGAAACATGCACCTAATATATGAAAAATCAAGGAAGTGGGCGTATCATTATGCCGCCATGTTTAAATTGACGAATTAAAGGACTTTATTGCCAGTTGACAACCTATGTTATATATATATCATTTTAAAGCTGAAGAATCATATAATTTTTAACATTAAAAACAAAAAATGGATTTTTTGAAACCTATCAACCTCCCAGTGCCCTTAAAGTGGTCTAAAATAATTATTGACTCCAGAATTAGAGAAAACTGCTATATAGGTTCTTTCTATACGTCAACTAAAATTTTATTCTTTGAATGGATGGGTACAGAAGCTCTCACCCTTGCCAAATGGATATTCTCGATTTAAATGCTCATAGGTTGTGGGTAAGCCACGAAGGGGAACACCTGGCACACAGCTCCTTTGTAGGCTAACAGTTGATGAGAGGGAGGGATGAAGTGAGTGAATTACTAGAGGCCACAGGCCGCAGGCGGAAACCCTCCGAGGTGCATGGAAGTCTCTGTGGAAAAACCCTTTGGGATGGTGCACATCCCTTTGCCAGCATCCGCCGCGCAGCTACTAACACCATTGATTTCAGGTCCCGAAGAACGTGCCCGATCCTAGGAGGACAATACCCATGACATCGCCACTACAACTAGAACAACATTTGTAATGTACCTCCATTCTGACATCACCGTACAACACAATTCAAGAAGCACACTTGAAAGTTGAAAACAGAAATGGAACGAAAATAGAAATGAAGGAAGGAAGATCGAAGTATTAGAGTTAAGACCCCAGCATAAGTCTAAGTGACTAGGAGAAACAACGAAGAAACCGAAACACATTGCGTGGTCTACGTTAATCGAACCTACGACCACCTGAAATCAAGTTGCGTAGATTACTGCGGCGCCACTTTGTTCAGTAAATATTGACAGCAACTCGCAGGTAATGCATTTCCCGTCTTAATTCCAGCTTATCAATGCATCGCAGACTTGCAGGCTTTAGCATACCAAATTAGAGTATATCAGTTAGAGCGACAGCTTGCAAGTATCATTTGTTATATGAGCAGATGTATTTAGTGCCAGGATTTTCAGCTGTATCCAAATTTATCCTAGTTGTTATAGAGTCAAAGTACTTACTATGGTGAGAATACAATGAAAGTTGGGCAAATGTTTTATCAATATGGTAATTAAATACAATATTTGTGATAAGCATGCAAAAACATAATAAAGAAAACGACGTTGCAGATTTAAATACGTAGTGGATTCTGAGAATCTTATGTTTAAGAACAAGCCTAAATATAAAGAGTATCCTGTGGACCTGAACCAGCCTTGATATTTGTAGACGTAAACTGTGTCGAAGTAAGATCTTTCACCCTATGTATGTTTTCATATTTAAGTAATTATTTTCATTCATTTCATGGTTATGAGGAAATGGATGCCTCACTTTCTTACTCATTTAAAAGAAAACCAAACATAAGACATAGTAATATACCAATCCCCTCAAAAATCACATATCGGTTTGGATGACTCATTTGGTTGGGATCTAGCCTGCTGATGCCAAGATCGCGTGTTAAAACCCGGCCGAGACTGCTAGTCATTAAATGTCCTTAAAACCATCAGTCTGTGTCGATAGGTTTAGTGGTATATAAAATAACTTCTGGGGGACGAAATTCAGGAACACCGCCGACACTGATATGACTTTGGCAATTGACAGTGTTGGTGAACATTTCTTGGTTTAAACATTCATTCCCCCAATCGTGGTTTAATTGACCTGCCCCCAACTCGTTTAATATAGAAAGCAGCTTAGGAAGGATCCAGGCTAATCTGCGACATATAAGTACACCCTAATCAGGTCATTTACTTTTCTGAACAGAGATATGGACCCGAAGGTGTTATCAATTTGAGATAAAGTTTGTGGTGGAAAACAGACTATCTGAAAGGGATAGGGAATTCAGTTTCCTGTTTGAATCTTCAAAGAAGGGGCGTAATGCAATATTGAAGGTAATTTGATTCAAATTTTATATTCGACAGCAATAAAAAACCCTTTAAGTACATTGGATGACAAAGATCTTTCAAAATTTTCGTTTAGTATTCTCGTGAATGCACCTTTTAAATATAAATAAATTTAACTTAGTAGTTCAATACATTTATTTGTTATTCATGCTAAATTAAGTTACGGTTTAGTATTAACAGCAGTGCCCTATGTAAAAATCAGGGTTTTAGAGAATGGTGATTGCACCTTGTTCCTTATAAATGTTAGTGCCATTTTAGATTATAGCACGTCTATCCCTCTCTGGACCAGAGGAAGAGAGCTTCGAGAGTTGTGATGTATTTCAGACGGTGGCTTGGCCTACACTGCATGTGACGTCGGACAAGAGCCATGTAGTACCAAGTTTGCTTTATAAATGACGCTGTGAGTACAGAATCTGAGGGTTCCGTCAGGTGTAGCGCACTCGATGACAACAATGTAGCTGCCACGTGCCTAATGGAACTTAAATTTGCAATGTGACGATTTATTGAAGGACAAATATACACACAGGAAAGACTTGGCTGATTTTTACAAGAATGTCCCCCAAACCAGATTTCCGAGGTTGTATTCACTTGCCGCACGGACATTTTGTATCTTTGTCTCGACATATGTGTGCGAACAATTTTTTTTGTCTGTTATGAAATTAATAATTCCGAACCCCGAAGTACCTTCTCGATTTACAATCTAACATGCGGCCTTCGATTACAAATGTCCCTAATATTATGTCCTGACATTGATAAACTAGTTAAAGAAAAACGAAACAGAAAGTGTCGAAAAATGTCCACGTAGACCTGTTCTGACTGGGTCTCCTCTAATTTGCAGAGAAAATTACTTTGTTTTATTTTATTTACTTTTAACATGCCTGACCTTCAGATAAACTACGAGTTGAAGTTCTATATATTTTCTCATAACACAGAGCCAAGATGTAATTGTTTACAAACCTTGCCCAATTGCGTAATTAAAGCAGTCAGCAAAAATTTTACAACACTCAAGAGGTAACTTGTACATATTATTAATACCCGATAGGTTTCCTGTCTTTCCTATGCTGTCGGAACCACAACACATCAAACTATTTTCTTCCTCTTGGACAGTAGAAATCAGCGCGGTGACGTCACATGCATTTCCTTCGGGAGCACATTTGGCGATTAGAGATGATGAATCTGGCGTCACACCGCCACTAATTTTATCTATGCATTATACAAGAAATATCAAATCTATATAGAGATATAACATCATCTGAAGTTAGGGATGCTGGCTCAACTTTGTTGTCCTCTTCTTTTCTTTGTCATCACCGTCGCCGTTGCTCTCCTGTAGAGTAAGTTATATTTACCCAGCTGTTGTTATCTCGATATGGGTTGGGAGAGTTGAATAGAGCCATGCTACTTCTTGACTTGATTTACCCCGTACAAACAAATAACGATAATGATTCAATTAGACTTTTGTATGCGATACTTATCCAAAGAATATTGTCCCTAAACTACCAGCAACTTGTGTCGCGATCTAAGTTAAACCTACATCTGAGTTTCCAGGTTTCTCTCAACCCAAACCATCTTTACGTTGGCAGCTCTGGAAAATATACTTGGAAGTGCCCTTTTTGCAATGTCCGCCCTTTAATCTCTGCCAGGCAGACGCTAATTTTCCAGCCGTAATATATATGCTGTTATGTATTTTTCTCTGGCAGGGCTCGACTACTTTAGGAATTCTTAGTTATCTTTGTCTCTTTCTACTATTACCTATCTCACATGCTCCAGTCACACTTTCTCTTCACCTTTGTGCTGTTTTGTCAGTAATTTAGTCCACTCCCTGTGGTGGGTTTTCTCCCAGTTACCTGCGTGTGGTCTGGTTGTTAATTATATTTCTCTGTTAGCCAGGTTCCTGCTCAAATTTCAGCCTTTACAATATCGAGTTCTGTATTCACACGCAATATTCTTGTAATACAGGGCGTATCTTTATTGATGTCAAACATTTCGGGGGCCTTTCCTTAACGTTAAGGGAAAAATATATAGCGCTCCATACGACATAATCCGAAAACCATAAGCTAATCAGTTATGAAAAAAATTACCATTTCGATCACACAAAAGATGAATTACAATGTTCCTCATTGAATTTTTGTAGTGTTTCATTTTTAGTCGTTTGTTGTAAAGCACAGAAGTAAGCAGAAACTGTATTATGTGTAGGTACTTACAAATATCTAAGCGAGATATCTCCGATACTCAAGCTGTTCTCGGGAAGCAATCCAGGTTAAAAGACGATTAGAAATCGACGCTTCGGGAGTGTGCATCTCTCCCAGCATCAGGATGTTTATTAAATGTTATAACCGCAAATGAATTACTGGATAAAATATAAATATAAATACAGACAAGACACTATCAAATTTCGCATTACTGAACAAAAGACTCCTTTCTGTAAATGAAATGCCAGGTCAGGAAGTGGCGTGAGTATAGAAAATTAATTGGGTCAAATAAACGTAACTACTGTATTGATCTGTACTTCTTAAGTGGACGGGTTTCCATTTAAGGGCCGGTTTCCAAGAGAAGCTGAACTAAAATCTAGCATCACGATTAAGCGTGCGTCTCTCGGACGAATGGCCAAAGCCTCCTTAATTCTCCGCTCCCAGTAACTGCTGTAGTTTGCCAAGATACAAAATGTTGTGGTTATAGCATTTAATAAATATTCTGATGATGGGAGAGATGCACACTACCGAAACATCTATTTCTGATCGTCTTTTCATCTGGCTTGCTTCCCGACAACAGCTTGAGCATATTCGTCGTCAGGAAAGCTTCAGATCTTATTTTGAGGTATCTCCGAGTTTTATAAAACTTATAACTGGGCCTATGAAAACTTTCGTGAAGTTAGACAGGACCGACAACAGCCTGAGGTTGAACAGAATGTTTGAGGCAGGATCATCCATAATCACCTTATTGATTACCACTACCATTTTCTGAGTCTAAACGCAGGAAGGGATCGATAATTTCTCAGAAATGAGTTGTGTTATTTAAGTAACGATATCGCTCTCTAGTTACCTGAAGATCATTTTTAGCGCTGTTGTGCGTGAGAAGTTATTTGTATAAGTATGTAGTCTCTGCACTAATATATTGGCAGAGGAGGATTCATTTCACAGCCCGCTTAATCTCTAGATTTGATTTCAGTGTATTTCTTCTCCTGGGGAGAATTAATATACATGTTGATGCCAATTCCTGTGTCGTATATTGACACTCCTATCAGGTTTTGACTTCTCACTCAGAAATAAATAACTTTCATACTTTTATCTAGTTCCATGCGCGTATTTTCTTAGAAATGACCTCGAACTTGTTGCCAACAATAAAGATACAGCCTGTATAAATCATTATGTAAATATTTAATATTAATTACTTGTTTCCTTCTAATGATATAACTTTTTATTGTCTCTTCTTTCTCCATTATTCTTTTGCTCTGTTTTTATTTGCTGCTTCGGTGTTAGTAATTTCTATTTCCTCTAGAAAAATTATTTTATTTAAATTGCTTATTTTTACTCTGAAATTGGTGTTTGATCTAAAAGTTTTCCCAAAAGGTTGTTATACTGGTTGAGTAAAAATTATGGAACAATGTCTATAAACTAGTTATTGCAACTCTATGAAGCTATATTTTTTATAAATGCTGTAAGATATCAACATACCCTCATATAAGCTGAGGCTTCTGTCTCCCACAGTGGATGGAACAAAACCCTGATGATGCTGGCGCAGTTCCTGGCGAAACATGGGTTCACTCAAGAACGGCTCATAAGACCAGAACATAACATCTATCTTCAACATGTCCTCACATTAATATGGTTAGAATAAAGTGTGTGATTTTTTTCTCTTCTTAATGGCAACATTTCTTTTTTTTCTGCACTACACCAGTTCTCAGGTCTCAGATCCTACAAGCAAATACCATTTCAAACCGCCATTTAACTGCATGTGTACTGAGCAAAGGAAAGTGCATCACTAACTCAAATTGAGTATGTTTTTAATTAAACATTACAGTAGGCTACTACAATATGAGGCTTTGGGTTGAACAAATATAGACAAAATCTAAGCTAATAAGAACGATAAGCTTACTTAATTGTAAAATCTTACTGAAAGTAATTATTCAGGCACAACTTATAGAAGGACAACAAATTGAAATACTAATGATGATAGGATATGGTGATAAGGATGAGGATCCAAGAAGAGGTTTGTGTCTTCTTGAATTAAATAAATAAGAACGAACGATTACTCGTCCTACGTTAATCAAAATTATGAAAAAGAAATCACTGAAACTGCAAGTGTTAACGAGTTGAAGGTGCTACTAAAGCTCTTGATGTTTTATTATGAGTGGAAAAAATAGCCACATATATCTACTCGCCAGCTTGCAATGGACTACAATATTAGTGAAAAGTCCATATTGTGACTTCGTGGATTCGTAAAATTAAAAGTCCAGTTGCAGAAATTCCAATATGCTCTTTATTTAAGTAGAAATGCACTTTGTTCGTCTTTGACAACAGCAGAGTGACTTAACACACACGTACGCAATCCTCGAAGTCCGTCTGTAACACTACTCACTTGCAACTTAACTCCTTACAGCTTCCTGCCGGAACTGCCGGACTCGCTCGCTCG
Source organism: Mantis religiosa (assembly GCA_030765055.1). Lineage (NCBI taxonomy): Eukaryota > Metazoa > Arthropoda > Insecta > Mantodea > Mantidae > Mantis > Mantis religiosa. The sequence goes on from CM060948.1 coordinate 36,985,077, forward strand.
CAGTGCTGGCTGGCTGTATAAAGCCAGAAGGTTTATGCTGCGTGCCCAACCGTCAAAGATTTTAACGCAGGTATGGTTTTTGAATTTGGGATTTTGTAGGATGAGATGTGGGTTTTGAGATTTGAGTTGTTTATGAGGTTACAATTTGTACCTTAGGATTGAAGGACAGGATGCAATACCTTGCACCCTGGTGTTTTAATTTCGTTTAAGTTGGGAAAAATTTTGATGCCAAACAGCTTGGAAGAATTATGAGGATCTCAGCTTTAGCTGCTGGTAGGATTAGCTCCTGGGTTATCTTGGGTGCCCGCAAACCATGCGGGGTATCCGGTGCAGTCTAGAACGGCGTCTAGTGGGGTCATAATCTGCCAATGATCAGACAAGGGCGCCTCTATGTGTTGGTAAAGTAGCGTATAATTTTGATGAGCAGCGCCTAATTTCATCCTCCACGTATGGAAGACCCGAGGCTTCGTGAAGCAATCTGGTAGGAAAATAGCGCCGCTTAGAATATATATACCTAAGTCCTCTATTCTCTGCACGTTGAAGCCATGCTAGCCAGCTGTCTGTGGCCATGCCCCAGATCTCGCAGGCATACAGCATCACAAGCGCTTGGAAGAGATATAACTTCAGACCAACCGACATCGAGGTCGACCTCAGCATTGGATACAGGGAAGCAGTTGCTCCCTGCACCTTCGCCGATATGTCCTTGATGTGCTGGAGAAACGTTAGCTCTCTGTCCAAATTGACTCCTAGGTACTGGACGGAGCTAGTCCACTCTATCCTTCGACCTCTGTAGCTGAAGTTGGGGCAGTCTGCGGGTGTGTGACGCTTTGTGAAAAGTATGGCGTGGCTTTTGTCTGGATTAACGGATATCCGCCAACGCTGAAACCACTGTTGTGTTAGACGGAGATGTCTTTGTAAGGGGTACTGCTGGACTCGTCCAGTGCACTCGCTTATATCCAGTAATCGCTGGTTGTGCAAGTTTCGCGAAACCTGACGACGTCACCCGAAGCCCAACAAAGCCTCACGGACACCCGCGGTGGAGCGAGAATTGTCTCGACTATCTCCGTCTCTTTCTCTCTCTGCCTCTCTCTCTCTCTGCCACTTCCTCAGCAAGCACCAACCAGCCACATGAATAGGCCTGGCTTGAACGCTATCTGTCTATTTCTCTTCCGGCCAGCTGACTTCGGTTAGCCGTAAATGATGTCTCGCGACAGTATGCAAATTAATGAAGGTAGTCAAATGGCACTCTTAAAATGTACAGCTGCAAAAACTCAGTGGATGTGATTTTGACAGGCGTACTCAGTTTTCTCAGTTAAAAAATGCATTTATCTGTACGTTCCGAGATCTGAAGACAAAAACAATTGCCATTAAAAGGTCATTTCCTACTCACAATCATAGTAATATGAAGATATGTTGATATTTTAAAGCTTTTCTCAATAAATACCACTTCACAAAACTATAACATTACAATCGCTGTTCCATACGTTTTACTCACCCTGTAAATCCCAAAAGCGTCTCTGTTGATATATAAATATTGAACACAGTGGCAAATATATTTGGTCAGAATAACATCACCAACATGCTATTTTCACAGAGTAATGATTTGGGAATATTTCATTAAATAGGTCATTAAATATATGTTGTGCTTAGTATATGTGCAATTAATGTAGCTAAACTACATTGAAGCATCATATGTGCTTATCGCTTCCCATTTCACTAGATATACATAGCCATAAAAGTTAAGATAAATACAAGCTGATAGAATTGATTGTAATCTCGCCGTACTAACGTGTGAAATTGCACAGTATTTTTGTTTGTGCATTCCATTATATAAATAACTGATTTGACTCTAGATCAACTGCACATAGGAATGACGCTGAAATGGAAAATATATTCCAAAGATAAAGTTCAGTTTTAACGGAAATAGTAAAATCGGAATTACTGCCGGGATATATTAATAAATTTATAAACACTAAAGGGATATAGATAAATAAATACACAAATAAACTCCATATAGTAAAACCAATTCAATAATACGGGATTAATACAAAAAATCAAGAGGTGATTAGCAACATCCGTGATGAAGTATAGGACCGTGCAGAGAAGGCCTGTGCTCAAGGCGTTCATGGAACTCAGTTATATTCAGCTATCACAGACGCTGCTAAGAACGCAAATACAATTCAAGAAATTGCAAGTCAAAATGCATTAAAATTCGTAGTCCAGAACAATAAGTATTTTTTAGCAACATATTAGCAGCTTTAATATTTGGTAATATTATAAAGGAAGGTTGGTAAGATTGGCGATATAGGCAGGACTTAAAGTTGATAAAAGAAGGTCTATGTCTAAACATTAACGTCCCTTTTTTGGTGTTTGATTTGTTTACTCTGATCGATTTTCGACAGGACTGGGCTTCAGATCATGTTGGAGTTGTTTAGATTTTCGGTAATCGCAAAGGAATTTTCCACTTAAAATTTCTGTAATAAGCTGCAACATATTGTTGCAAGGCATTGTTGCGACGGGCGCGACCGGCGCGCGCAGAGACAGACGGTGCCACGCGGAGATAAAAGCTTGCCGAAACAAAGAAAGAAAGAGACAGATAGATGTCTGGAAGGTTCGCCTTCTGGTGCCGTCTTAATTGTTACAAAACGTTTCACTAATTTCTAGAAGTATGAGTGGAGCTAAAAAAGAAGCCGCAACTCACCAGTTGGGACAACCGTAATTGGACTCGATAATCGTGTGCGTGCAGCTGTGATATGAAAGTGAACACTTTTGTTTGTGGTCGTGTGGCAGACGACCTTGAAGGTTGTATTTGTGTATGTTACGCAATTCTGTTACTGGCAGGGCTGTACAAAAACGTGTTTCTACGGAAATAAAGAGTAGTTTGAATAGGATCTGAAGCTTTCCTGGCGACAAATGCGCTCACTTTCATCTCGGGCAGCCAGCCAGGTGAAAAGATGATTGATTAGCTATCAACCTTTCAGGAGTGTGCATCTCTCACATCATCAGGATATTTATAAAATGTTATAACTACAAATGAAACGCTGGATATAACATAACTGTAAACAAAGACAAAACACTATCAAAATTCGCAATAATACAGCAAGCGACAGATAAGTCAACCGCTACAGCCTGCATCCCGTTTACCGGCAATCTATCTGTCAGAATCAGCAGAATTCTCGTCAGATGCATCAGGACCATCCACAAGTCACCTCCGAAGATTTAACATCTGTTGAGACCAGTGAAAGACAAACTGGACTTTCAAGTTCCGGGAGTGTACCGCATTTACTGTGAATGTGGGACACCGTATATGAGACAAACCGGAAGGACCATCGCTACTAGAATAATCGAACATCAACGGAGCATTCGTTTAATGCAACCTAAGAAGTCTGGGCTGGCACAGCATTGTTTTGATAACGACCATATATCCAATTTTCGGGAGACGACCATCTTGTCGGCCTTAAAATGGAAATCCGTCGAATTAAGAAGCAAATATCAATACAGCTTGATAATCAAGTTAAGTAGTTACGTTTCTTTGACACAATTTTATATACTCACGCCACCTCCTGAGCTGGTATTTAATTTACTGAAAACTGTCTTTTGTTCACTAATGCGAATTTTGATAGTGTTTTGTCTTTGTTCATAGTTGTGTTATATCCAGTGTTTCATTTGTGGTTATAACATTTAATAAATATCCTGATGATGGGAGCGATGCACACTCCCGAAACGTCGATTTCTAATCGTCTTTCCACCTGGCTTGCTGCCCGAGAAGAAATTGAGCAGTTTGAATTTCTGTAAACTTCACTTTTAATTTTACGGACCCACAAAGTCACAATATGTTTTGCATCATCATCATCATCATCATCATCATCATCATCATCATCATCATCATGATCATTGTTATGGAAACAGCTATTTTTACCCGGTACACTCTAAGTATATCAGAAGTTAGTAATTACAGACTCCAATGATAAGGTTCCGAAGCTGTTCATTCTTAACCTCAAACTATTGGCAACTCACTTCAGACAACTCATTATTAGATTACATTGATTTTTTCAGTCTACACAGATTAACATTGGAGTAACTGGCAGCAGAGTTTTATGAGAAAGTGATAGAGACCACCTTCAATGTGACAGAAAAGGCTGTACTTCGTCATCAGAAGTCTTTAAAATTAGGTAAAAAAAGACGCTCTTCTACTAATATGTTCAAAGCACATCTGCGTGAAGAACACCGTAGTGACGTAAAACCTTCTCTTTGTTTAATTTGAAAAAAAAAATGGTAAAAGATTTTAAACATAGAACAAGAATAATTGGGATAGTTGGTTCAACGCAAAAGACCACTTGATTGTATATCTGTAAGGAAAACATTTACACTGCATTTTCGTGAATGATGTGGAACCTTCCAAAGTCTAAACTACAGGATACCATATACTTCTTTGATATATTTGTCCACAACTTCTGTTTGGATCTCTGGATTTAAGGTAGTGAGAAAGAGGATAGAAAAATACATAAGATTACCTACTTCCTGACCTTTCTGTACAGGAATGAAAACATTTCGAATGATATTAAAATTGATGATAGATATGACATCCAATTGCATTTAACATTTCAGTGAAAGTGACTTCAGATCTTCAGAAAGATTGGACCCTTAGCTTTGGAACTCCCGTTTCGTTATACTTTAGCCTAGGAGCGTACCAGAATTTTCACACCCGCAAAGCGTCGATAACCTAATCACACAAGCCACAGCATAGATGGAGATTTGTCACTAATGAACGAGTGAAGAAATAGATGGACCAACGGATATTTGGGGACTACTGCGGAAACCAACGAAATTTAACTCAATACTAAACGTTCTATCGGCCGGAAAAATAGGCAACACTCAGCATTTTCATTACAGTATGTTCAGTCAACGTGATAAGTAAATCGAGTTTATTCAGCTGCTTTTTAGTTGTCTCAGCATTTCCTACTTTTATTTTTCTTTTATCTTCTCAATATATTCCTCTACATCTCTCAGAAATTATAAGTTAGCACCTGAAGTCAGATGCCAGTTGAGCAGCAGATAAACTCTGAATCACAGGAAGTAGTTTGAATGGGGCATCTCTCTGAAGATACGAGAGAACAAGATAATACTGAATTAGTGTTAAATGTATGAAATGAAAGGGGGTGATTGAGCAGTTAGTGGAATGAATGGCGGGGGAAACCAGAGATCTCGGAGAATACTGCTCAGACGCCACTTTTTCCATTACAAATCCAGTGTATGGTTACCTGGTATGTAACCAGGGCTCCTTTATAAAAAGCGCTCAGTCTAACCATTCGGCCGCTTAACCCCCTGCATATTAATATCAACAGGTTAAATTTAAAATGTAAAAAATGTGTCAAATTTTGAGTGTTGTGTATCCGGCGCTGCTAACCTTCAAACTTGGAGCATGTGCTTTGAGACAGCCCTACTGTTACACTTAGGTGACTATCTAAGCTAGCAGAAATATAACCCTTCTCTTTCACAAGTGAGTAAATATTTCAGCAGCAGATTAGCCAAGATTTTAAACTTAAATAGCACCTCCGGCTGTTTGGATTATCACGCCTTGCAAACCTCACATTCAGCCGCAACATACCTGCCTTCCAGGTAAAAAGAGATAGGTACTGTTATGTACACAGCTTAATGAGGCTAATCTTAGCCTCATATCTAGGCATTACTACACATTTCGCTTCACATGTTAAGCTTATATTTCATTACTGAAATGAACTAGATGCTAATGCACAGAGAAGATAGCTGAAGCATATAGCGTGAAGCACTAATTACCTACGGATGCTCTTTGCCGTACAAGTTTCTGAATCCATCTCAATAACTCTGAAATCGTTTTAGTAGTTAGCCGTTTATTAAGTAGCATTCGCATCTTCTAGAGTAAGATTGAAAGTTTACACAGCTAAGTTAGAACTAACGTTAATTTATAGCCTTATATAAACAAATGAAAGGTTTACCAGAACCGGTAAACATGAGTTGTATTACATATGGCAACATCATCATGGAGAATTCAGTGCTTGTAAATCTACGTAAAGTATATAAGTTTAAATGGTATCCACAAATATCAAGGTTAATTTCTATAACTATATAAAGAACCCAAAGGTATTCTTCTTCAAGTTTTCAACCCATTTCTCTTATATTTCTTGTGAGGTTTATAGTAGCATAGAGTCCCAGAATTATTCTCACATTATCAACAAGCTGAATGATCGATAGAGTCAACATGAAAAATTCAATGCCATGGCCGGGATTTCAACCACGGATCTCCTGGTTTTCATCCAGTCGCTCTAACCCATTGAGCTACCATGGCCAACGTGCCGTCCTAACACCTTAGGCTATATACGGCTAGTGTAAAGAAATGATTAATTTCCATTAATTAATAAAAGTAATAAGAGTTAAATGATGAAGCCTGCGATTCAAGTACTTACGATAGTAAGTAGCCAAAAACGGTGTACCTCGGATGCGAGGGCCCCTAGTGGTTTACTGGGGAAATAAGTGAGTCAAATGGAGAATTTAATGTTAGGACGGTACGTTGGTCATGATTGCTCAATGGGTTAGAGCTACGGAAACCAGGATATCCATGGTTCAATTTCCGACCATGGCATTGAATTTTTCATGTTGACTCTATCTGTCAAAAACCTTAGCCTATATAGCGTTAGTGTGAAGAAATTATTAATTTCCATCAATTAACTAAAATAATAAGAGTTAAATGATGAAGCCTGGGACTCAAGTACTTACGATAGTAAGTCGCCACAAACGATGTATCTCGGATGTGAGAGCCCTTAGTCGTTTACCATGGTAATGTATGAGTCAAATGGAGAACTTAATGTCAGGAGGGCAGGTTGGCCATGGTAGCCCAATGGTTTAGAGCGACTGGACGGAAACCAGGAGGTCCGTAGTTCAAATTCTTGACTTGGCATTGAATTATTCATGTTGACTATATCTATCAAAAACATTAGCCTATATACGGCTAGTGTGAAGAAATTATTAATTTCCATCAATTAACTAAAAGCTGAATGATATTTCTTAACTGTTAACTCGTGCCACTACATTCCATATCGGACCAGGGCCTGCCAACCCGACTGCCAGCCTCATGCCCACATACGCAAGGCAGAGGTGGGTGATCATCCAACCGATTCGAGGAGGATATGTGGTCAGCATCTCGACACCCCCAGTTGGAAAGTTGGCTTTCTTGACCAGGGTGGCTTACCTATAGCAAGGTCCCCAATGTCTCCATGGGACTTAAAATCCGCACCCAGGAGTGGGATAGAACCCGGGACCTTTCCGTGGCAGGGAACCGAGTTATGATACCTTATTACACTACGCTACGGCGTAGGACATATGTTAGATGTACTCTAGAAAATATTATTTGACAATAAATCTGCAGTATATTCTGATTAGTTTTAAAAAAGATGCATATGTTCTTAAGCGTACAACCAATAATTTCGTTCTGTAGAAATGCTGACCGAAGTGTTGAGACTGGTTCTCCAATGAATGCGGAGTCCACGGGGTTCATATTTGCCTTTGGCGATAGTAGAAATTTCCCCAATAACTTACCAGGCTACTCAGAAGAGCTATAAATTTTTACACATTAGATCCAATCCCGTACAGGCTACTTTCAACTGCGGTCATAGGTTGTAAAGAGTGTGTAGTTTTAAGTCTCTCTTTTAGCGTTTGCTCTCCAGACTCTCATTGTGTTTCTCTTTTAGGCAGAACTTAGTTTCAAGATGTTGAGGTACATTTGTCGTACACTAAATGTGAGCTTTGATTTGTATATCACCAAAACAAATACGAAAGTATTTCCTAGGCGTAAACCAAGGCAATGATTGTGTATGGGAAAGATTGAGATTATGTGTACTAAAAAACTAAGCTGTAAATGATCTTTCCAAGTATTTGTTCTTTGTGTCTCTGTGTCTTACCACGTATTTAAAAGCCATTACAGGAAGAATCTCATTACCACATGAAATATTATCTACCCCTGTTAATAGTAAGATGCCAATGAAATCAATAATATCTAAGGATCAATTCTACCAGTACTATATTCATTTTGTTTGATAAAAGTTGAACATAATATAACATTATGAAATTGCATCTCAAAGCTATGAGTTACTGATATGGTAGCAAGCGATAGAAAATCTGTAGCTCATAGATATGCCAAATGCTGCAACAGAATAATTTGGTAAAAAAGGCACGAGGGATGATGATCAATTACTCTCACCTTTTGTGTCGATCTTGTGGAATTCTTATTAATGTATACCTCGCCGTGCTGGAGCAATGAGTCTTAACTCTGGCCACAGTATCGGAGTCAGTATAACTTTTATGTTGCTATGGTAGGAAAACATAAAAATTTTCTCTCCCTTAAAAATCTTGGAATTCATTCCACAAAACTATTAATATATTATATTACAAAGTTACATTTTCTAGACTTTGTCCTTTCGTTAAACAGTTATTGTTATATCGTTGCACTTTAAATGTCTGCAGATTTACAGAGTACACAAAAAGCTCGTCTTTCCACGACGATGATCTTGTGCAGAATGACACCAAGTTATCTACATATCCTCGAATCTCTGCCGACTAGTTTTCTAGGGAAATCTAAATTACTTTTATGCTACTGGTCCACGTCAAAAGATTACGTGATCACATTATTATAGTAACCAATAGGAACACTATTACGTAAGTTGTGTCAATCTATGGCCTACCTAGTTTTACATTCTACTTTATACAAATTACATTTTGTAGAACACTCCAGAACAAACTCCCACATATATGAAAATATATGAAATAACCTTTACAATGCTATGCAGATAAGCTCAACACACTTAAACCTTTAGAAGAGTACCGCAAATAAAACACCTTATTTCATACACAGAAAATGTGGGTCACAGGTTTTTCTAAATGTTTGTTGTTCCTAAGAAGTCCAGAATTCTCTTTTTACCCTTTTAACAGTCTCCGACAGCACACTAGGACTGGAGGTTTGATGTTTAGATCATTGACTGGCCAAAGCTTGTGAACATTTTTATTTATCCTGCGTTAATATATAAGACATTTAACTATTTCATCCTCTTCCCATGACAGTTGAAACCTTTTACTACTCTATGAGTTTATAAAAGGCGGACAGATAGGTATAATGGATCCGAATGATAAAGATAAAAAGTTCAGCATAAAGGAACTAGCTTCACGAAATACCCACTGGTTGAATATTGATAACTTTCGTAATCCCGGAAAACACTTAAAACCCTCAAAGATAATGCACCAAAGTGATGAATTAGATCTAAGAAAATCCATGGATGGATTTTATAAAAATAGTAAAATTTGGGGTCACTTGTTTGCCCAAATGACCTTAGGGAAACTTTAAAATATGCCTTAACATCTATTGTATATAAATTTAAAAGAATGTAAGAATTTACCTCTCAGTTTTAACTAAAACTCATAATATTTAAAATATACACCTCTCAAGCTAAATTTTTGTCTGATAATGCAAATATGTCGTCATTAATTTTCCGTCCGTGTGACTTGATAGAGATAAAACTAGCTCTACCTCTTCTCTGTAGCAGATGATTTAATTACAGCACACTTGATCAAACTTTGCGTAGCTTCTCAACTTCGTTCATTATGCAACCAACTTTAAAAGTTACATTAAGGAATGAAAGATTCAGATAATATCTGAGAAATTCTAATTTTAGAGACTCTGCGAGTGTTCTTAAGTTTAATATTAAATTGTAATTGACATTACGTTCTTGTATGCATACGATTTGTGTATTAGTAGTATTAATAATGTATCTTTTAAATTTCAGGTATGTACACCTTCACTGCTCTTCTTCCGAACATGATCAAATGCAAACTCCTGAAAACCTTCAAATCAGGTTAATGAGAAGTCACTGCTTTCTAGGTAAGAAATTAAGTATTTCTTATATTGTATACATTAAAGACGTGAGTTACAGGTTCATTTTTCTAATAATATCTGTATCATATATTAATTTGGTTGAATACACTGATTTAATTATTTTACAACTGCATTTATTTTGAAAGCTAGCTTGTTGCTAATCACACCAAAAATGGTTCTGAAATCCCATTCAGTTATCCTCATTCATTCTAGTATACAGATATGTAGATAAAATGGACCTCTTAAGAAATCTATTCAAGGAAACCTTGAACCTCCAATGGACTAATCATTTAGCATATTCGATGGGGTATTACTACTGTCGCGAACCCGTATCTACGATCGCGTGGCTTGTATACCCAAAAGAAACCGATAGGAGTGCATTGTGAAAACCAAGAGCCCGCGGACAAAGATAACAGACAGATAAGGGTCTGCCCAAACAAACAAACAAACTGAGATAAATGGATATTTATAGTTACTTCTGGACTGATAGAGATTGTTCGCGTTCTGGTTTATTTGCGAATCATCTAGAAATTATCTGTGAAGTATTTAAAGAGGCGATGATTGGCCAAGACTGGTGGTAGTTGTGAAACAGTTGTTGTGAAACCAGACAGCTGGAAGTGTTATTGTAACCAGAGCTAATGATGTAATCAGCTGCCACTGTTATTGTCATCGACTTTGGTAGACTGATGGTGTATGTAATGTAATGCTGATGTAATATATAAGAGTATTTCTACGGAAACAAAGGAGATTTTTAATTTCTTCAACTCGGCCTTTTAATTCCACGAACCCACAAAGTTACAACACATTATAGTCCCTCAGGTTAACTCTGCCTTGAACGTTTAATGAGAATGCTAATATTAAGGTAACATTTGTGTTATAACAACGGTTATTAAGGCTACTACTGCTATCCAGTTTGAAATAAATATCTTATAATAAAAATTATTAAAATCTGTGCAATTATTGCAAAATTTGTGCCATTTTATCTTCCATAACTTAGCCTACACACAGCTAGTGTGAAATAACAATTCATTTCCATTAATTGACCTAGTGGTGGTCCGAACTATAAAGCCCGGGCCTTAAAGTACTTACAGCATAGTAAGTTGTCATTAAGGTAGTTGTCTCATATGTTTATGAGTACTCCTAGTTGTTTACCGGGAAAACAAGAGTCAATTGGAGAATTTAATGCCAATTCGGCACGTTGGCCATAGTAGCTCAAGGGTTACAGCGGCTGGATGGAGACTAGAAGATCCGTGGTTCAATTCCCGGCTATGGCATTGAATTTTTCAGTCTGACTCTTTCTTTCCAATGTTAAAATTAACAGGCTTTTCATGCAATATCCCTTTAGAAAAGTAGACAAAAATGATATTTCATGGACACAATGAAAGCGAGGACTCTTTAAATAAAGGTTTTGGACTCATATACAGAGCGGAAGCTCCATCGAAATTCAAAACCACTATTCCAGTATAAAATCCGTTCTTGTGATAGTGAGTTTGCGAATTTAGTTTAGCCAATTTTCTGAGTCAACTAATCAATTCGCCCAGAGCCGCGCCTGCTTTTATTTACTTACGACATACTCTGGGTGACTCAGGAGAGTATCGTTGTCCTTCAGCGTACTGTCGCAATTTAAAATGCTGCAATTCTTGATGGTAACACTAGCAATTTTGTGCTACAATGCAGTTGAACTGTAGACAGCGTCGATCCTCATACAACATTATATCGTGTGACAGAATGACTATATTTGCTTACATTTATGTGGTAATATAATGTGTTACTGACACTACTTCTGGCAATATTTATTATTCCTGAAAAGAACGGATTACGTTACTTATGAAGCATGGTGTAAGACAATCCAGCGGAGCGCTATCCTAGCTTCACTGTTGTTAACCAGAATGCAACTATACTATTGAGTCAACTACGGTACAGTATTTTGCTTCTGTAAATGGCTCTGTTTGGTTTAGAACTTACCTGTCAAAGAGTAATTATGTTTACACTGTTAAAAACTGACAGATTTACTATAAGAAGTGTCAGATTTAAAGCTTTGGAATTACTAAAGTCCTCGTCCTGTTGTCCGGCGTATAGTTTCGCTTCTTTTGTTTTTGTAGCTTTTAATTTCGAAGTGTTATCAGAACTACAAGGGGCTTAATCTACAGACATAACATTTTGGAATCTTTGCTCCAGTCCATATGTCTGAATTTAGTAGTATTCTGTATCAGCATGTTAGGTTTAAATTCTCTCTACACTTGATGTCCATGAATACGTTTATTTCATTTCAATCTTGGCAAAACAGTGTTATCAAATTCTCCCATCCGCCATGTGCCAGGAAAGGCGCACAGAAGCTGTAAACAACGTTAGTCATTCACAGAAACTAATTTGTGCAAACACATCTTGGCATGTGTCACATGAAGTAACAAAGAGAGAACAAATAATACTTTATCCCAATACAATGTATATTTTATTGGGGTCAATGTTTCCGCGACCTCCCTCCGCATCACCAAAACATAAAAGAAATTTTGATATGAACAAACGACTGTAACTCATTTATTGCTGAGTTACAATTAGGTATATATTGAAGGTTAAAAAAATTGCTCAAATTGGCCCTCTCTTGCTTTGGTGCACGCCTCAATCCTGCGTTCCATGCTATGGTATACTCTGTTGCAAATTTCTGGTGTGTTTCAGATTAGTTCAAATCCAGTGAACATAGGCTCTGCTGAAGTGTCAATTTCGGTACGTTAATTGCATAAACATGAGACGTTATTATTCCCAGTCCATGGAATTCAAATTTCGAATTCGAACAGGCCATACAAAGAATCCCTTTCGAACACTCCACCTATATTCCAGAAATTAGAGCAGCGGACTGAAGCAAGTCGTTGGATGTTATCAATTAATGATATACCTAATTCCTGAGGAACTGTATGTACGCCTGTGCATTTAGAAGTGGAGGAAAATATAGGACGGCTTAACAGGATGTTGAATGTTTCCAACCAAAACTTTCAGGCGGAATCTATATTGATATCTAGCGTACTTCATTCGGATTTTCTAGGCTCAGTTATAAGTGTTCTGAAAATGAAACGCAACTCTTCCAAGTAAACAAAGCGTTATCAGATTGCAGTCCAAACATTAACAACTTCAGGCACCTAGCACAATATAATCTGTCTCAACCTAGTTTAATCCTGCTGTAAACATAGAGGTGGGAAGACAAGACAGAGGCAGAGATATTGGAACAGAAAACGGTTAAGTTGTTGATCGGTTTAGCGAAGTTAATGAGCCTTTTCTTTTATTTGAAGACGTACGATAAACCTCTCCGTTAGGTGCAGTACTGTAAGTAGTTTTCTGATCACTGCTCTGTGAGAGCTAATTTCGGAGAGAGAGAAAAGTATGTAAATGTTTCGATTCTTATAAACGTAATAGCCTCACATTTTATCTTTGTACTTCATATATCCCAAAGATGTGCTCTGGGCTCGTGAGTTCTGAAAGGAATATTTACAACAGATATATACATAACATTATGCTATATACAGATTAGACAGATGAAAGTATACACACCTTTAACTTATGTTAAATTAAGCTGCATTTTATTTAACAATTACTAACGGACACTGCTATTATGTAAGTAATATTTTTGCATTCCTATACCAGGCAGCTCTTTTACAAGGTCTGTATCGAGTTGAATATTGATTAAGATGTTATTGTTTATACTGTGGAGTTGCTCTGATTTTTACACTGTATTTCCAAGAACACCTATCTATATAGTGACGATCAGGAAATATTTTTTTTTTAATTTGCATTTTCACAATGAACTTTTTAAAAAAAATTATACCCGGCACCTAACACCAATATGTGACGACCTATTCTTACCTTGTGAATAATTAAGAAACACGTGGTCAGGTCAAACACTCGGGAGCAAACACTCAGAGCAGAACTACATGCTTTAGCGAGAGGAGGTGGTCTTTACTATAATGGTTCATTGGTAAAAAAGTAAGTTAAAACTAAATAAAAGTGGAATTCACTTAATAAGAATATTTACTACAACAAAGAGATTTACAAAAGACGGCCATAACGGCCGTTTACCTGCCCAAAAAGCGGAAGTGCCTACAGATGCAACCTAACACATCAGTGGACGACACTAGAGAGAGAGAGAGAGAGAGAGAGAGAGAGAGAGAGAGAGAGAGAGAGAGAGAGAGAGAGAGAGAGAGAGAGAGTCTCTTGCCTAAAGACACTTATCCAGTCATAAAGGAGGGGAGGGAGTGACGTCACCCACCAATTGCGTCAAAGAGTAAATTAATACAGTCCGTGACAATATGCAATTTCAAAATTAGAAAGCTTTTCGTCATGGGACAGACCTGAGCTTCAGCCGAAATAAAACACAATTGAGGCAAATCTTTAAAAAGTGGCTAAAGGAGAATGATCGCGCATTGTTTCGAGTTGCTTAAAGCAAGAATCCCGGAATAGTCTATAAAAAACATTGAGAAAGAAACTGGTGAGGTCCTTGGTGTTTCCGCAAGTAGTCTACATAGTGATTGAATGGAACACTGAAAATTGCGTAAATACAAACAGCGCGTGGAGAAATACGATTTTACGAAAAGTGCTATACGTAGTAAAATTCAGGATTATTTTTTTTCAGAAATGAACCGCCGATTCTAAATAAGTTTTTGCATGTGGTAAATTCTGACACAGACTTGCCAAATGTTTCACGAAGTACTCTCCATCGCTTGTTGATAGATATTGGATTGAAATTTCAAAAGCGAGGGCATAAATCAGTTATAGTGGACAGAGAAGGTATTGTGATGTGGAATCTGCACCAAATCAAAGGTTTCGTAGAAATACCATTAAAGATAACCACTATGTTACTGCACGATTCTATTAATGTTCTAACTTACAGATTTAATAAATTAATGTGTAACCAAAGCGTCTAACACGTGGCGAGTTGAGTCAGCTCTGCCTTGTTGTTTACAGCAGGATTAAACTAGCGTGAGACAGAGCATTCGATGGCACACTTCACTCGATCTTCTTGGCTGAAAGTTTGCCATATTTAGTCCTTGTGCTCGTGCACAGAAGATTTTGATGCAAAATTCTCCCGACAGACATAGCCCTAATGCTTTCTCTTACTGTCTGCTTCTTGTGAATGCGTCGTCATTATGAGTGACTCGTACTTCACGGTCCATGCTTCGTATCTCCCTTGTTACCACTTCTAAACAGTCCTCTGTAATCAGGTTCTCTTATAAGTCTTTGTCAAAAAGCTTCTGATACAGGTCACTGCTTGACTTACGCTCCCGTGCTAGTAATGCTCTTGAAGATAGGAATGCATACATGAGGAGTTTATCCTTCTGTTCGCTGCAAGGATTCTACCTTTAACGTAACGTAACGTAACCCATGGTGTGACAGCCCATATAGAGCCAGCAACTGCCAAACCGACTGCCGGCCTCACGTCCACATACGCAAGGTAGAGGTTGGCTATCATCCAACCGATAGGGGAAGGAGATCTGGTCAGCATCTCGACATCCCACAACCGGAAATTTGGTTTTCGTGACCATTCTTATGCATTTAGTGTTTTAAAACTAACAAACAAAATCAATCATTTGATGGCAGTTTAATTCCGTTAGTATTAGTTCTCTACTCTTCAACAATCGACTAAACAAAGACAGGCAAGGAACCAACGGAAAACCATTTAATCTGGTTTATTATAGTTCATAGCAACGAAGGCCATATCCTTTAATGACTCTGCAAGAAATGATTCTGAGAGCCGGGTTCATTAAGTAAAAGTGTATACTCCCAAACGCAAAATTACGCGAAGGCGTAACTCAAATTTCGTAACTGGTGGACATTAAAATTTCATTAGATGCACCCCATATGAATTTATTTTATAATTTTCAATTAAGGAAGACCTTTTGGAATATTTAACAGCATTAAAATATAGTCAATCGAAAGAAATGAGCCAGCCCCAATCTAGGTACCACCAGGGTAAGAGAAGCTCCTTCACTGGTAGTGGAAAACTCCAAGCTCAGTCAAATTTTTATGCTTTTCAATCCGTGGATGGTTACATTTCATAAATTACTAATTATAAGCGTTAAGCCAATAGCACTTAAATCGCTAATTCTTAACCATTTTGGTTATAATTCTCAAAATCAAGGAAATGAACTGCTAGTCAAATCTCTATATTGAAGCACATTTCCCACTACCGATTGTTGACAAAATACATTTAATTGCTTTCTGGGATATCTTGGATAAACCGAAGTTTTATTGCTGGCGTTAGTGAAAGTGGAATTAACCCAACCTATAATATTCTGGGTGAAATATACATCTGCGTATGATTAAACCGTGTTTTAGAGTTAGACAGGTTTCTGCAGTGAACCAATTTCGTAAAAAGGCTTATAGACCTGCGTGATGTATAGAATAAGCGCAAATTTATTGTTTTAAATAAACGTACAATACCCAACATAAAATACATCACAGCATTTATTGAGCGTTACTTTTGTTCACCTAAACAGAGATGAAATATCGACTTTGTATGTATGGAAAGGTTCATGTGTTAACAAATCATCCGTTATATAAACGGCGATGATGCGAATGACTCTGCGGTCGACTACCAGAGCGTTTTCTCCCTCCTAGAGTCTGACAGACTATTCCGGAAATTACTACTTGATTTAGCACAATATTTTATTTATTGGATTGACATTCTGTGTCAGCAAATAAATTGTTTTTCGTTCTACTTTACGTTTCCATCTTCACTCAGCAGGCATTTTGACCATGCTCAGAATGATTAGCAATAAAGTGAGTGAGTGAGTGTGTGGCGTTTAAGGGCCCGTCGACAACAAGGTCATTCGGGCCCAGCAATAAATTAAAGACTTACAATATACCAGAGCATTTCTATTGAACGGTAATTTTTTCGAATGTGATTTGACAGAAGGTATTGGAGAGGGCAAGCTTCAGTTCTTATGATGCCTTTTTTCAATATCCCATCAAATACCGGTCACTGTTATTTGACTGGTTAGTGTTATGAATGTCTGAACAGATGGTGAAAAACTTACGTTTCTGTCTTTATTCTGTTTATGCTAAATTCATATGTATCTTGGAATATACTGAAAATAAATATTCTAAACGGTATATTTCCTGCTATTCCATTTTAACCTTGGAAACAAGTGCCTGTAAAACCAGCGGAATCCAAAACCCCTTTAATTCTGACTTCTTACAGAGACATTTGAGCCTGCTGATTACAACTTTCCAAAATCACTGTTTCCTGCATCTCTTCATTTCTCTACAGTTGCAAACTCAAATTCTGAAGTATCCTCCTAATTCTGAGATAAATACACTTATTCCTTTAAAAAGTTGCTTTGGCATCTCACGTTCTTTAATCTTTCCATAGCATTAATATTATACTAGTCATCTTTTTTTTTTTTTTTTTTTTTTTTTAAAGAAAACAGGGAATATTAATTTGGGAATAAATGTGAAATTGACCATCTACTTCGGTAAGGTTTACTATTATTTACATGTCTCACTTCTGCTAAGGTAAGATGTTAGTGAAATATGCGCAACATCTCCAGGCCTACAAGTCTTCTGGCAGATGTTTCGGGGCGGGGGAAGCTGATAACATCGTTTTTTTCAGTATTTGTATTTATACTTGTAAAGACAATCCTGCCGTCTCGGTGGCTTGGTGGTAGCATGTCTGCCTCACGTTCAAGAGGTCCCGAGTTCGAATCTTGGTTCGGTTGAGTTACCTGGATAAGCTTTTCCGGGGTTTTCCCTTATCCTAATAGACGAATGTCGGGTAACTCTAAGCTTCGTGTAAACCGGACTCATTTGAGCATCACTTCACCCATTTCATTCATCGCCCGATATAACTTAACGTTGGAGGACGTGAACTACACAAAAAACTCAAATTCTTGAGAATCTTCTTAATTTGAGTTAAATAAACGTGTTCGTTTAACATCCCATGTGCCTGATAACATTCCATTATTTCAGTATTTGTTTTTATGCTTGTAAAGACACTCCATATTATATAACACTAATATTAAATTTAAAAGAATACACTTTTGTCTTTTAACACATTTAAGTTCCCCATTAAGAATTATTTGTTTTCTTATAATTTTATCCTAACTTTAGGTAATTAAATTTTGACATAAGGTTATAATTTGAAGCTGCATGGAATGAAGAAAATTATATTTCAAGTTTTCACTTCATATTCCACTGTTAATGGAAGGGAAAAAAGCATGGAGTTCTTTTTTATAATTTAGTTGCTTACTGCGTACATTTCGGATATATGCATTGTTTATTTTCATTGGTAATTGAGTTCGAAGTATGGATAATAATCCTAGACTGACTTTGGATAGATAGTGTAGCTCGAACACTTGGGAGCAAAGTAGATGATCTATACTGACAGGCGTTGTTCATGTCTTGTCTTAGGTTGGACCTTATTAGAAAATACTAGGCAATGAGTTTTAAGATGTTTTATCAGGATGTATTAACACACTGAAATGGATACATATTTTCAAAACATCTACACTTATACCCCTAAAACCTACATAGAATTCAGTCAAAGTCAGCTGATGTCACAAGACCTTACACTTAATCGACATTGCGTATTCTGTCGCATCACCAACTTAAATGTATGTCATATCAATGAAAGTAGTTGCAATTTCACATTTCAACGTTTGTTTTGGAGTAGACGAATTTCATCAAAGGTTTTGTCCGTCATTCTTAATGAACGTTGATACTAGTTACCAATCCTATAATTGATGCCATTAACTTAAATACTTGTTTCTCTACGCCATTCTTATAAAGGAAGTAAATTATCTGAAAAATTGTCATTCTTTGCTTCTGTGAGAGGACCCTTCTCACGCTTAGTGTACCACAGGCGATGGGCACTGATGATATATGAACTGAATTGAAAGGAAGTTAGGGAAATAAAGTTTCAGGACTGAGTTTGGGATACCTCCCAGGCATTTCCAGTTAAGACGACTGAGGAAAACTTGCTAAAACCCTCAGTTGAAGAGGACGGCATGGTGAGAATAAACCTTACCTCTCGGTGAAAAATCAGTGCCTTTGTGTGGTGGTTACTTTCCAGAACGAACAGCTTTTTATTACTTTTCTATGCAAGAACAGAGAAGATAATCCCTTGTAGCAAAGTATAAACTACCGGAGTAAAGCACATTCATTTATTTATTGTTTAAAGGAGTGGCTAGCCTCTAGAACTAGTTATTAAATTTACGACTTTTACGCAGAAAACAAACAAAATGTTGTTGTGTTTAAGCAGAAGAAAAACGTAAAAATATATCCCATTGTTATTTAAACGGACTGTTACGTTTAATTTGACAGTTATATAATTAAAACTGAGTAAACCAAGCAACCCTTAATGTATATTTTATTCATTCACTCTAGGGATCCAGTAAGTACCAGAACCATCCGAAATTTGTGGTGAAAATTTTCGTTCATGCATCTCTTATACACATATCTAATATAATCCATTTTTGGACGTTGTTTTTATACACTCATAGGGCGTGGAGTTCCTTAAATTGGTTTTGGAACGGATTCGTGGGAATAGAACTGTGTATTGTGGTAAAGTGTCGATATCAAAATTTTGGGGGGCAATTTGGAATCTACGTAATTGTACACACGGATTCGTTCAATGATAGGTCCGTGACTTGAAACCGCCAAAACTGCTCACCTCCAACATGAGGTTACCTGAGATTTATTTTCGATGTCCCAAGGTCCTGATAAAAGAAAATTTGTGGGGAAGTACATTAACATTTGCTAACCAAATTTTCTTTCCCAATTACCTTTTACTTTAATGTTGTGCCCCATGAAGGGTATGGCTCTAACACCATTGAAAAAATGGTAAGCATGAAATAAGTGAATATTTCTCACAGGCTTGAATTGAGACTTTCATGGCCAAAAGTCTGTTGGAATTACATATAATAAAACCCCTCTTTACCTTCCGAGAGAGAGAGTGAGAGAGAGAGAGAGAGAGAGAGAGAGAGAGAGAGAGAGAGAGAGAGAGAGAGAGAGAGAGAGAGACAACTTGTGTCTTGAAGAAGAACCATCCTAGTTTAGGCAGACGGGAAGAAGTACCGTTAGACGTAAGGGTAATTCATAGTGAAACTGAACTAAACAAAGACAGGTAAGAAAGGATTGGTCATTACCCTCAAAAGGGAACGGTTAGTGCTAACTGGAAAACCAGGAGACTATTCAATGCTCTACCTAGGTCTGGACATCGACGGAAGCAGTGGTGTTAGGAAAGTGATGTAAAACTAAGCAATGTGTGTAGGCAAACGCGTGTATGTGTGAAACCCCGAACAAGTAGAGAAAGCAGTATTGAATAAAGAAGGGGGAAAACGAAGTAGTCTGGTGTGTACCACTCCTGAGATAAGAGATCCATGCAAAGATCCTGAGCTATTTACGAACCCAGAGCCCATCCTAATAAAGTCCGTAAAACCAACTCCCCGCTTATTCCCTTTCAACAAGGCATACCCTCCCAATGTGCACCCTCTCAGGAAAAATCTTCACAATAACAAATGATATTTTACCTCCAACACCATGAACATTATAGGTACAAGAATATTTCATGTAGGAATAGTTAGCAATACAAGCTGGATAGCTGTTGCTTTTTTAAACAATATGATTATATGTAGAGCTTAAATTCAGTAGCGTCGTGCTAAAGAAGAATTCCAAATTATAGGAATACTGACTTGATAGACAAGCGGCATATCCCTAAAGGCAGAACCAAACACATTGATTCGCAGAGGCTGGAAACAGAGATAACCCGTCATAGAGATATAATGGAACCAGCTTAAAGGGGAATAAGAATTGTAGGATAAGATTAAGCCCTCGAAAATGCAGAAACTGAAATCTGTTATCCGATAGGAAAATGAAGAGTAAAATTAAACCCCATAAACAGCAAGCACATGGTTCCGCGGTAGTGTGAGGTTCACCAGTTGGGGATGTCCTGGCTTCACTTCCCGTCAACCCCACTGGGTGGTTCCGTTCATGGGGAGAGACCTCTAACCACGAACTGTCTATTAGGGCCTTCGAACCGTGCCTGTGCCATATCTATCAGTGACCTGCATACCTTTGCGAAACTCTCTCTTCGTTACTTTATACTGGGTAAAAATGAGTAGCATAACAAGTCTCATACTTGAGGTTTTCTTTCCTTCTTTGTGTACAATATTCCATAAACACACAAGTGTTTGTGATACGGAATGAAAAAAAATGCCTCCATAACCGGAGCATAAAATCGCACGTAGATCAACATACTTTCCACGTAGTCCCTCGGAGGAAGGCATAGTGAACGATTTGAAGGGTGGCAAGTTCCAGACGATGCTGTATGGATGAGGTCCCTAACAATTGTAACCTATTACTAAATCTGACGCTGACTGGCCCTTTCTTAATCACTCGTAACCTATGATACCAGGAAACTATGACACATAAACAGTAGTCCCGCCAAAGTGCCGGGGCGAAATTTTGCAGTACGCACTACCGTTCTGCCGCAACCCACCGATCGCTGAAGTATGATCCTACAACGCTGAACCAGATGAGGTGAAGTAGATGAAACGAAATAATGGGGATAGCAAATTCATTGCAGGAGGGGAACGATGCGGTCACTGGATATCAATTTGTTCCAATGTTTGCCTATAATGGTTACGCACATTTTGTGCCCACTTACTAACTATAAGTTCTTACGTACCAGACCTTATAGTTACCACTAGTAGGTTAGCTATTGGAAATTTAATTATTCTTCCACAGTAACCGTGTGTGGGCTAAGATTTGAATAGATGGACCGAAAAATACTGTATATATCGTTGTATGTGAAAGCCCCTAGTAGTTTACCGGGAAACATACGATTAAGCTGGAGAATTTAATTTCATGACGGCACGTTGGCCATGGTAGCTCAATGGTTAAGAGTGACTGGACTGAGAGCGGAAAACCCGTGGCTCAAATCCCGGCCATACATTGAATTTTTCAGACTGACTATTAAAATGACACATGGCAGACTCTACGTCATGTGCAGTCGAGTGAATCATATTATGACTTTGTGGATTCGTGAATTTAAAAGTACAGTTTACAAACACTAAAATTGCTCTTTATTTACGCATAAACACAATTACGTCACATACACATACAACTTCCAAGGTCATCGACCACAAAAAAGTCCACTTTTACAGCTGTTCACGCGCACGCGTCCAATTACCGAATGACTGACAGTGACGGGCCGCGGCTCCTTTTATAGTTTACTAACTATCTCAGAAATTCGTGGAATGTTCTCAAACAAGCAGGACGGCATTAGAAGAAAGACGAACTCTCCAGAAATCCGTCTCCTTCCCCCTCCGTTTCGGCGAGCTTCTATCTCCGCACTCCACTGACCGTCTCTCTTAACTCGTCCCTTGCACCGCCACGCTCCAACAATGCGCTCACGACACTATGGTGTCATACAAACCGTAATGTGTTTGTTGGTAAGGAAATGCTACAAAGTCTCTGCCACGCCAAGTTCCCATCCCTTATTCGGTTCTAGCATTGCACTTTGTTTTAGCCCCGCCTTTTCCTTTGACTGTGTCCACAGCTTAATGTGCTAGACGTCTGAGATCAAACCAGTACACGAGACGGGCTCTCCAAAGCTGGTATGGAAAGTCGTGTCAAAACAACATCTCACTTGAAATATTTTCATACTCCTAATATTGTACGTTAAACTCGGATTAAAATCCAAAATAGGTTCGCGCACAGATAGTGAAAGGTACCTGTGAAAAGGAATTTCTGCCAAAGTTAAATAAAGATCAGAGAAAGGAATCTGAAACATTGACACGTTTCTGTAACCACGACTGTAAACACATGTTAACAGCATAATTGTACTAAATAAATTCACTTTTGTATATACGTTGTCATTATCCTATTGTTTGTCACACTCCTCCCCTTTTGTTTACACCTGAGTGCGAGTCCGATATGTTTTTGGGTTAATATTTGGAATGCATGGAGATACAAATGTATCAGATCATGTATAGAACTATTGTCTACTTTGTCAACTCAGAATTATAAGAATTGTCGTCAGCTACAATTATTAGTGGCTTAAGAATCACATAAAGCATTATATCTGGGGGTAGTATGATATTACCCAATACACCTTCAGGAACCAGACGTGATTGTCCAACTCTGTGGTGCAATAATAATGATTATGATGTAAATTTGCTTTATTTACTTACTTTTAGCGTCTAAATATGGCTGCTAAGTGCCTTTTTGTAACTGTAACTTTTTTCTGAGTACTTTGTTTGTCAGTACGTATTGTTAATCATAAATAATTGAGATTTTTGGTCCACTAATGTTCTACTAGGTTTCCTACATTGGTATTTAGGGACTGAAAAATAGATTTACACTCCTAACATAAGTCTCTTAAATTCGGGCGCCACTGAATTACTATCGCCTTTCATTATAATCGTATTTTGTCATTTGCAGGAAGCTGGGAGCACTGCGTCCTGGGCCGGACTGTCTCTTCTAAAAGGGTGCAATTCAATAGTAATTGTGTTATGAAAGAAGTATCAAAGGAAGGACAAGTTTCAGTGGTTTTTCTACATGGCCTTTGTTCCTAAGATGAAAAGAAAGAAAATCTCAGATCGAAGGGGGAAAGGAGAGCTAAAGCAGTTCAAAGAGAAACAGAGCGGAAACAAAACAATACTCTTCGCTTTCCAAGGATTAGGGAACCAGGGACCTCTTTACGAGAACAACATTTATCTCTCCGACACCTTTTTCTGCCTACAACTTCAATAGCAGTGTTACTACTAACATAAATTTTGAGCGTTTGTGTGACTTTGAAAAAAAAATCATTTTCTTCCTTTATACCAACATTTAGTAATTTTTCGTGAATAAGGGCTATTTATTGTTAACATTTGATATCATTTATATTCCCTTTAACCAACATGGTACCATTGTCACACTTTTAGAAATCCGGCTGAGAATTTGGTTATTGAAACTAGACGGAAAACGAAATGAAAATGTTGTCGCGGTTTTCTCCAACTTAGGCCTAAGTTTGACAACCAAATCATGGTATTCAAGTGTGAATGGTACACTAAGGCCCGGTTGCATAAAGGATAATCTAAGTTGAAGCATGTGAAAGTGATCTTCATTAAAGGTGAACTTAGAATTTTGGTTGTATAAACATTGATCGAAGTCCATGATCTCTTGGTCTATGATCAAATCTAACTGGTGAATTTTCTACAGTTAAGTTGATTGAAGCTAGATCAGCAGAAGTACAGAATTTGCACAATAGTTTCTGTGAAGAAATAAGTAGTGCAGCTTTAAGTAAATAGTAAATAAAGCATTTTTGTGGTTACTTGCATAAATAATTGGCCTCTTTATTTCACAAATGTATGTTAAAGATATGTTGTTTGCTTTCATAACCTATACATTTTTATTAATTTTAGAATTCAGATTACTCTGATATCTCTGATGATTAGAATTTTCAATTTGAGAGGTCTCCTCGTGTTTTCCAACATAGAGGAAACCCCATCACAAGACTAAATGACAGAAAATTCAAAATGAGATTTCGACTATCAAAGCATGTAAAGGAGGAATTGGGGCATAGGCTACATGCACAATTAAGAACACAAATCCTGAGGAAATACGCACTTAATCCAATATCTATAATCCTTCTCGCATTACGGTTCTATGCAACTGAAATCTTCCAGGTGATGATTAGAAATATATTCAAAATAAATAAAGGGACTGCGTTTAGAACAATACACAAAGTTACAAGGGAGATTGCAGCTTTAAGATCTCATTTCATCAGGATGCTTATGGAAAAGGGTGAAGTAAGAAGGGTTATGTGAGATTTAAAGTTAGCTGAACGCATCTTCTCTTTTGCTTGAACTTCATTTTTTGTTTATATTTTCCAACTCACAGTATTGTAAACAGACGAAAATGAAAAATATATACATTGGGCATATAATGGAGACAAAGTAAGCCAAATAATTAACGTTTGATAATTACTGTTTCAATATGGAGCAATTTCTTATACTGTTTATTTAAAACAACATTATTTCTAGGACAAATAACCATAAAGTGAAATATCTATTTAGTTTTTCTTATGTCTAGATTGGCTACTCTGTGCGCTTAAACAGAGTCGAGTAATTTCGATAATTCTCGAATCGCTTCGATACAACACGGAAGTTACAACATGTTTGGCGATGTTGCCGCATTTGTTTCTGTGATCTCGGATCAGTGCTAAACGACGTTCATCTGATCTAAGATCAGCATTTTATAACCCACGCGGGTTCGTAGATTTCGTTCAATTTTGATCTTCGATTATAAATGAACTGCAGTTAGCGATTTTATGCAACCCAGCCTAACAGTATTTAATTTCTTGTCTTTTTCAGCATTACCTGCCTTGGATGCAATCATCACTGGCTAGAAAATGAAACGTAGATGCGGACGATTTTATTTTTCCAACATGCAGTCTTGATAGTAGATTATGTTAAGTGCAGCCTTACGTTCAGGTACCTGTAACCTCGGTTCGGGGAAATATTTGTTATTCCTTTCCTATAAGACGGTCAATGTTAGCCTTGAAACTACATTCCTCATTTTCATTGTTTGTTTTTGGCAATTAGCAAAACTGTTACTATTTTTTAAGTAATATAATTAAAACTTGCAGATAACGGTGGGCTTACGGTGAATCGACTTTATCAAAACATTTGCGTAAGAGTGGTGCAGTAAGTGCAAAAGAAGTCGAGATGTGCTGGAAGATTTGCCTCGCTCTGTTCGGCCATCAACAGTTTAAACTTAACTGAACGTCATTAATAAGAAGGAAATGGCTTCCGAAAATCGAAATGTAGGTCTGAGAGAGATTGTCGTTGAACTTTCTGTGTCTCGTGAATCGATTCGTACCATTTTAACCAACTGCTTGGGCATGACACATGTTGTCGCTCGATTGGTTCCGAAAGACTTGAACCTTCTACAAAAATTCAATCGCGTAAGAAACATTGAAGACATGCTAGAACCAGCCAACTCCGAACCCGTATTCATGGGACGCATTGTAACTGGTGAGAAGACGTGGGTTTGTGAGTTTGGCATGCAAACCAGTAAACAAGCTTCCGAGTGGCGCCTTCTAACTGAAACGAAACCTAAAAGGGTACGTCAAACTTAATCAAAACTAAAAGTCAAGTTGACACTTTTTTCGATATTTGTGGTGTCATGCACTCGGAGCTCTTGCCACAAGATCAGACGGTAAATTTAAGCGTAATGCGACATTTGAGAGAACAAATACGATGAAAAAGTCCGGTTTTGTGGAAAGCCAACTCATCGATAATGCACCATGATAACGACTTAGCTCACAAATCTATCAATGTGAACGAATTTCTCACCAAAAACGCAACAAATCTCATCAAACAGCCTGCATATTCACCTGATCTGGTTCCTGCCGACTTCTTTTTCTTATCAAAACTCAAATTACCACTTCGAGGCACCCGTTTTCTGTCGATAGAAAACATAAAGTAGAATTCATTGTAAACTCGCAACTCACCTTTGAAATGCACTAACAAAATGGCGCTCTGTAAACAAACTAGATGACAGATGACACTTAAACTGCGCTTGGTTATTGAGAACAGCTATACCAACTTAGCGACGACAATAATTTGGAGGCTGGCCCCGTAGCTCAGTCGGTAGAGCACCTGCCTTCTGTGCCAGGGGTCCCCGGTTTGACTCACGGCTGTGGGGGTGGAGATTTTTCTTCAAACAGGATCATTCACCGTCTAAGCATGTATGAGAGTGTGAATGTGTGCGTGATCTAATGTTTAAAGCATATAAGGTACAAGCAACCTACCGTATAAGAGTTAACACCATCAATATGTTCCAAAAAGGAAAACGGCCGCCGATATGACTACTGCAGTTAAAGGCGCGGTATCCGCTCTTATGCGAGATTTATGTATTATCAGTTCCTGGTACGTTCTTGACAGAGAAGTATATGGAAAAAGAATACTTTCAAAAACCATTTAGTACTAGTAATCCATGTGTCATGTATTAGTCATCAACAAACATCGGATCGCGTACACCTCAGCAATCAATGTAAACACACAGGTACTCTAGAATACCAAGCGAGACATCACCAAACGTCCGTGTCGACCAGTATACCGATACGTTGTTTGTGTACAGTCCGGTTAGGATACAAAGTGTAACCTACGCTACAATATGCCATCCCTCTCCTTGCTGTCGATGCGAGAATTACAGTGAACAACCATGTTCATTCGTAAATTGTCGAATGTGAATGTTCTGTGCCTCTCGCTGAAACAATATAAAAATATTGGGAGAACGTTCGTTCAACATCACATGATTTAATGTTGTATATGGGTAGTGCAACTTATTTTCATTTGTTTGTCCAAGACTTAGTTTATATCTTATAATACGCAGCACTGAAAATCCAATATTTTTGTGTAGAATGCTGGACAATTTATTTTTGCATTCTGTATACTGTTAATTTTTGCAGACTGCTTTTTCCTCGACTGCCTTTAGACAGCTCGGAGTTACATTCCTCAAGCTGTTTAGTGGCTGTTAATAATACCCAAAACTTTGGATTTATAAACTGGAAATTATCCAATCATTGTTGTGAAGGTAATGTTATTAACACAATATGTCAAACACCTTGCGCTCCCTGGAAGTCAGATCTACCTGCGTGGTGAGCAATAGTTGTGATGAAACTAAAGCTACGCGTTGTGAACCGGACTATCCCTGCGCGTTGTCCCCGGGACTGACGTCAGCAGTTATATACTGCGAAATTCGTAAACGTCATATCCCTTTAAAGGTGTATCGGATCCTATGCCTGGTTATCATTGTATGTAAATGGTGTGATTTTAATTTCAAACAGTTATATGGAATTGTATGTGAAACGTTTGAGACTGACGAATCAAAAGTTTATTTTATTTGTTAGGAAATCGAAAAACGGGTTATGTATTTAGCAGGGCAGTAATACTTTGTATAATGAGACGGATAACTTACCTTTTAGTATCATCTTACGAGGCAAACTATAGATTTCCATTTGCGTTGGTGAACAAAAGTATTTGTATGAAAAATATCCAGGCCAGTTATAACCCATATAATTACTCTTTACAATTGCTGAAGGTATTTTTTTTTCAAAATTCGATAGATGCACAAAATGCGTTTCTGAGAAAAACAGTTTTTTCTGTTTATTGGCAATTCTAATTGGTTAGCACACCAACTATATTAATCATTCAATTCTCCTTCCTGAAACTGTCTCATTGAACGTGTAACGAAACAAATACCGTAATTTAACTAGTGCTAATTTGAGGTTTGAAAATGCAGAGTTTTTTTCAAAAACCGATAGATACTAATTAAGTTTCTTGTGTTAGCAAAAAATTAACACTTTAGGTTTTGTTATTTATGCCATTTATTGTTTTGTTACTTTTAGTTATGTATATGTGTATACTGAATAAGTTAAATAACATAAAATTAATTATATATTAATCAAAAAACATGTTAATGTTTATAAGGGTTATTTGATTTGGTATAAACTTAGAAACTAAGTACTGTTACATTCGCAATAACAATATAATATTTTGTTTGGTTTTTATAACAAATATATTGAATACAAAGAAATTTCAGATAATATGAATAAGTAAGCTTTAACTTTTATTGGTATCTTATAGTATATCTTCATAAAATTCATTTGCAGTTTCTGGAATTTCAAAAAAATTAGCTAGATTTTGAACAACATTTTTCTTTTCTTTGCTCACTCTATTAACTTTGGGAACATTTTGAGTTCGAAGCAAGAATTCGCTGCAGAACTTGCTGCGCTGTTTCATCACATCCACCTCCCACAAAGCAGAATATTGTTGCAATCAGGATTGTAAGAGGGGTGAAGGACTTACAAACCTAATCAATAACTGGGGGTGTAGCTACTGAAAGGATAAGGGAGCAGATAGTAGAGGGTATTGACATGTTCAGGGTTAAATTAAAGCGATGGGTTCTCCATAACATTGACAAGTATATTCTAAGGATTGGGGAAGTCCAGTCAAACAAAGCTCTCCTTTATCCTGAAGAGATAAAGAGTGCAATAAAAACAGACATTGAATCAATTAATACATAATAAATAAATATTACCTTTTATGTGGAGTAGCGTAGAGTTCTGAACAGAAGGTGGCTGGTACACTCTGATGTGTTAAGTCTTGTAGATGTATCAGCAAGTTCTATGATAAGACTAAATCAGCAGCATCCGATCCTCAAACCAAATAACAATGATCTGACTAACCCCTCCTTACTGGCTGTAATCGTTTACATAGAACTGGCTTCCAAAATATCTGCTATCATACGAGTTAGCGGGTCCTCACAGAGGGTTTACATCTTATGGTGCAATCTTGTGCCACCCAAGGATGACTCTTCTTAAGTTTTCTGTCGATTTAACAGGAAACATGAGCTGGCAGGTCAACACCACTGCTTACTATGATCACTAAGTCATCCAAGCTGTCCCAACTTGTTAATTCCTGCTAAAGCCTGGAGCTTACCACGAAATTAAATGTGATCCTCCAATAATTAAAATATTTCCGAAATCTTGTTCAGACATTATAAGCAACAATGTGTATTTTGAACTTACACATGTACCCCATGATCTTCCTTTTAATGCTTGGAATATGTTATCTTTTGCTGGGTGTTCATTTTGAAAGGAAGCATTGACTTCAGTGCTTGAGTTCGCAGTTATTGTCAACGCTGCAGCAGTGTACAAAGTTTGCAGAAATTATTGATAATTTCAAGAATCGCAACAGTGAGATATTAGTCAATGCCGACATGCGTTTCATAGAATTGAGGTTGCTACGCGCTGGATCATAAAATCATAAAATTACATCTATCGAATTATGCTGTAACTGAGCAAGTGCAACTATCGAGTTTTGGAAAAGCTGCTAATATTTCCTACCTTCTACACAGGACATTAATCGAATTTTGCAAAAACTGATTTCACAGAGCGATGCAGAAAGTTAAAATTATACCAATGCTACATATAACTCAATTTCGTAAAATTTTGCATCTATCGAGTTTTGAAAAAAATGCTCCTCAATTGCCCTTCCTCTTAAATATAAAATTTGGGCTTAACCACATATCTGTTAATGTTACTTACGTATATACGAGTATAATTTTTGTAGCTTGCTTTGAAACGTTATTTGTGGTATCTACTAACTAGAGTTTGTAGCAGGATGCTATAATTCTACTGCAAAAGATAAACCATAGAGACATTAAAGACAGAGGTAATGCAACAGTGTAAATATAATCCTCAGCAATATACAAAGGCTTCTCTATTTCTAAGCTTTGGCATACTCTAAGAGAAAACTGAACAATGGCACCATACTAACCAGGTAATTCCTCAAACAACCAATCTTAATTAAGGTTTCCTAGTTCCTCTGGAACATACGTGTTTACTCTTATATAGTAGTAATAGAATTAAGTTTGAGATATTTACTTTTCAAGTTAACAAATACTAGGAATCCGATATTGTTGAGATCAAAGTGTCCCTGTTGGTTTCTAAGATATTAAGATTGCATAAACGTGTGCTCTGTAGCCTACTAATTAGTATTCCTCACACTTAGATGTACAAATACTCTTTAGAAAATAAGGGAAGCGTATTACGCCCGCAAAATCCTTTCGTTCATGTAATTCACTACTCACATTATACACCATTCAATTTCGAAACGAATTTTCTTTTGTTGAATGTTTATGAAGTTCCACTTTTCGGAGAATGTGTGTT
This sequence comes from Mantis religiosa, assembly GCA_030765055.1. Lineage (NCBI taxonomy): Eukaryota > Metazoa > Arthropoda > Insecta > Mantodea > Mantidae > Mantis > Mantis religiosa. Next base: position 37,015,688 of record CM060948.1, read on the forward strand.
ACTTCTTATTTCTCAGAACACATAAACGAAAATGGATTTAAATGGTTTAATTGTAAAGCCTTCATTAAAGCTGGACTACAAATAAAAAAGTGAGGGATCAAGTATTTGCTAAAAGCAATACAGGGTGTATATAAATGAATATGAGGGTTTTAACTCTTTATAATAGTTATTACCTTAAACTTACCCTTATAAATGATACCCCAAATGAAGGAGCAACTCAAACAGCTTTGTTTGTTGGCACCAGTGAGCATGTGCGTGCAATGTATAGTGATAATAACATTCGTAGATGATATCTGTTTGAAGTTACCGGCTGCCTTTGTAAAGGGAAGAACACAGGACGATCAAGAGTAAGTGAAGAGACTGTTGGGCGAGTAAGAGTCGTTCACTCCTAGCCCAAAGAAATCAGTTCGGAAGGCTAGTCATGAATTACAAGTTCCTGTGTCGACTGTTTAGAAAGTTGTACGGCTACGTCCTTACCGTTTGCAGTTATTACAGGCTCTAAACCGGACAGACCAGGGATTACGTGCCAACTTAGCAAACGACATGTTGTCGTTTGTCTTCAGCGATGAATCGGCCTTTCACCTTAGTGGACATGTTAACACTCATAATTTGCGCATCTGGGGTTCAGAAAATCCTCACGAGATAGTACAAATGCAACGAGACAACGAGATTCCCCTAAACCGATTGTTTTTGTGCCTATCCCGGCGAAACGTTAATGGGCATTTCTTTTTTTCTGAACCTACTGTAACTGCCACTTCATACCTTAATACACTAGAGCAGTAGCTCTTCTCTCAGTTGGAAGAAAATGAGCCAGAGAACTTAATGTTACAGCAAGATGGTGCGCCACCTTACTGGCATAACGAAGTACGCGATTGCTTGAACGTCTCTGTACCCGACTGCTGGACAGGCCGCAAGGGCCCCAATGATAGGGCTTGCCATCGATGTCCTCTACGTTCTCGTGACTTAACGCCATGCAATTTTTACCTTTGGGGCTTCATCAAGGATCCTGTCTACGTGCCTCCGCTACCAGATGACCTCCCTGAATTAAGAAACCGGATTGAAGCAGCTGTTGCTACAATTACTGAATACACACTTATCAACGTTTGGGAAGAACTCGGCTATAGACTTGATGTGCACCGTGTGACAAGGGGTAGTCACATTGAAAATTTACAAGGTTCTTAGTAAAACTGAGTTGCCTTTTCATTTTACATATCACTTACAACTGTAAGTTGAATGTAATAAAGATTATAAAGGGTTAAAACCCCGATATTAATTTATATACACCCTGTATAAGCGGGGAGCAAATTCAAAGCCATTGAAATGAGATATTTTCTCCATTTTTAATATGATTGTTTTCCATAAATTTTAAATTCCCTCTTTCGACCTCGCTTTCTCACTCTCGCTCTCCCTCTTGTCGTGAGCTGAAGTTATTAAAAATGCTATAAAATTAACAGACTGATAAATACTTGGAATAAATAACTTCTTTACATAAAAATCAATGCGTACCTTTAGTAGCTGGAGCGGTGCTTCATTTCTGAAAGTTTTAGGACAAAGTGAATTCTTGTAATTTAAAAACCTACGAAGTGATGAATGTTCCATAAGCGAGCGTGAGTTTTCACATTTAACAACGTACTTTAGAAACTGTAGTGGGTAATCACGATGTAGACAAGACATAAGTAGATAAAAGGGCGTGTATTTCAAACTTCTTACAGAAGTGTTTGACTGTGATAAATTAACCACAGGCTGTAGTGACTACAAACTACTAACTATTTAGTGGTTAGCGCATTACGCTTTCCGCTTCAGCGGCTAAGGGCTAATTAGCTTCCTTATTGCTATTACCGTAAAGGTTAACGTCAGAATATTGAAGATAGTAATCGAAAGTTAGACTCTCATGCTAGGAATCAAAATAGTTTCATTCTCTATCCTCAGACACTTGACACTCACTCCTATGAGGTGCGTTCAAGTTATAACACCAATTTTTTCAGTAGTGGGACCAGATAGGAACTTCTGTTTTCCTTTTAAATAAACGTGGATCATTTGAGAATGCGTGGCAGAAATGGCAGCGCTGTATAGTGCATAGAAGTTTAGTAGCAGCAACGAGAGTTAGGACTGTTTTTGGCGCTTAAAATGGCGACGTTGCCATTGCAAGAACAGCCTGTAATAATTAGCTTTCTCCATGTTAGTGGTGTAGCACCTGTTAAACTTCATATCCAGTTGAGTGAGGCATGTGGCGATAATACCATGGATGTGCCTAATGTGCGCTCCTGAGTGCGACAGTTCAATGAAGGCAGAACATCGCGTACTAATGCTGGGTCAAACCCAACGAAGTCGTGACGGTCACTTAACTGATGCTCTCTTCCACCTCTCATTTATAGACCGTGTATTGTTTAAGTTTAAAGATAGGACAGTTTTGTTGAAATGCTCTTTAAAATGAAAGTATTATGTTTCTTTCTCCCTTGGTTTTGAGATGTGACTTGTGAACACTTCAGTTAAAAGGCAATACAAATGAATTTTCGATTAACAAATGTAAGTGGATTCATGCTCCATACAGAATCCATCCATCCATCCATCCATCCAAAGAATTTCATGCAAATATAAGCTATGTAACGGGATTATATTTTCGTTCATCTTCAACTAATAAGAAGCAAGCCAACTTTTTTTAACATCCAAGTCGAGTTTTAATCTACTGAGAGTCGTGAGATCTTTTCTCAGGTGTGGATGCGGATTTTTGGTGAAAATAAAATTTAGATGAGTCCAATTTTGTAATATATTATTTAATTATATAATATGAACTATGATTCACTCTTATCTATTATAAATATTGAATAACACTTTTTGAATCTTATTAATTTTCCTTTACAATTACAATCATCGTAACATCTTTTCTCCTTCTCCAGCAAGACACAAGATTCTCACTTTTTCTAGATTATTGATTTTCTTGTCCCCATAGTAATTCCCACTTTATTTTGTGATTGGCCGATTCTCTGACACGTCATCACACCACGTCATACCACTACTACTTCGGCCAATCACACAACTACATACATTTTTATATATTTATTATTCCTTCGAACATTACTAAACAAAAATACTGTTACAAATGCCCCTCTTCGAAATATATGGAAAATAACCAAATAAAGGAATTAACAATCTGTTTCCATATATTTCGAAGAACAGCCCCAATTAACAATTTCGTTTACACCAATATTACACAACACCAATACAACATACATAAAATATAATAAATACATACATTGGATGAAATATAATAAATGAACATTTAACAACAATAAATTAACATTAATTAAAATACAACAATATATTGATGTTTAACAATGTTTTATTTTTATTATTATTTAACACACACATAGTATATATTCAATATTGTTTCAATTACTGTCAAGGCTTTTATGTGTATAGGGATCAGTATCATTCACTTTAAATGTGTGTGTGTATTTGTTACACAGTCCAGGTTTTGAACTAAAGGCTTTTCTATTCTTTAATATACACAATTTCAACTGTTCTTTTCTCGCTTGGTCTAAATTGTATGTGTTTTCTAACTTTACTTGTAATATTCTCTGGAATTCTATTTCTTCCTCCACTTGGCTTCCGCCGTTCTTATCTTGTATTGTATATAATTGGCAACAATGCTTTTCAAGGTCAGTTACATTATTTTGCAATCCATCAATAATTAAATTCTTCCCACAATTTTCATTTTCATCGTATTCAATATTACCATTTTCTTGCAAGAGTATATCTTCCACAAAAAACCTTTCATTATTTATATTATCCCTGTTCTCTTCTTTTCTTCCATCTTCTTCCAATAATTTTATTACTAATAAATCGTTTTCTGTCTTAACCTTCATTTCATGCATTTCGAAATTCAATACACTTTGCCATTCATATAATAAATCATTACCCACAATTACATCTCTTGCCAAATGTGGAATTACCAACGCAATGAAATTGAAATTCCATTCACCTATTCGCCCCTTAATTAATACTTGATATTTAATCCTATCCTTTTTCTTCCCAATTGCAGTACTGCAGTAAACGTTACACACATTTAAATATTCCACTTTATAGTTAGCTAACAGATTTTTAAACAATTCCTCACTTATCACAGTAGAACTGGCTCCAGTATCAATCAAGGCTGTATATTCTTTATCCCATAGGTAAATAATTATCTGAGGTGGGTTAACTAATTCCTTATTTTTCTGCAAGAGAGTGAGCTTATTTCCGTTATCTTCAACTTTCAATTCGCCCTGTGTCATCCTCACCGAACCACTTTCCAGAGCACAAAATGATTTGGTTTTTAGTTTTCCATCTCCCTCTGATTATTACTTTCATTGTTGGTTAGGTTGGTGCTATCGTTTATACTCACATCATTCTCTGTGCTTTGTGTATTTTCGACTCCTTCATTTTGATTACTTCTTTCAAATCTCACACCCCTAAAATCTCTTTGATTTGCACTAAATAAACTAGTACCTCTACCCCTATTAAAATTACTTATTCGCTGATTATTTCCTCGATAAAATCTTACATGGTTTATTTGATCATTTCTTCCAATTCTCGTCGACTGATTGTTATGATAATTCCTTTGCACATTATTTTGAACTCCACTTCCTGTTCCGGGAATTACAGATTCATAAGTTCGTCTAGGATCATAACCTCTTCCTTCAAATCTTTGATTTCTCACGGGTGCCCCGCCCCAATTTAAACTCGTCCTATTATTCCTATTATTTGTAGGTTGTGATTCCTGTCGATTTCTTCCTCGCTCAATATGGACGTTATTATAGTTACCATCACAGGATGTAGTATCATTAATGAGGTTATGTGCTTCAAATTCGGATAATAATTCATTCATATCAGAGAAATCGATAGGCTTAGCCACAATTAAATGATTTCTGATATGTGGTGGATAATGACGTATTAGCATGTTGACAATTTCTGTCTCAGAAATTTCGGGATTGATCAACTTACTTTTGTTTGCTAATTTTAAGAAATATTCAGTCATAGAAATCCCTTTTTTAAACTCAAACCTACCCGTTGCTAACTCAACTTTTATTCTTCTTTGTCTCTCAGGTCCCCAAAATCTATTTATAAACAGATTTCTGAAAGTACTGTATGTTTCATGTGAAGCCAAAGTTAACCTTAACCACTCAAGAGCATTTTTCTTCAAACAGCGTTTTACTATTACCATCCGAAATTCATTGGGAATTCTCTTAATACGGAAATATTCTTCCAATTCCCTAAGAAATACTTTTGGATTATCACCTGATTCCTCATCAAAACTTGGTGGACTAATATCATTTAGTGAATAATGTACACATTCATTTTGACCTAGACTGTGGAGTTGTGTGTGTGAGGACATGTTCTGTGTGTTTCTGTGATAATTAATATCATTATCTGGACTCACAAAATCACTACATTCACTTACTACATCACTAGACTTCTGTTGATTGCTTAATTCACCTGGTAAGTCACAATCGTTTATATTTGTAATTCTAGACATTTCTTTCCCGTTATTTACTTTTCTAGTCTGTAATGCAATTACAACTTGTGTCAATTTTCCTAAGTTATCCTTTTCTTTTTCAAAATGTTCTTTTACCTCTTTAATTTGCAAAATTACTTCTTCTTTTGCTTTACTTATCTCATCAATTTGTAACTTTATTTCCTCTTGGTGTATCTTACTTTCATCATGTTGTAATTGCATTTCAGAACAAATTACATTGATTCTTTGTTCTACTTTATCTCCTAATTCTTCTCTTTGTTTTTGTGTTATTTATGCCTGTTGTATCCTAAATGTTTCTAACTCTTTGTTTAATTCCATTCTTATTTCTTGTTTCACAATGTCCTGACCTAACCTAGTTTCCTGAATTATCTCTCTCAACTCATTGACTTCCTTTCTATTCTCATCCTTATTAATCTCTATGATCTGCATGAGCCTTTCCATGTTATCCCTACACTCTTTTCTCCCTTCTCTAATCTCCTGTGAAATTTCAGATTTTAATTCCTGTTTTAGCTTCTGTAATAAATTAATTTCTAAGTTACTCACATTTTGTGCTAGTTCCTGTCTTACTCCTACATCTAAATCATTCATTTTCTTAGTTAAATCGTTTACATTTTGTTCTATTTTAGAATCTAAATTACTCATTTCTGATTTTACATCTTTCATTCTAGAATCTAAATTACTCATTTCAGATTTAACATCTCCTATTTCTGATTTTACATCTCTCATTCTAAAATCTAAATTCTTTGCATTTTGTTCTATTTTAGAATCTAAATTACTCATTTCAGATTTAACATCTCCTATTTCTGATTTTACATCTCTCATTCTAAAATCTAAATTCTTTGCATTTTGTTCTATTTTAGAATCTAAATTACTTAACATTCTTGTTATTCTTTCCAACATTGACTCATTATCTATGCTTAATCTTGCATCCTCCCTATTCATTCCTACACTATCAGTAACTTCTCCTTCCACTATTATTTCTTTTCTACTCGCCATCTTTTTAACTATTTTCTGATTTCTTAACAACATAAATCTACTACTACTACTATTATTTTTTTTTTTAACTTCACTCACTTAAACCAGTTCTCGTTTTCTTCTTTCTTCTCTCTTCTTTCTTCTTTCCTTTTAAATTCCCACGGAGCTACACGATGCTTTAATCTCCTCTTCTTTATCCTATTCGAGCCCCACGTTGGGCGCCATTTGTAACGGGATTATATTTTCGTTCATCTTCAACTAATAAGAAGCAAGCCAACTTTTTGTAACATCCAAGTCGAGTTTTAATCTACTGAGAGTCGTGAGATCTTTTCTCAGGTGTGGATGCGGATTTTTGGTGAAAATAAAATTTAGATGAGTCCAATTTTGTAATATATTATTTAATTATATAATATGAACTATGATTCACTCTTATCTATTATAAATATTGAATAACACTTTTTGAATCTTATTAATTTTCCTTTACAATTACAATCATCGTCACATCTTTTCTCCTTCTCCAGCAAGACACAAGATTCTCACTTTTTCTAGATTATTGATTTTCTTGTCCCCATAGTAATTCCCACTTTATTTTGTGATTGGCCGATTCTCTGACACGTCATCACACCACGTCATACCACTACTACTTCGGCCAATCACACAACTACATACATTTTTATATATTTATTATTCCTTCGAACATTACTAAACAAAAATACTGTTACAGCTAGAAATGACAATCAAGTGGTTAGAAAGAATGTATGAAGCACTAGTGTAATCCAAAATGTTGTATGCAGTGGAGATCTGGGGGGCCACAGAGGTAAACAAAACGGTGGACCAAAACTGCAGAAGGTTTTCTAAAGAGCTACTAGGCTTACCAAGATCAGTACCTAGGGAAGCAGCTTTAGTATAATTAGGAAGGACAAGAAGGAATGGAATAATAATGGAAAGAATAATAACACCTTGGTATAGGTGTTTCACCAAAGAAGATGCGAAAATTGTGAAATTATGCATGAAACAGCAAAAACGATTAGATAACTCAAATTGCTGGTGGGCAAAGATAGGAGGATTTATGGAAAAAAATAGGAATGGGAGATATATGGAGATTAGAGGAAATAAATACAAGCGATTGGGTAAATGGGTGAAATTCAGACTAGAAGATAGAGAAAAACAGGAATTATGGGGAAGTCTAGAAAATATGAAATAATTAATATTTTACAAGCAAATAAACAGAAATTGGGGAAGAGAAGCATATGTAGATTACTGCAATAGGCAAGAGAGAAAAGGGTTAGCTTGGATGAGAACAGCAACAATATTTCTAAGAGGAATATGAGGTAGGAAAAAGAGAATTTGTGAATTTTGTGAGGGAAAATAAATCAGAGAACACTATGTAGTAGAACGTGAGGAGGTTGCAATGTGGAGAAAAATGGTTTGGGAGGAAAAATGGGAGAAAATAGAAAAGAGGATAGTAGCTATAGAAATGTAAACGGGAAATGAGGAAAAGAAAGTAAGAGATATTGGTGACTTCTTGCAGAAAGTAAAAGAAAAGTGGGCCAGAAATGTGAGAAATATGAGAAAGGAAGTTAAGGGAGATAAATGGGACTAAGTAAGTAACAAGGAGGGATGGAGGTAAAGAGGTACCCGGCAGAACAGAAGACCAGAGAGTCAGGTAAGCCTAGGTAGCAACAAGGAAATGTAAGAGAAACAAGGTAATATTTTTAAATATGCCCAGTAAGCAATTCAATTCAATTTATTCAATAAATAACATCATCAAGCTGAGGCTTCAATTTGATAATACTGACCCTAAGGTGAAAAGGTACTGCACTTGGGGTTAAAATTCACTTTTTCATTTTTACATTTTACTATAGTGCCATCCCTCTAAATTACAAATATATAGTTAAAAGTTCATTGGAGCAATATTTTATACCTACTTTGCTAATTATATTAGTGGGTGTTAAGTTTTTCCCACGCCCCTTTCGTAAGCTTTCAGAAAGTCTATCATAACTTCTGTAATACTAAACAGATCATTATTAACTAAGCCTTGTTTTGTAAGGAATCATCCAAGATTTCTGCTGGTACAACTGTAACTCCAATGATGCTAGTTTTTCTTTGGTCTTTGGCTATGTAGGTAAACAGTTATTTGTTCTGAGTAACATTTTGTAGTAGTTATTGGTGAATATATGATATGGGTAGGCAAACAAGTTTCGAAACAGAAAGTTTATAGCCAATCGTTTTACTAAACATAGAAAAGTAAATGTAGAAATATAAACAGAATAGACAATGAAACCAAATGTAATATTGAGGTTAGTAGGCCCAGTTGAGGTTGAAGAACTGGCCAAGAAGGCAAGAAAAGTGAAGAGGAACTTGACAAGAACAAGTGAAAACACAGAGGGTCAAGACTATGCACCAGGAATGTTCTGGCTCATGTGAGAGGACAGTAATCATTTTATAAACTTTAAAGCTGTTTTTCTAAATTTCACAGTTTTTCAGATTCCGCTACACATTTTTAAAAAAGCTAATCAACCAAAACATATGATTTGTTTGTGTGTATCACGCAGACTCATAAGAATAATGTGACTTTGTGGGTTCGTGAAATGAAAAGTCCAATTTCACCGCTCAAAGCTGTTCTTTATTTCCACCGACTTACAGTTAAACAGTTGCCAATTACGCAGAATTGCGTACTGCACACAATTACAATTCACCAGTTCGTCCGTTACAATTTCACTTGTACTCGCGATTACATCAACCTCGATACTCATACACAGTTACGTACAGTCTTCCGTTGCACAATCTTTTCGTTCATTAACACGTCACTGACTAACACTGTCTTCTTACACCAAGAACTGTCCTCACTCACACTAACTGACTAACTGACTTCACTTCGCTCCGGCAGCCCCTTTTTATAGGAATATCACAACCTTCTGACTTTCACAGGAAGGTTCCAGTAGATGAAGGATCCCGTAATTTCCAGAACACAGGTGAAAGAGAAACAGACCGCGCAATCATGTTTCTTTCCCCAGCCGTCCCTGTCACCAATATAAGACGGACGAGGGGGAGGCGTGGCTAACACGGACCTCCCCTGTCTTCCGCTCTCAGCTGCTTCCATAGGGTGTTCCAAAGCCCGGGTGACACTGCTCCCTCCTCAAAGCTGTTCGCCCCGAACAGCACCATCGTAGCGTGACAGGCGGTCCAGGTGTACCACCAGCATCTGCCCGGAGTCTGAGCCAGAAGTAGCGCTGCCGTAGTTTGTGAATCATACGGTTCGCTCCCAGGTGTCCTCCTGAAGTACCGGCGTGCACTTCCTCCAAGACTTCCGGGACCTTACTCCGGGGAAGTACCAACTGTTCTCTCTGCGCCTTCCCATCGGGTGACTCCCATACCCGGAACAGCACGCCCTCTCTGGTCTTCAACGAGTCCCATTGGGCCCAGTACGACCTGTAGGTGGCGCTCCACGGTGCGATGTCCTCCCAGGTTGGTCTCATCCCTGCCTCCACTTCCCTCAAGAGTGGCCCCAAGTCTGCGTCCGCCAGCTGCTCCCTCCTCAGGCCTGCGCTATCCCAGCCTTCAGCAGGCACTGCCACAACTACTCGGACTGCTGCGGCACGCTCCTTCTCTTCCACTCTTGTGCGCTCATGGCCGTCCTGGATCTGCGATAGGACACCTCCAATGTAATGGTCGCTAGCGTCGGTGTCCACAATGAAGGCGCCACCCGGTTGTGGGAAACCCAAAATTGGAGCACTGCACAGGGTCTCCTTCGGGTGCTGGAAAGCGTCTTCGGCGTCCTCCGTCCACACATAAGGCCGGTTTTCCTCCGTCAGGCGGGTGAGGGGTTTTGCGATGTTGTTGGCCTTTTCCTCTAAATCATTAAGGCTGTCGTCTACTTGACCCATCCGCTTGCCCAGATTTGTGACGTCATCCCTCACGCCGGCCAACCGTTCCTCAAATTCGGCGGCGAGAGCCTCGTTCGCCACCTTCATTTCCGTGGCCAGACGGTCGTTCGCTGCTCTCATTTCTGTGGTTAACTCGGTCTTCATTTCTTCCATCTTCTTGGTGATGTTGTCGTTAGCCGTCTTCATTAGTTTCAGTTCCGCGGCCAGTTTGTTATTTGCCGCTTCCGTTTTCTCTGTTAACTCGTTCATCTTCGCCAAAAGCATTTCCAATGCCGATTCCATGGCTGTAATGTTCGGTGCTGTTGTCTTCCCGCTTCCTGACACCAGTGTGACTTTGTGGGTTCGTGAAATGAAAAGTCCAACTTCACCACTCAAAAATGTTCTTTATTTCCACCTAATTACAGTTACACTCTTGCCATTTACACAAAATTACGTAATGCACACAATTACAATTCACCAGTTCGTCCGTTACAATTTCACTTGTACTCGCGATTACATCAACTCCGATACTCATACACAGTTACGTACAGTCTTCCGTTGCACAATCTTTTCGTTCATTAACACGTCACTAACACTGTCTTCTTACACCAAGAACTGTCCTCACTCACACTAACTGACTAACTGACTTCACTTCGCTCCGGTAGCCCCTTTTTATAGGAATATCGCAGCCTTCTCGCTTTCACAGGAAGGTTCCAGTAGATGAAGGATCCCGTAATTTCCAGAACACAGGTGAAAGAGAAACAGACCCCACAATCATGTTTCTTTCCCCAGCCGTCCCTGTCACCACTATAAGACGGACGAGGGGGAGGCGTGGCTAACACGGACCTCCCCTGTCTTCCGCTCTCAGCTGCTTCCATAGGGTGTTCCAAAGCCCGGGTGACAATAATAATAAGAAGGGATTTTTCTCTGAGATTCATAATACTTGTTTAAAAAATAAAAATGTTCTGAAATTTCAGTGCATGTTCTTACAAAAACTAAAACATATAAGAAATTATGAGTACAACGTTTTAAATAATAATAATAGATATTATTAAAGATAAAGGTAATAAGAACGCTCCTTAAATTTTTCATGTACACATCAATAATAATTTCTTAGTAATGTGCACCCAAAAATCATTTAATAATATTGTGGGGATATGCAGTACCTTCTCACCTTAAACTCCGCGGTCTGCGCGAGCATTGTCTAGCATTCGTATTACATATTTACTTCAGTACATCTCAGAGTCAATGTCGTCATTCTTCTAACATCAACCCAGCAATGAATTGAATCTCTCACTAGCTTTTGTAAAGAAGTAACCATTCCTCATTCCTGATAGCACTGTATGGCTACACTGCTATTTTTGTGCCCATGCGAATTTTTATTATATATACGAGTGCTGTTCAATAAAGAATGATCACATTTTGTTTAACAACGTACCTTTATTCATCCCCATAATTTTGATGGTCCTTCTCAAAATATTTTCCCCTGAATGCGATGCAATTCTACCAGCATTTCTGCCAGGCTTCAAAGACATGCTGGAAACCATTTTTGAGAGATCCTTCAAAATATCCTCCGCAGCCTTCACCACTGCTTCTGAAGATGCCTCCCAAGAAGGCGTTTTTTCAAGTTAGGGAATAGAAAAAAGTAACATGGTGCTGAATCCGGACAATAGGGAGGGTGACGGATACATTTCAGAATGATTTTGCAAGATATTCAGCAACAGCATTGGCAATATGCGGCCGCGTATTATCGTGGTGCAGCATCCAGCCTGCTTCACGGAAATGTGGTCTTTTGTGCCTAATATGGACTTGCAATGTTTCAGGACATCCCTGTAGTATTATCCAGTTACTGATGTGTGTGCAGGTACAACATCGTGATAAAGCATTCCGTGAGTATGAAATAACTGGATGACCATATCTTTCCCAGCAGAAGCAACCACTTTTGTTTTTTTGGGGGGTTGGTGATGAAGGAGATTTCCACACTGAGCTTTGCTGTGTGCTCTCAGAATCAAAATGATGTAGCCAAGTTTCGTCAGCAGTGATTACGTTTGAAAGACGATCCGGATCTTCTTCTAACATCAACTTTAGCTGCATGCAGACCTGCATGCGAATGTCCTTTTGTTCGGGACTCAACAGTCTTGGAAACCATCGCGCACAAACACGTCTCATGTGTATTGTTTCTGTTACTAACGTGTGGGTGGCACCCAATGAAATGTTCAGTATTTGAGAAAGTGATCTTAAGGTAATTCGTCCATCCTCACTCACAATGGCAGCAGCAGTGTTGATGTTTTCTTCCATAAGATTAGTAACTGGAGCGGCGGGTCCACCTTCATTTGAAACTGTCTCCCCTCTTTAAACATTTTAAACCGTTTCGAGCTGAGCTGTAGGGAAGAAGAGAGTCTCCATAGGCCTCCTGTAACATTGCATAGGCCTCACCTGAAGATTTGTTGAGATGAAAGCAGAATATCAAAGCCGCATATTGTTCCTGGCGTGTTGCCTCCGTTGCATCGATAGGCGATGCTGAACATGTCTGAACTTGCCTGGTTCTCACAGACGGGAACCAGGAGTTCCAACAATGAAACTACTACGGCGTGTTTGTTTCACATTAAGCTAACGTAATATAAGTTTGAATTTTAGTGCAAAAACTTATGACCGTAAAAAGTATGACCATTCTTTATTGAACAGCCCTCGTAAGTTGCTAATTGATGGCAATTTTTATATAATCTAATGGAAAAAAAGTTATTTAGCTTTCTTTGGCCACCAAACTTCTGTGATGTTGAATGATTTAGCTGTCCGTAGCCAGGCTGGGCAGTAAGACTAAATTTAATCGACCACGTCAACGTGCGCTGTGGTCTTTCATTTCATCACTGCAAACGTTTTCCGTATGTAAATGCGTACTTGAGCGTGATACCTCAGAGCCAAATAGATCTCTAGAGAAATAATGGCAGACGTCCTATGGCTCACTCACTTGTCACCCAGTTCAGCGCAATAACTGCAGACAATCCATCTGTCACTGTCCACTACAAATCTGTTGAGGAAGAAAAACCTTTAATGGAAGAATGAAAAGGAAATAAATGCTTATAACGCTGTTTCATTACTTTCCATCGGCTGACTGCTGCCCGACTTTCTCTTTCTACTCGGTTTTGTAAAATCCCACAACCAGATTTCAGCTTAGGAATCCATGTTCTTTCAGTCTTCCAAAATCATTAACTTTTTCCATGACGCCAGCACGCAAATCGTAAAGAACGTTTTCAGAAGTTCACTGCTGCATGTTGTAAACCGGAAATTGAGTTCATATGATCGTTACTGAAGGAAGAAAAGTCAGATTAAACTGACTAAAGTATCGACTAACTATGTACCTGGTTTATGAACAACTTCCCCCTTGCTCATTGAATTGATTTATAAAATGTGTTGCCGCACTTTCCAACGCTGCAAACACGCGATGCCTTGTAATAGCGCTTACCTTAATCGATTAGATGAAATTGAAGGATAGAAACCTCAGCTTAAGCTGCCAAGATGTTATCAGCAAAAGACTATCGCATGAGCTAAGAGCCGTATAACCATGGATATAAACATATAATTAGCAAACTCTGACGACGTAACATTTTTGCTTCAAATGTGGGTCACCAGCACTGGTTTTACTTAGATGTCGTGCGCTCAGTGACTATTTTCAAGACCATCGATTAATTTATAGTATACTACACAGTTTAAACAGTAATAATGACTTCATAAAGTGCGTTATTATGAGTGGAGCATAACCAGAGGAATTGCAGACTCTGCTAATACTACACTGCGGCTAAAGCTTAATTTCATATTCAGAATCGGATGAGAAATGTTAGTAATTATTTGGCGACATTGTGCGTTGGCACAGTCAGCCAAAGTTCAATTCTTTGTTCTCAGTTTTAACCAGCGTTTTACTAACGGGTTGCTACATAGCTGTGGAACATAACTATAAAGAATGAACCTCTCAAATTCTTTTGAGAAATATCTTAAAAGGTACTACATATGATGTCACAAACGACTGTATTTACTCTCTGGTGACTCAAGTAGTAGGTGTGACGTCACTCCCTCCCCTCCTTTATGACTGGATGAATAATCTTTAAGCGGTAGACGCTCTTTCTGAAACTGCCAGCTGATCGGGTGGGATGATTTTGTAGGCAGCTCCACTTCTGGACAGGTAAATGGCCGTTATGGCCGCCTTTGTAAATCTGTTTGTTGTAGTAAATATTCTTATTATTTGAATTTCACTTTTAATTAGCTTTACCCTACCTTTTTACCAATGAACCATTATAGAAAAGATCCCATACCCTCGCTAAAGCATGTAGTTCTGCTCTGAGTGTTTGCTCCCGAGTGTTCGACCTGACCACGTGTTCCTTAATTATTCACAAAGTAAGAACAGGTCTTCACAATATTTATAAATGATTCTATAACAGCGAGAAGTGCAACATTAAAGGATTTCATAACCGAGGGGATTCAGTACTTAGGCCAACATTCTAGGTCCATTGTTCCTATGCTTCCAAGTGGAGCACCACCGGGAGGAAGGATGAGGCGAAGGAAACATAGAGCGGCGGACCCAAACAGCCACAAAAGTACAGATGGCAGGGTGCCCACAGTTTACTTGGGTGGAGGCTTCCCCCGACAGGCCATTCCAACGGACACGCTCCCCTACTGCGGGACGGCAGCAACTGAGCTCCAAAGGTCCCAGGCAGGCGATGCGAGCCCCAAAGGTCCCTGGCTGGCGGTCACGAAATGGTCCAAGCAGAGTAGCGGAGACGGGCAACCGACCTACTGGAGGAGGAAGGAGTTTCCCTTAGAGCATATCATCCCGCCATGTACCGCCGAGACGCCCGCCTCGGTAGCGCAGATGGTAGCGTCTCTGCCTCACGTTGAAGAGGTCCCGAGTTCGAATCTCGGTTAGGGTGAGTTACTCGGATAAGGTTTTACCAGGGTTTTCCCTTATCCTATTAGACGACTGTCAGGTAACTCTAAGCTCCATAGACCCCGGACTCATTTGAGCATCATTTCACCCATGTCATTCATTGTCCGACATGACTAACTGTTGGAGGACGTAAATTACAAAATAATAATAATAATAATAATAATAATAATAATAATAATAATAATAATGATGATGATGATGATGATGATGATGATGATGATGATGATGATGATGATGATGATGATGATGATGATGATGATGATGATGATGATGATGATGATGATGATGATGATGATGATGATGATGATGATGATGATGATGATGATGATGATGATGATGATGATGATGATGATGATGATGATGATGATGATGATGATGATGATGATGATGATGATGATGATGATGATGATGATGATGATGATGATGATGATGATGATGATAATGATAATGATAATGATAATGATAATGATAATGATAATGATAATGATAATGATAATGATAATGATAATGATAATGATAATGATAATGATAATGATAATGATAATGATAATGATAATGATAATGATAATGATAATAATAATAATAATAATAATAATAATAATAATAATAATAATAATAATAATAATAATAATAATAATAATAATAATAATAATAATAATAATAATAATAATAATAATAATAATAATAATTTGATAATACTTCAATAATATAAAATTAAGGCAGCGTAACATGACAAAAATGATTCCTTTTTTGTCTGAGTACTACAAGCCTTCATTTACACGTGTATTCGCATACAGGCGTGGTTGCAGTTAGCGAACCACGGTTGTGCTATAGACCTTGCAAGTCGAGATTTACTAAAGGCCTAGTCCCTGTGCAAGTTTTCTTTGGGAGTTTTGGACTTCGTTGTAACTTTTCTCGGATGCCATTTGGCATATATGTACTCTTTAAGAAAATACTCTTTCAGATACTTATCATGAGTAGATGGGGATTCTCTGAATCTACATGTACACAAATTTGCTAACTGCTTCTCTAAAAGGCAGCCGAACAGTAAAGGATCTGTTTGTTAACCCAATCTCACTTTTATAAAGGAAAAAAAAAAAAAACTAACATGCTAAGTGCAAGGACTTTTAATGTGACTTGGTGCCAGCTGATTGTGTGGAATATAAGTATGGGAAGCATAATAGGTAGAAACACCGTGGCGTAGGGAAATTAATGCGACCACCTGTCCAAAGGAATTCCCTGTATGATGTGTGGGGGATGTTATGAATATTTATGGACTACTATAGATTTTAATAAATACAAAATGTTCTAGTTTATTACGTCTTCTACTAAGCAAACATTATCTATGCTTTTCTATATTATATTAATGCAATGAATGACAGCAGATATCGGAAGAGAAGTATGAGTCGTTTTGATTCAGCTTCCAATTTATTCGTTTTAGGCAAGGAAGAGTGGAACATATTTCTTGCCATTTTATTCTTCTAATCCTATATGAGCAACAGATGAATATGCAGTTAATGCCTTTATATCAACCAAAACTGAATCAGCAATAGTAAAAGGTGCTTCATAGTATTCATATAATTGTAAAGCTGTAAAATATAACTTGGTCGCCTTAAAGTGTGAAAATATTCAAACCTACGTTTGAACAGCTAATGGATATAATAAATGTTGAGGGAGATACCATTCAGAAGAATAACGCTTTCTTACGAAATAATCGAACGCGACGTTCTTGCCAAATTCTCAGTTTCGTAGGTTTGGCAGGCTGGCATGGTCAACCTAAATTGGATGCCTCTCCTTATATTTTGTGGAAAGTAAACTGCCTTTAAACTGAAGTTAGTTTCCAGTTACAAGCGTGAAACACATACGCACCACCTATAAAAGGAAATCTCTCTTATATCACAGTTCTTGGGAGATTTACGAAGGAATAGGCTTTCCAAATCTCGCACAATCCCTTGAATTATAAGCATAAAGTTGGAGAAATACAAGGATGACCCAACTTATACACATTTAAACCATTCTAAACTAAGATGTTAAATTTCTCACTTAGTTTTTTGTCGCCCTTGGGTGTTGTGTATATTCATCAGTTTTGCCATCGTAAAATTTTGTACGTACAACCATTTTAGCGTTAGTTTATGTTTGCTTAAAGAAATGTTATAACCTTTCCATCAAAGACTTACAAACCGTCAACATAACATGTTCCATTTCCCCATTGCAAGTCAAATCTTCCCTGTTATGACATAACTTTTCTGTCATAAGAGTCGCTTTTATCACTTATTTTATGAATATGAAGTGATTGGTAATGGATATGAAGTTGTTTCCTGGTTCTCTTCTGGTTATAATCATTCTCTCTTGTTGACTGGAAAATTTGTTATCGCTAGGCAAATGGTAATTAATATAAATTAGTGAGACTTAAGCAGTTAAACCTCTATTTTGTTAACACTAAAGACTACATAAGACTTATTATTAGTGCTGCCTGATTTAATCGAAACGATTAATGGATTAATCTTTTATTTTAGATTTCAGATTAAAAATTTTAATCGATTAATCGAGTCAATTAAAATTAATCAATTACAATAAATATTAATCAAAACTTTTTTAGCCAAATTTAGCCCTCTTTGTTTCGATGTATTTGTTTCCATGCTAAACAGCCTTTCCAACGCATCAAGCTTTCACTAGACACGTAATGTTCTTTGAACTTTGAGATAGTATAACTCCTGATAGCTAAAAGAAATCACTCTGAACCCCGAGAGAGTCTAAATAACACTTCTGTTGTGAAATATTCTAAGAGGTACATAACTACATAAAGATACTGACAGAGAGGTTTCTTTCCTTACAGCTTGTGTGTGACAACATATCGTATACAACTGATTATTTATCGCTTGCTAGCATAAACTGAACTGAAAACCTTGAACCGAAAACTTCGAATACGCAGCTATGGAGACAACAGCTGATCCCGCTTCTCAGGGCTGCTGGTGGTGTAACTTTGCTGTTACTGCAGTAAGCCAGTAGCGTTTCTGAGTTTATAACAGCGAGTGAAAATTTTGTGTTAAAAAGTTAAAGTAAGGAAAAAATTCCTAAAAACAGCTGCATGTTAGTCTCACAAATCTTAGTAGATATTGATATAACACGTTACTAAATAATTACTTACAAAAATGTTGTACAAAAATATATTTAATACATATATAAAGCATGCGCACTTGATGCACACACAAATTTCGAATCTAAATATTTAAAAGTTTCATAAATAATGGAATATACAGAGTATTAAAGTACCTTATATAATCCTTACACCTTATTTTTGAATAGATAATATCTCGATTAATCAATAGATTAATCGATTAAAGTAATATGGTTAGTTGATTAAACATTTTGAGCGGTCTGCAGCACTGCTTATTATACATTCTGAATTATGTATATTACTTCAACTAAGGTAATATTTGCTGCTTTGATAGAAAATCAGTATTATTTAAGTTTATTTCATTAAGTATATATTGCCCGCCTCGGTAGCGTAGATGGTATCGTATGTGCCTCACGTTAAACAGGTCCCGAGTTCGAATCTTGGTCAGGGTGAATTACCTGGATAAAGCTTTTTCCAGGGTTTTCCCTTATCCTGAAACACAAATTTAGGGTAATACTAAGCTCTAGGGACTCTGGGCTCATTTGAGCTTTATTTCGCCCATTCCATTCATCGGCAGATATGACTTAACGTTAGAGGAAATAAGTAACAACAAAAACTTTATAATAATCGCGATTGTATTTTTATTTGAAGGAAATGAACATATATGAAGCCCTAAACTAAAATATAAACTTGGAATAAAATATTGCATAACATTTAATTTGCGTATTTAAAATCCTGTACTTGTATACGTGCATCATATCAGGGTTGAAAGACTTTTGCTAGTCAATGCTGTAAGTGTTCTATAATGAATTAATTATTTGCTTTTTCTGTAATATAATAATTCAGGAAGATTAAGTAAAAGATATACGTATTGTTTAAATGTAAGCAGCCCTCACATTGCTGAGATCTTTCATTAACTGGAATTACTTTTTGTATGCTGACCAAGTTGCTTCATTATTCAACATTTCCCTTTACAAGCAGAAGAGAATGAGAGTGACTGTATGAGGAGAGTGAGGCTGACGGAGAACCTCGGAAGCTAATTCAATACACGATTTAAGCTAAGGGAACTAGTAATTTTCGCTTCCAATAACTAACAGATGTTCCATAATGACCACCTTGGCTGCAGTAAAAGCGTTTTCAACACATCTGTTTGCATATAGTCCCTGCCCTTCACTCCATAATTGCTGAAATCAGTGCTTTCAAACATAGTATATAACGTGCATTATGAGCAGTTTTAAGACAATATATCGACAAGCGTAGTCAGGATTGTCAGCGAGAGGACCGCGGTACAAATTCCAGCAGAATCGTCCTTCCTAACTGAGATTTTAATGCCGGTTCTCCTTTGTCTTTATATATGGCAAACACTAGAGAGTTACACTACGTTTAGGCCTGAAACGATTTTCTTTTTAAATTTTCCTTTGCAATCAACACTTCAGTTGATGAAAATCAGTGCTAACCGCCTGTGGCCCATATATTGTAACAATCGGCGTTTAACTAATGGAACATAAAAAGGTTTGATTATGGTGATTTGCATATTAAATAATTTAAAATTATTAAAATAATAATTTAATTAAATAATTTAAAGTTTTTAAAAATACTTCTTAATGGGCTCCATTCCTAAAGGCAACTTTTGTTCTCTTCTATTATTCATTTCTGTGTTGCACATTCACTTATGCTGGTTTATAGATAAGTAATATCAACAATTCCTTAACAGTTTATGTTATTTCATAAGAACTGAGCGCCTGTTGTCACTACTGGCTTACATATTCTTATGGTCTTCTGCTTCCTCAATATATTGATAGTGTTGGCTTTCCAGCAAATGTACTTCAGGTTATATAATTTATTTGGCAGAAGAATAATTCATATATTTTAGTATATTAGAATAAGAATAGTAATATAAATTAAGTATGTCAATATGCTAGCACTCATGGTGAGAAGTTTGGTGTTAAGTTCTCTAGATGTAGTTTGAAGTAAGCGTAAAAATATAACATGTCATTTTATGGTACTCCTTTTTTTTTTTTTAATTTACGTCCTCCAACGTTAAGTCATATCGGACGATGAGTGAAATTGGTGAAATGCTGCTCAAAACAGTCCGGGGTTTATAGAGCTTAGAGTTACCCGACATTCGTCTAACTGAATAGGAGAAAACCCCGGAAAAACGTTATCCAGGTAACTCACCCTGACCGAGATTCGAACTTGGGACCTCTTGAACGTGAGGCAGACATTCTACTACCACGCTACCGCGGTGGGCAGGGTACGTATTGTCAATGATTTCCTTTAACATTCAATTTACAGTGAGAGAAACTTGATAGAATGATAGCGTGTCTGCCTCACGTTCAAGAGGTGCCGAGTTCGAAACTCGGTCAGGGTGAGTTATCTGGATAAAGTTTTTTTTTCGGATTTTTCCGTTATCCTGAAAGACGATTGTCGGGTAACTCTGAGCTCTATGGGCCCCAGGATAATTTAAGCATCTTTTCTCCCATTTCATTCGTCGTCAGTATGAGAGCTTTGGAGCACGTAAAATTAAAAAAATTAAAAATAAATAAATAAATAAATAAAAAATAAACAAATTATCAAACCTAAGTCATAACAATAATTTTTTTCCGTTATTTCTTCTGCTTTTGTTCTGGATAGATGCTGTTTCACACACAGGACTGGTAACTAATACTTCCCTAATGGTCTATGAAATAAATGACTCTTTTTAAAGATATAATGGTCAATATGTTTAGGTAACTATAATATTTTACTTTATTTATCCATGCTCAATTTCATGTATGTTCTGTTATTCTTCCTCACAGTTCATGTCTGAGAATCTGTAGGAATAGGTCTTCATTAAACGTTTGCTTATTAATTTACTCAGCTTCCTTTCTGAAGTCGTACTTTTAATTAAACACAATTTTTTCTTAAATAGGATGATATAAGCCAGAAATAACAAACATGTTGCAGTATCGCCATTTGTCCACTAACTACAGTAAACCGCTTATGTCTTTGCTTTCTGTTTCAACCTCAAAGAAGTAAATTTTTCTTCCGTTTCTCTCTTATTTGTATTCAGCAAGCCAAATTTCTCCAGCAGACTTCATCGATCACCATCTACGTACATGTGTGGCTATATATTTTCCCGTTTCGGTCCGCGCACCTCGAAGTATTTCTTGCAAGTGTGAGAGCAGACTATCTTCAAAATGAACGGAGTGGCAGTTTTGAGACTGCTGAATGTATTAAATACCTCTGGAAAAATTCAGAGAGTAGGTAAGGATCTTATTTAGATATACTTGGGTTCCGTTCTGCTTTATAGTGGGGTTAATTATAATATAGTTTGGTCTAGCAAATATAGTTTTAATAACGAGCCATAAGCCATGATTTTCTAAAGGCAACTTCTCTTTCAAACATTTTAATAGGTACTGAAATAATTAACTGGTAATATAATTATGAAGGATAAAACAGATGGAGGAATTTTTGCAATAAATAATCTACATGTTATAAAATTACAGCACCATGTGATGAACGCTGAACTACAGTCCTTAGCTAGTCAATCATCCAATGTCGGATGTTGTCCCTGAAATGGAGTCACTAGCGATGCACTTTATGAGAATGGGTAACTTCTTATACTCCTATAAATTAACTTCGGAGATCGAGATATTTGACAACGACAAAAGATGACGACTATTAGGATGTCCGAGCTTTCTCGTGTACACTCAAGTCGCGGGTGGCTTAGACAGAGCTAGTGCGACGAAGGTGTTGCTGTCAAGTTGAATAGTGAATCATTTAGGACCCCCACTTTGGCAGCTCCTAATGTCGTCCGTATGAGTTAGCCTTCGGGGTTGACCTTCATTCTTTCTTTCCTGGAGTCACGATGTAATCATTAAGAGTCCACTATGGCATCATGAACTCGTATGAACTGATACTTAAGTATTATTTCAACCAGCGATGATATATTTGTCCTCTGTTTTTTGACGCGGAACATCTTGACAATGCATGATGTTAACACTGGATTTTCAGTTCCTTTGTTATCTGAGTATTTAGAGCTTCCAATTGTTATTTATGACGTACCTACTTCAGTTCCCCGTGGACGCGTAATCTTTCATTCCATCTTTCTTGGTTAGCATTACAGTGTCATTCAACTCAAAAAGCTTGTACTCTCCTCCACAGGAGAGATAGTCTCTGAGGCCTGAGCTGCAGGGACGTTGGCGAAGGTTCCCACATCATTCCTGCACAGGTTTATGACACTCAATGTCAGTACAGTTACAGACCATTCACAAACATTCTGATAGCTTCTACTTTTGTGAATGAATCTTCTCGGTTTTAGTGTACAGAGTGAATAGGGCGCATGTTTTTTAACGGTCTGCTCCTTGTATAGCAGAGGATCTCTGCCACACACATTCGCAGTCCTTATCCCACTGTGTGAGGCAGTACATACCTTACAGGGGCCTTCTATTGCGTTGCTGCACAGTAGCCCCTAAGGTGCAATCACATATCTCAACGCCAACTTACAGTTGATGTATCTCAATGAAAATGTCGCAATTGAAACCACAGAAGTGGATTGGATACCTTGTCTACCTTTGCTCAGATATCCTACATCAAAATTGATACCGCTTTTGTATTTACCAACATTCGTTTATTCCTAGTTAACCGCTGATGTTACACAGTATATGTAAATATCTCCAGTTTCCCCAAAATGTATAGTCATGGTAGTACACTGAAAACAGAATTAGAACTTATGATCCTTAAGGAAATTGTAGAACCTTTTGGGCAAGGTAGATGAGAAGTTTCATACAAATCCAAGATCAGCACAAGAATTGATTGACCGACTCTCGAAGCAGTAAAGAAAAAGATCAGTAAAGAAAAACAGAACAATGGCATTCCCACTTCATATCAAATACATGGAGTGCTCCATGATGACAGGAAGGAGTAATGCACTCAAGCTGCTTAATTTGGCAGGAAATAAATAAACACAATGAGATACTTTCCAGCAGTGCACTTGAATACATTCAAAGGGCTATATGCTATGATATATTAATACGCAATGATATGATGAGTTTGCGGGTTCGTAAAATTAAAAGTCCAGTTTACAGAAATTCCAAAATGCTCTTTATTTCCGTAAAAACACACTTTGGTCAACCCTTACAGTAGCAGAATTGCGTAACATACACAAGTACGATCGTCAAGGTCGTCGACTACAAACAAAAGTGTTCACTTTCAAGTCACAGCTGCGCGCGCACGATTATCAAGTTCCGATTACGACTGTGTCAACTGGTGACCTGCGGCTTCTTTTACAGCTCCACTCATTGCCATAGAAATTTGTGGAATGTTCTATAACAATCAAAACGGCACTAGAAATGTGAACCTTCCAGTCATCTACCTTTATCTTTTTCGGCAATCTTTTTATCTCCGCGCTGTACTATCTGCCCCTCTGAGCGTGCCAGTCGCAACAATGAGATCGGCTACAATATATTATTATTCGTATAGATTCAAGTTTAATATATTTAAGACTGGGCATTTTATAACTGTTATTTATGTATTTTAGTTAAAGTAATACAGAAATTATGGGTCTATTAAATATATTATAACCTAGAATAAAAGTAAATATGAATACTTTGTGAAGTTGTATTAAACATTAAGGGGCTGTAGGTTCGGAAATAGATTATGAGGACATTTGGGCTTGGGCTAAGATGACAAGTATTGGACAGATACGCGAGTGAAAAACAGAAATTTGCAATGCGGGTTGTCAGATTAGGTATGACGGATTAACTTGTGTATTTTGAAAAGTAAATCAAGATTTCTTATTAATTTATTGATGAATTCTTGAGTTTTAAAGCAGCAGAATACAGTGGAAGAGTGGAATTGAGTTGGCAACATCGGATTAGAAGCTAGGAGTGAGGGTCTAGGAGTCATTGCATAGGAGAAGGAATTAGGAGAATTTGAAGCTTAATAGCACATCCTAGGTTTAATCAAAGGAACTCAGGTCTGATCGCTGGTGGAAAAAGACGTAGCTGGTACACAGATTAGGCGGCATTTTTGTCTCAACAGCAGGACCGCGTGTTATCGCCTAGTAGAAAAATCAAGTACTATTACACTGGACATTCATATCGTAATTCCCTTGTTCGGCAACTTCTCCCGTACAGTTTAGACAGTTCATTAGAGGTTTAGAAGTCGGAACCAGTGTTATCTTTTCATTGAATAATGCAGACCACACATAACCTGAGGTATGTTTCTCATAGCGTTAACCCGTAACCAGTATGATGGAGCATTTTTAGCACAAATGGTATGGTGGGGACAGGGGGACGCCAGTATATTTTTGACAATTATGGAGGATGAGGGATGCTAAATCGTAATTAACTAAACATAAGTGTAATATTCAGTTATATTTAGAGATTAATTAGGCGTAAACACATTGTAAGCCCCTGCGTGCATGTCTACAGGATCTTTTTTACCATATATGTAATATTCATTTTTCGAATGATGATGGTTTTAAGAATCAGCTATTTTGAATCAAATTACATGCTTTACTGTGATAAAAATTTTTGCAATATGAAACTAAAGATGAATAGTAACTAATAAAAATGTTTAAAATGAAATGAATATAGCAACTGGACAAAACTACAGTAGGTGTTTACAAGTAATCCTCACAAATACTTGTTGGGCATTCGCTACATATTGGTGTACTGCAAGTTACACAATATACTTTTGTTTTCCTATCTTTTGTTCTAGGACACATTGCACATCTAGCCCATTTTGTTATGACTCCTAATTGCTTGGCGATTTTGCATTTGAGCATCCTGGAAATTTTATTTATTTATTGTTCGCGTAAACAGTGCATTTTTCATCAAATGTAACTATTCCTCCTCAATTATCTCAGTACTCAATCACCCCTCCTTCATCCCCATTTTCTTCTAGTTCGGAATCACTGTCATGAACACTTTCATAGTCTGGGTCATGTAGTGAAACATCAAAAATCACTAAAGTCACTTTCTTAACTCATTTGCAACGGATATCATCCATTCCTCAAACGGTGGGTCATCAGCTTTCATTTGCTTCTGTGAAGTTGATGCCATCTCTCTGTAACAACATACCATGCAATATAATGCATTTTGCTTGCGTAAGCTGTTGATATTTCCTCCTAAACATACCGCAGTACGATATGATATACTTACGTTATCAGTATGGTGGGGTCACCCTGACCCCGCTAAGGAGAAAAACAACTGCTAATGATGTGTATGCACTCTTTTGACAACCTCAATGCTTAACAACTCAAAGCATACTGCCTGAAATATACTGATAGCCGCAGCGCCATATCGGTTACGGGGAGAGATCGCCAAGACATCTTAGAGCGACATTAGAGGTTGAACTTGGAGCAGCATGGCGAAGCAATTATTTGCTACTGTTTCAAGCTATTCCAATACATAGCGATAGGTTGCTGAATTAGTGAAATAAATACTTTTATTGTTAAACAAGTCCTTTTTTAACGTTAGGTATCAAAGATATCAAATCCGAACTTAAGTTGATTTATTTATTGAGTTAAGTTACTAAGCACAACGTTGTTTGTGCTTTTATAACCTGGATATATCAAAGAAGACTTTATGTGTATGTGTTAGAGTACAACAAGAGATATCATACTGTAAATAACCGCAACACATTTGTCATTTTTGCACCCGTATGACAAAAGAAACTACAGGAAACTTTTATGCGCATCACCATGTGCAGAAACAATAATTCTGTGTAACGTCGTATGCCATAAATCCGGAAAAGCGTAAGGAGAAGTTGTTGAGAAAACATCTGCTACCGCCTGAACATCATCACAGATGGTAATTAAGGTTAGTGGCTCGACGCTGGCGTCACCGGCGCCTATGCTATAACATGCAACAGAAAAGGACATTTCAGTTTTATGGGATGGGTGAATGGAAGCATCTAAGGACTGCGCTTAGTGGCTTGAATAAAATAGGTAATGAGAGACGACGAGTAAAGCTACTTTTAAACTTCGTTTGAAGTGAAGTCAACGTAAAGGACTGAACTGCCAGGAAAGTACATCCTTGAGAATAGTTTAACAGTTTTTGCCTCTATAGAATAATAAGTTTTTACTTATACCGTAGCCGAAAATTGTAGCTTGACATCTCGTTTCGTTTATGACGGATGATAAGGTTTAAGGAGGAAGGAATTACCACCTCGAACTTGAGTAGATATTTTATGCTTGTGTTCCAGAAAGGTTCTCCGCGTAAGTAGATATAAGATGACTGGAGACAGAGACCGGCGTTTCAGGAGTCACGCCAGAGCAGAGAGTTGCATGAAAATTGTCATTAGACCCCTCTCTGCTCCACACTGCAGGCTTACTAATCCCACCGGGGGGGGGGGGGGAGGCTAGGGATTCTCAGCCTACCCCATTCCAGTGGACGGAGTTTAGAGAAACATGGTTTTCCCGAGCGTTATTTGTGATCCACAAAAGACCAAGAGAAGAAAGTGAAATGAAATGAGAAAATGAGATGAAGTGGACAAAAAAGAAATTCAGGATATTTAAATTTCCTTCACGGCATTCACCTAGAGAAGCAGAAAGCGTCCCGAAAAGCACCCATTTTTAAGGAAGGTCGATTATGTATTAAAAATCCACGATTCCGACTGCGAAACGTATTTACGTTACATGTAGATAAATATTCAAAGTTCTTGTCTAATGAGTAGGGAGTGAATTTATAGGCACTAAAATGTGTGAAATAGGTAAGCAAAAAGGCATTAAAGTGGGTAAAATAGGCACTTAAGGGGCACGAAAATTAGCTAAGTGAACACAAAAAATACTCAATTTTAGTAAAATGGCTCCTAAAATGCACAGTAAATGCACTATAAAAATGACAATCATCGCAACATATGCCACAACAAATGCGCTAGGAACATACTATTTTGCGGTTCCCTAGGCGAAATAGTTCTACATTTATTCCAAATTTCAAAAGTGGCTTCACAGCAACTTAAAATAACAGATACTCTCGTATAATTAAAATACATATAATTCAATTCACTAAGTAACAACCATAATGTGCAGAAAGGTGTGGAGTAATCATTAATGTCAAAAATAAAAACATGGGTTTTGGGGTTGCTTAAGGGTGATAATTGAAATAGCAGTAGCTTTTGTTAGATTTGTTTCATAATTTATAGCATTTATATTTTTGATCGATCCAAAATGGAATCATACCACGTTTCAGCTTTCTAGTTACAATAGTTTCTGAGGAATTAACAGTATATATCTAAATTACAGGCGATTTTTAAAATGTCCCACATAATTTAATTTAAAAATTAGTGCTTGTGATGTAAGCTTCTGCACCAAATTTATCTATTATTGACCTGTACGTATGTAAAATATTTGCCTTAGCCATATCAACGAAGGGAAAAAATAATACCAATTTAACAATTTTTATTTTCCTAAGCGTTTCCAGTAAGAAGTAAGCATTACAATATTTTTCAATACAAATAACAAAAACACAACAAATGTAAATGGGTACACTTGATATGCAGTTACCCTTACAGGCATTTTTAGACTTTCATACAAATTAATATAAGACTGCATCCTGTGGAACATTTAGTTAGGAAAATGTAGAACATATGGAATCTAAGAAATCTGAGGTTAAAATTACGTAATAGCAGCTACGATACAGGTGTAGGGTTATTTAAATAGTCATGTGACGTTTTCTGTAGTGCCTCTAGACAAAAAAAAAAAAAAAAAAACTTTATATTACTGAAGTATGTTTATATTAATTTTAAGACAAAAAACTAAGTTTGGTATTGTTGTAAGTTTAGGGCCAATTTTCACAGATATGTCTCCTTAATAAACCCCTTTTTGTATATCTAATGTGCCGCAATAAGAAATTCCTCTTCCCCGAAAACTTCACGTTGAAACCAACAAATGCAAAAGCTGTTGTCACAAATTACAAGCAGAAGAAATTGCCTAAAACGGTAGTTTTAGGCACTAACAAGCAGAATAGGCACAAAAGTGTGAAATAGGCATTTATAGGCACTATAAGAGTAAGACTAATAATTGTAGGAAACGTGGTTATAACTTAAAAGCCTACCTTTCTGAACAAAGAAATAAAATAGGCAAATAGGGCAAAATCCGCCCCCTACTAATGAGGTTAGAGGGATTGTGACATACTGAAAGAGCTGTGTGGTGTGGAAGAGAATGACAGCATGATTTGTTGTGCATTAATAGTAACGTGTTTTGAACCACTGGTATTCAGGCAGCCTAGACAAGCAACTGGAAAGCACGTGCGTTCAAAACGTTGTTTACGTGGAGTAGCTACAACTATATGAAAACTTCCTGAATATTTTGGTTGTTGTCATTCTATGTTAGAGTGTAGAAATATGCTTGTATTTTATTTCCTTAGATTACCTAGAATTTGATTATGTTTCAGTCAAGGACACTGAGTAATTGGGTTTCCTACGGCATATAATTTATTTAATAATGGCAGAATCTCATCTGAGTAACTGGAATGCATGTTTCGCAATGACGACGTATAAAAGCCCTGGGTAAACCTGACTCGCTTTCGTTGGATGCCAAAAATCTGGCACACAAATATTATGACGTAAAGATACCTATACTCTCTGATCCGGCGCGTAGATACCGCACTGACAAACTTATGCAGATAGACAAATTTTCTCATTACTGGGCCGGTCAAGTGAGATTTTTGATTTTTGGGTTGAGGGGACAATCTGCCTCTCGTACTCTTGGCTCCTATTAATATCTGATTTTCAGTCTACGATTACTTTACAAAAATTCCTAATATTTACAAAGGTTAGATTTAACTCCTACTAAAGCAATAAAGTTTCAAATTTGAAGTTTTCGCAAATGTTTAAACTTGATTTTAACAATAATTGTATTGAATAATTTTCAAGAATTCTTTAAAATATTTTTAAACTTGCTATATTTGCAATTTTGTCACACTTTATAAACTGTTACTAATATGGAAATTAATTTTTCTTTCACATTAGCAAGGGATATTCCATGGCCGGGATTTGAACCACGGATCTCCCGCTCTCCGTTCGGTTGCTCTAACCACTGAGCTATCATGGCAACCTGCAAGCATGCTATTTAATTCTCCAACTGACTAGATTTTTTCCCGGTAACCCAATAGGAAGTCTCGTACCATATGAGACAAATCCCTTAATGGAGACTTACCATGCTATAGGCACTTACGTCGTGGGATTAGTACTTCAGACCACTATTAGGTCAAATGAATGAATGAATTCCTGTAGTCCCTTAAGTGGAATATATGCTGAACCAAGTAACCTCGAGGCCCGCAGACAACGGGTTTGAGGGTGAGAGGTTCCATGATCAGAGAGAATCCGAAACGAGTGCTCAGCCCGTCGCCGGAAGAGAAAGTACGAGAGATGAGGTGATAGGGAAGATTATGATATAGCAATCAGTGGAATGCTGGTGGGGGAAACCGGAGTACCTGGAGAAAACCCGGCCCAGCGCCAAGTTGCCCACCACAAATATCACTTTGCAGTCGCTGCAAACAAACCCGAGCCGCCTAGGTAAGAGCCAAGATGTCTAAGCACTCAGCCATGGTGCGGCACATTAGGTGAATTAATGGGAATTAATTGTTCTTTTACATTAGCCATGTGTAGAGCTGTAGAATGCCAGTTGGAGAATTTAATATCGTGTGATCAATGTGCAAGTTTCCCATCTCTTTCAGAACATAATGCCGCGACATTTCAAGGTGATAGTCAGAAACCAAATAGGTAACATGTGGTTATGCGTGTGAATAGACATTTGCAGCTTTTTAAATAACAGATATAAAAGTAAGAATCGGGTATCGAGAAGTAGTGCTATCGTCACATACACCCAAATTATATAGTACCTACAAAACCGCCCAGAAACTCATGGATGTCAGTACATTAATCAGATGGCATATTGCGAACTTCAGAAATTGCTGTACCGTAGCTCAGCTATAGAGCGTGGCACATACAAAGAAGTGTGCTTCTGTTCCCTTTGTGGAAGGTAACTTTGTAAGCCTAACTCACACTACCGTTTAAAAGCATTGCATATTCTAAGGAACACCCATTACATAATATACCGCGGAGATGAACTAAACCGAATGCTATGCAAATTCATCACATTTGCAGCAGGGTGATAATGACCAAGTATATTTGTAGTGTCCAGGATGTTAAGATGTTTAATTTATTCATCTCCTAAATGACCTGAGGGATAATTACATGAATTTCTCGCATAAGCTGTTAGCTAGCCATGAAATAAGAGGCAACTATGTCCCTTAACGGCATCTCTGCTAGATAATTCACCTCTTTCATGCCCAGGATTCTGCTATTATATTCATAATGTCTTTGTTTCTGTTGACATAACTTGAACAGAGATTTACAGTGATAATCTAAAGCAGATTACTTGAGTGCTTTTAAGCTCATTGTTAGCCCATTATGAAGTGATTTCCATTTCCTCAATGGGCAATTTCACCAATAACGATTGTTTCATTTAAGCTCGCACACCAGTGACATTTCGAAAATGTGTAGTCTACGGAATATATAATTGAAATTTATACCAATTTTTACAAACAAAGACAGTAATATTTTTACAAGTCTCAAAATTTTAGCTTTCATGATATTTTAAACATCAATTCATTTACGTAAATTATTATGTTCCACTCAATAATTTTCAAAATTGTTCACCTAAAAAGTTTTAGCTTAACAAGAAATGAGCTCAAATACGAGGTTTCATACTAGCCATTGTTTATCAGAGAATAATTTGCTTCTTTCAAAAACTTCTTGATTTTTCCAAAGTTAATTTCCTCCAAATTTAATAATAATTTAAGAAACTTTCAAGTTATTTCTTTTAATGTAGTTTTGAGCGATAGTAAGGTTTTTACAACAAGTAGGTAAAAATGGATTGTGTGAGGAATTTTTAGTGGAAAAGTTAATGAAAATCTGTTTGTAAGGAAACAAGATATAATTTGGGCGCAGTTACTAACAGGCATGCGCCTGTCCACTTATGGCGTCAGTTGCTTGGTAGTTTGAATGCGCAAGTACAAAAGGGAACATATTTTACTGAAATTCCGGATTCATATTAATTTTTTAGAAAAATGTCACAGGACTCTCAACTTCCCAAGGTTGGTGTTTGCAGCTCTTTTTATACCCTGCCGGTCATAGCGTTAAGGTTCTGGAAGTGGTAAGTTCTAGAGTTCAGGAAATCGAACCGTCTGGAAAACATCTGGCGCACAAAACAAAGGAGCTACATCCGGCTTCATGACGTCACCTAGTGGCTATGCTTGCAAGTTCCGTTCTTTTTTTGTTTCTTTTCTTTTCTTCTCTCGCTGAAAATAATAAAGGTGGTGGAGTGGGTTGACTCACACTTAAATTCTCCAAATTAGTTCACCGTTGTGTCTGTGACACTACAGTCTGATTTTTAAAAGAAGATACCAGAAGGTCATCTGTTTCTCCACGTGGGTGCTGCATTGTTGCCCACCAGATCGCCTTTCTTTATCCTCTCAACACTCAATACATAAATAAGGGTTCGAGTTATCCCACCTCAACAAAAACATGCACAGTTAATCTGAATTAGCCTATTTTAAAAACAGAAATAAGTTGTTCATACATTCACTGAGTTGTAGCGTCTTCACATGTGTGAGTTCTTTTAAATAATTATTTGTACTATGTAACTAATATTCCATACTTACCGTTATTGTTGCTATGCATCGTAAGTTGACATTCCCGCACAATGCGGTAAGTATTTCTCCACAGAAACACATATACGCGTTGCACGTTCTAAAATCTAACATTTATCTGTAATTTAATTTATTAATACTTCATCTAATATCTTAACTATTAAAATCAGATTCATATAAAGACACCAGTACAAAAATGCTGTGCAAAACACTTGTGGTAAGCATATAATGGAATCTCGAGCATTGAAAAAACTGGGTGCAAGCGTCTCGTTTTTTTCAAACCTTTCCTCGTTCCGTATACATTAGTATCACAATATACTATTATTAACGACGTTGTTAACTGACATGTTCATATCAACGTCCCCGATATGCCAGAATTTTGACCCACAGGAATTCTTTTACGTACAAGCATATCTACTGACATGGGACAGTCGCTTTTGGATAACAGGAATAAGCTGTTCACTGATAAGGAGCAAACTCTCGTCTTCCGGTTGGAATAATTCTCTAAGAGAACAGACAAATCCTCTAGCTTGGCTATGCAATGTAACACCTCGACCATTAGGTGATCTTTGCCTTGGGCCACGATTCCTCGGTCCACCTCTAATCTTACCACCACTACGTCTTGTCTACAAAAAACGTATTTTAATTATGTTTTAACAAAGTAGGCAACAATACACAGCACAACTAGGCAAACACTGTTTCCCGCATGCAACTAGCGATAACTGATCTGAGTAGTATGTGATTCACCAGTGTGTCCAATCTGGCAAACCTTGTTCACCTTACCATAGCAACGAACTTCCCTTCTTACCTTTCGCGTCCCTTGCCTGATGACCTTCACGTATCTTCTTTATAAATCGGACTGTATATACAATTGGCATATCAAAGTAATTTACTTAGAGTGAGAGTTTCTGTCTGTCAATCTATTTACTGGAGTTGCTTAAGCCATGCACGAGGTCATTAGTTTCTAGAATTAATGAACCTTAGTATACTCCTCCACAGAAGAGAAATTCTCCGAGGGACGAGACGCAGGGGGATTGGCGAAGGTTCCCACACCCTCCATGGACAGGTTTAATGTACAGAGTAATTAGGGCGCATGGTTTTTTTTAACGGTCTGCTCCTTGTATAGAAGGATTTCTCTGCCACACACATTCGCTGTCCTTGTCTCACAGCACATTCCTTACAGGGATTTTCTTTGCATCAGACAGCAGTTGTTTTTGTACTTAAAATCGGAAGAGTGGAAAATGTGGAAGAATATATGGTACATTGAGCACTAAACAAGAGGGTAGTGCCTTCAAGTTTAAAATGCAACCCATTTTGTTGCAGGTTGTGGTGGTATCTCGTTGCGTGTTTCTCACATTTCGCAGTGAATACACGATATGGTTGCTGCTGTACATGACTAAGACTGGAGCCAACAACAATGTTCTGAAATCAATGAATTACTTGTTACCTCTATGCATTAATGCGCTCTCGCACAACTGTAAGCGTTTCCTGTATTGCGGTAATTGCTTGTTCGGAGTTTAATAGCCAGGGCGTTTAGAGAGGGATGCAATGAGATTTTAGTGCACAACTGTTAATGTACCTTGTGTTGAGTACACTTTGAAATTGTTTCTAAACTGGCTCAAATGCATTAACTCTTCTTAGATTTACAGCGCACGGGAGCTTCATGTTTCTGTGATAGCTTCTCTGTAAATATGCAGAGCTACCACCCAGAAACACTTAGGTGATTATGACATCCTATAGATCGTTTTACACGTAGTGTTAGATTTGCCTGAAACATTGTAGGCAAATCCCAAGCTCTCAGTACACATATATAGGGGCTTATGTATTACAAATATGTCATGTACACACTTGAAAAAGAACTGAGGAAAATAAATTACTCATTATTTTACTTGACAGTGGTATTGTTTGTCGAAACGATGCCTGTGGGACAGTGGAGTCAAAATAACGGAATAAACAGAAAATTCAATATATATTGTAACTGAGGGTTCATAGAACTAAAGGTCCAACTTGCAGAAGTTCAAAATGTTTTTCTTTCTCTAGAAGTACACTTTGGTCAACCCTTATAGTAGCAGAATTACGTCACATACAGAAATTCAATCTTCCAGTTCGTCTGCCACACCCACAAATAAGGAGTTCACTTTCAAAACAGTTGCAGGCACACAAATCAGTTCCGATTATCACTCTCGTCTTTACGACTCCGTTTACAACTCTCGTTACCACTCTCCCTTGGCGAGTCGCGGCTTCCTTTTGGCGCAGAGACTCTGTTAATACAATACATTGTATAGGTATAACCTCATTATTTATGTTCAGACTCTTTATTTTTTCTTTCAGAAGTCCGACCAC
This sequence comes from Mantis religiosa, assembly GCA_030765055.1. Classification (NCBI taxonomy): domain Eukaryota; kingdom Metazoa; phylum Arthropoda; class Insecta; order Mantodea; family Mantidae; genus Mantis; species Mantis religiosa. The sequence continues at coordinate 37,050,087 of CM060948.1, forward strand.
ACCAACTCGACTCCCAACCATACAAGGAGCACCCTCATGTATACCAATTTATCCCAAGAGAGACCAAAAGTTTCAATAACCTCTTCAAGACACACAAAAAAATCTGATCCTTTTGTAGTATCCCTCATTGCAACAAGATGTAACAATTCTTGTTTAATCTGAAGCTCTGAATCTACAACCCTTATGAATATTGCAAGTTGGGGTGTATTAGACATATTACCACTCTCATCAATACCCAAGGAATAATGCGGAAATGATTTACATAAGACCAGAAGCTGCAAATGAACATGGTCTACTAAATCCTGCACAACATGGGCCACGGTCGAAGGTGACAAACTTATGGCCTCGAATCCCTGGACTTGTTGCGGACACAGTTCCTCTGCTGCTATGGTGATAAAATCCTTTATAAATTCACCATCTGTAAAGGGTTTTAGTTTTCTTGCTATTTGGAAGCAGATTTTGAAACTAAGGCGAACAGCCGACTCACTGATGTTATTATCGTCACTATTTGCCAGCAGTTTTCCTTCAGTCTTCCAACTAATAGTGCACGTTCCTCTGGCAACTGATTACCTCCTTGGTAACTGTCATATTCAGTCGCGTGAGTTGAGTAATGCCTTTGCAAATTGAATTTCCTTATTGCATGCAAAACCTTACCACAAACTAAACATTTTGTCATTCCCCGCTTTCTATAAAAAAGAATCACCCTTCCCATGAAGTCATAAATGTAGGAATAGATAGCCTACGTGTCACATTGCATTCTGTAACAAACAAGAAATAGCAACTTCCAGTCAGCTATCCGTCTCTTTATCTGCTTCGGCAAACCTTTTATCTCCGTGCTATCTTTATATGTCCCCTTGTGTGCGTCGTCGCCAATCAATATAAAATGAGACATAAAATGAAAAGAAAAAGAAATATTAAAAGTTTTAAAAATATGAAAAAAATTAAGAGTAAATGCCAACAGAAATAAAATGTTGTAAGATGGAGGAAACGGTGCAGAGATCGGGTTTCTAACTTTTCCAGTTTTGTAATTCAACCGACGACCAGAAATTTCGTCAAGAATCCCAAACCCGTGTAATGAGAACACAATGAGAACTGCAAAGTTCCGTAGGTCCCCAAAATTTGGTTACTTACCCTTATTTTGGCTTCTGTAAAACATGACGTTCAGAAAAACACGTCTTTTTATCAATATAGACCGCAGCTAATGAATTACTGGCGTAATAAAGTTTGTATCGTGTATGTTACCAAATTCTATGTTTATTATTCGCATATGAAGTTCCATGTTTGTGACATGCTGAATTAAAGTTTTTTCCTCTTTCTAATTTTCAGAAGTGGCCACGAAAGCAATTCTCTGTTTCTTGAGTTTACTATTTCCTTATACTAAATTAATCGAGTTTGAATGGGTTCACCAAAATTCCTAAATATATTGGGTGTCCTGGGTTATGGCATTGCAAATTTTAAAATCTCAATTAAACATGCAATAAAACCTTAGATTTCTCATTTAGGTTATTCCCATCCATACTGTTGATTATAAATTACTTTTCGGACTTCCGTTTCTATAATGCATTCAAAATCTGAGTAGATGTGATCATTTTAAACTGTTTTACTTTAACTGTACCAACAATCAATGCGTGAGCATTACGATCATCCAATTTGTTAAAAATGGCACTACCTTCTAAAATTATTTCTGTATATTCCACATATAGAAATAAACACCAGTGAGCAGAATCAATTCAGTCATTTCATCAATAATAATCATTTCTCTCAGAAAACAGAAAATCTGTGTTCATACACAGTTCAAAGAGGAACTGAAAAACTGAAAATGTAAGTGCTCAGGTTTTAAGTTTCTTTAAGGCATATAGAGTCGGTGAAAAACATGAAAAATAAAGAAATATGAAGTTCTGTAAGTGCCTGATTTCTGAAAACGTCGACATTTACTGCATGTGTTAACTCCAGTTATTTTACTTTCAGTTATTTTACTAAAATAACTTAGAGTTAATTTACTTTCTCCACGAAATGAACGATCTTTCATGACTAACATAGCACACCTTAATTTGATGTCTTTATATAAACGCTGATATCTAATACTGTTTCAATTTCCATTATTTTTACTCTTTAATAGCGTTAAATATTGTTGAACTATTTTTGAGTGACACCTGAGCATAGATAACAGCAAGAGCTTAGTGTTTCTTCGATTCTCAGTCATAAGGAAGCCAAATTACTCCCATATTTTTTACGCTTTTGGTCTTAATGGAAGGGCTATAATCATTAAATGAGGAATATTTTCCAAAAATCTGTTCTTCCCTTGAGAAACACCGAGCAGAATGGCTCAGGTGGTTTCGTCTGAAGGCCCGCGTTCGATTCCCGTGGCTGACTTAACTGACCCGTGGATTTTTTCGGGGTTTTCCCGGGTCGCTAGACGATGGCTGGGTAGGTTAATTACATCTCCCTAATTTCCTGTCCCTCCAATTCATCACCACTATCGTTTCATATCATCTCTCATCTGGTGGTCTCTTTCAGGGTAGAAGTGTCGGCGGGTGTCTCAGCGATGTATGCCAAGGTGATATGCTCTGAGGAGAACTACTTTCTCCTCCGGTAGGTCGGTTGCCGGTCTCCGCTCCTCTGTTGGGACCATTTCGGGACCGCCCGCCAGGGATCTTTGGGGCTCGGATCGCCAGCCTGGGACCATTAGTGCTCGGCTGCTGGGCTCGTTGATGTCCCGCTGTAGGGTAGCGGGTTCATTGTTCTGGCCTGTCAGGGGAAGTCTCTATCCAAGTGCTGTAGGGACCCTGCCCTCTGTACTGTCGTGGCTCCTTGGGATGGCCACCCTCTGTCTCCTTCGCCTCATCCATCCTCCTGGGTGTGCCCCCACTTGGGGGAATAGGAACAATGGGCCCGTCATGGTGGCCTACGTACCGAATCCCCTCCGTAATGAAATCCCAATCCCAATCCCTTGAGAAACACATGTTCCTAGTCTCCTTATGCAACTCAGTAGATTGCATATATCTGAACACAGCAAGAAGTTTAACTTGCATTCTATAAGGAGGCGTTTATATTGTAGTGTTGAAGACCCTTAGCATCTGTTCCATATGAATAGTGAAATACACTCACCTACAGGTGAACCTTTAGCGAATATTCTGCAAGAAATGTGCAATTTACCAAGATATTTACTTCTATTACATCCCTTTGTAGCTGCACTAGTTATTCTTACACTGTAAAGGATGCATTAGGGGTAAAGGCATGACTGGACAAAGGGTACAAAGAGAGAATTAGAATAATTTACGTTGTAAGTCATGAATGTAGAATCCCTTGAAGTACATGGCAGCAAAATTTTCACTCACTTCTAGCAATTATTATACCCCTTCCCTAAAGTGTATTAGGGCAAAGTTATCTTCCTTTCTCAGGGTCTCTGTGCCTCCTCCTAGTTTCATTACCCTTTCATTCTCGTGTGCCATCCCGTCGCTCGTTAGACTTCATAATGCAAATGCAGAGCTAATGTATGCCACCAATGCCGCTGGGTAAGAGTGGTAGCCTAGGGCAAAACTTTCGCAAATTTACTTTATGTGATTTCTAGAATAACCAGCCTTCGTCCACTTTGAGACAAAGTGTAATGACTGTAAGATAATTGCCATGGTTTGCCACGTCTCAACTCCTGCCAGGCAGAAGGATTGTGTGGCCTTGAGTAAAAATTTGCAATTGTTAAACAAATGATTTAAAGATAGATAAGCTTGAATTGGTGAGAGACATGCTCATTCAAACATAAGATGAATCGGTATAAGTGCAAGCGATATCAAAGGCAGATATATATCATGACAGCCTTACCCCTCCACTTTAAAGGTGTACATGTTCAGAACGATAAAATCTTTTCAATGAGTGGAAACGTGGCTTAAGATACAGTAATTATCCTAAACTGAAGCCAAATTTTAAAAAACGTAAACCTTAACACTGGCTGCCCAGTTTCATGGCCAGTTATATTAATTGTTATGTAGGATAAAAGTTATAGCAACAAATGACCTGGTGATCTATCACATGTGGTCAATATCAAAACCATTCAAAAAGGAAAGGGTAGGTTCGCCAAATTAAAAAAAAAGAATTGTGCTTTGACTACCAAAATATTTGCTTTTAACGATAATGTTTGTAAAACAATTGTATTGTCGCGAAATCATTTCGCAATAGCGCGTCCGAGGTACACAAAGGGAGAGATAAAGATAGCGCTGAGATAAAAGGCTTACTGAAACAGATAAAGTTAGATAACTGTAAACTTTTAGTGAGATCTTGATTGATAAAGAACATTCCACAACCGTCCGGAATCATGAATGACGGCATAAAAGGAAGCAGCGTTTAGCTGGGGGACAGTCGTAATATGAGTGTCGAAATGGAAATTAATAATTGAGCGATTGCACCTGTGTTTTGAAAGTGAACTCTTTGTTATGGTCAACGACCTTGGAAGATTGTATTTCTGTATTTTACGGAATTTTGCTACTGTAGGGATTGACCAACGTGTGTTTCTAAGGAAATAAAAGGCATTTTGGAATGTCTCAATTGGACTTTTAATTTCACGAACTCATAAAGTCACTGTACATATCATCACACGCAGGACGTTCAACATTCAATTATTTTGTTTATACACAAGATAGATATCATCGTAGTACTGTTGGCAGCTTGTAATTGGATTAGTGGTAAAGGCTATAGCATACATCCAAATTTGTTTCGCAACCATAAAGGTTAGAATCGAATTCAAAAGGTGTTTTCACCTAGCCGTTCAAAATAACTCAGTCGTATCTTATGTCAAGTGCTCCAAAAAGGATTAAGCGAAACCATTAAGCTAAGCAGATGAACTTCTTTTACCTTAATATAATTTTGAGTCGAACTAGTACTCAATGCTCCAAGTATTGCTAGTATTTACCTAGAAGTACATTCACTTATCGCTAGGTAAATACTAGCAATAAATGAAGCAATAAGTACTAGTTCGACTCAAAACTATTTTCATTTTGTGCTTCATTGTATCATAGTCCTTACACATTGGAATATGGTTTGGCATTCAAGCTTATTATGGACATGACAAATTCAACCGACAAGGTGAATGAAACGGAGGACGTAGAGTTTAGTTTCTGGCATCATACATATTTTAACAGTGCCATTGAGCAACCCATAAACGACATAAAATGCCACCTAAAAATCAAAGAAAAAAGATTTGTTTCACCAGACATCAAGTTCCTAAAGTCAGGCATGAAAAAAAACTATGCCCAAACTTTGTTGGAAAATACGTAAAAATGAACCGCAACATAAAACAACAAAGGGCAGCCGAAAAGAAAAAATAGAAATGGAAATTTCAAAACATTACAGCAAATTATCAAAACTAGATTTGAAACTATGAATTACATCTGAAGTTGTGCAAACCATTAGGAAACATCGTTTGGGACAACTTGAAGAACTGTGCTTTTACGCATATAAACACTCGCGTAAACAAAAAAGCACGGAAACAAAATAGGAAAATGCAGAACCTAATCTTGGGGAAAGCAAACAACACGAAATTCCAGCCTACAAACAAACAGAATCAGAATGAAGTAATAAATCTCTCCCACGAAAAAGCTAGGTAAGTACTAGCAATAATTGGAGCATTGGGTACTAGTTCGACTCAAAGTTATGTTAATTCTGTGCTTCATTGTATCATAGTCCTTGCACATTGGAAATCTTTTTACCTTGTTTGTTTATATATTTGGGCTTAGGTGCTGCATCAGAGCCTGGAACAACTTTCACCTAAACTCATCACGTAATGATCAGTGTTTTAAAACAGAATTGCCAAAATTATTATTAATTTCAACTTTCGGCTGAGATGAATGAAGGTATTTATACATTTTAAATAAAATAAAAATAACTTAAGTTTCTATATAACTCATCGCTCTTGAAAAATGGTTGAAGTAATTACTACCAGAATTTACTTTTTCGTAAGCCGAATTAACGGAAAGTGTTCAATCATAATTTCAACTTAGATAAGAACGAATGTCGGGTAGCTCTAAGCTCCGTGAAGCCCGGCCACATTTGAGCATCATTTTACCCATCTCATTCATCGTCCGATATTACTTATAGTTGGAGGACGTAAATTGCACAAAAAACACCTTAGAGAAAGCTGCAGTCATTCTTGGTGATGTCTTTTATTTTATATGAAGCCTTTGGTCAAAATACAAGTAACATAAGTGACACTTTTATATAAAATCATGTTTGTAACCTTATATTCTATATTAAACTCCTCATTAATACCAAGAGACGCAGGATAATAATTGGGGTTCTTATGCCAGTGATTCAGATTTTAATAACGTACCAAATACTATACATAAGTACATCAATAGAAATATTATTAGAAACTAAAATAAAATAGTTGTGTACATTCTAGAGGAATTTGTCTTATTCCATTAATTCATTTTTCTATTACACATTAGAAATGAGTTTGCGCCAGTTTCAGTTAAATTGAAAAAGGAATAATAGATAATATTCCTTTATTTAATACTATTTTATTTCATTTTTCTTGCATGTGACATCGCATTGCATTGCTCTATACATTTGTCCTCAGGGGATGTCCTACAGCTCTTCGGTAATTATTTTCTTTCCCACGTAAACTATATTGTTGGGCTTCTACAGTCCGCACAAAGTCCATATAAGATAAACCATGGCGCTACAACCCTAAGAGTGTCAGGGCGTACCAACCCGACTGCCGGCAGAAGAGGATATGTGGTCAGCGTCTCGGCATCTCCCAGCCGGAATGTTGGTTTTCGTGACCAAGGCCGCTTACCTATCGCAAGCTCCACACTTTCCTCACGATGCTGAGTGGGCACCGGTCCTATACCCGGGATCGAAAATACGCACCTCATGGGTGGGATCGAACCCGGACCGCTTTCCGTGGCCAGGGACCAAGGCATGCTGCGTTAGCCCACTGCGCCATGACGCAGGGGACGAAGTCCATATCACCATATGTATTTAAGTTGTGTCATTTCCTGTTTTCAAATGTCTGGTCTCTTAAAGATGATACAGAACATTGAAGAAATGCAGGAATGAGTAGTGAAGTCCTTTTGGTACATTAACTCTTGTGATGCTCCACAATATGTCAAGAAAATTATGAATTTGTGCAGCACAATGCATATATCGATCCACTAGATCCAAAATTTGGTATTGTAAATGCTCCACTTTTCTATACATTTAAATGTTTACATATGGACTCATTAACGAAAAGTAATAATGATGATTAATATAAAGGTTCAATATGTATACACAAACTTCAGTTCTGTAATGTAAACAGAAGGCTATAAAATTACACAATTAATTTAAGTTAACTGATGGAAATTAATCATTCCTTCACACAAGCCCTGTATCTATCCAAAACCTCAACCTATACATGGCTAGTGTGAAGGGATGATTATTTTTCATCAATTAACTTAAAGAATAACTGTTTAAAGATGTAGCCTGGGACTCAAGTACTTACAATAGTAAGTCGCCACAAGCGGTGTATCTCGAATACGAGAGCCCCTATTGATATACCGGGAAAATATATGAGTCAATTGGAGAATTTAATGTCAGGACGGCACGTTGGCCATGGTAGCTCAATGAGTAAGAGTGACTGGACGCAGACCAGGAGATCCGTGTTTCAAATCCCGGCTACGGCATTGAATTTTTCAGTTTGACTCTATCTATCCAAAGCCTTAGCCTATTGTGAAGGAATGATTAATTTCCATCAATTAACTTAAATATGTAATAAGAGTTTAACGATGAAGCCTAGGCCTCAAGTACTTTCAATAGTAAGTCGCCACAAGTGGTGTGCCGGGAAAGTATATCTGTCAGTTGAAGAATTTAATGTCAGAACCGCATGCTGACCATGGTAGCTCAATGGGTAAGAGTGACTGGACGGAAACCAGGAGATCCGTGTTTCAAATCCCAGCCATGACATTGAATTTTTCAGTTTGACTCTGTTATAAAATTAACCTCAACAATTGTAATAGTGTCACCGGGAGGTTAATGCTACCTCAGGACATCCTTATATATACAAAATTCTAAGGATATTTTAGAAACTTTTGGTTTGCTTTTATTGTTTTGATTTGGGTTCGCTTCTACTTTCGTTATAAAACACTTATTTGTAGTGTCTCTACTACACTTAATAGTAAAGATGTGACTTCTTTTGTTACGAAGTAGTTAGATTCTTCTTCCTTACACGGAATCTGGAATGTCAGCGAGATAAGAAACTAATCAAATTTACTTCAGGCTGTTGAGAAATCGCTGGCTTAAAGGATTTTCGCCAAACTTTGATTTCTGTGAGACTTCAGTGGAGCTCGTTCTACCTTTGCCATTAGAGCGGTGCTCAATTATTCATCCTCACATGGTCTATAGCAGTAAGTCAGACAGATGCCCTGTTCCTTGGCAGATCTCCTCATGTTTCTGTAATTTGTGTAAATGACAGGTGTGAGCAATCATACGTTAGCAATGTTTCAAGGATTTAGCGGTAGATACCACTTTAAACACACGTGGGCTAAATGTTTCACTCCGGCGCTTATATGCGAATGGTATCCCTAAATTGATATGCAAATCCTTCTACAGAAATAAAACGCTGACGTGAGCATGTGTCTGTGCTATATTTGGAATAGCAAGCTGCCAACAAGGAGTAATCCTTTCATTGGTATGCAGGACATGACACTGTTATAGGACTAGCCCAATAACCGTTGTTCTTCTGGCTTCACGATATTGGCACAGCTGAGTACAGAGTCTTCAGGTGAGGCCCTATTTGTCTAATTTCATCAAACATTAGAATATCTGCAACTCAGAAATTATGTAAAGCTACAAACAAAAGTGGTTCACACAACGATGTGAATTGGTTTGGTGTTCTAACAAATATAAGATACCTTCTGCATAGCACAGCATCGATCGGAAGGGTTGAATTTATAGACAACATTCAAATATAAGTGTTTGCTAAGTCGAAGGTGCAATGACAAAAAGGCTGACATAAGGGCCTCACACCTGAAACAATAATATGGTGCACATAACCAATCCGGTGCAGTGTTCAGTATTATTTAGTTCGAGAGGGTCCTTTGGTTAATTTACAGAGATGTTAAGTCAGACTTCACCCCTGACAGCCCATGAAAAGTTTTTCCAAAGCACGAGATACAAAGTCCACGGTAAAAGTTGGAGATTTTTTTAAATTTAAGTCCTCCAACGACAAGTCATATCAGACGGTGAGTGAAATGATTGAAATGATGCTCAAATGAGCCCAGGGTCCATTGAGCTCAGAGTTACCCAAAATTCGCCTTTAAGGATAAGGGAAAACCCCGCAGAAAACCTTATCCATGTAACTCACCCTGACCGAGATTCGAATTCGGGACCTCTTGAACGTGAGGCAGACATGCTATCATCTATGCTACCGAGGCGGGCACAAAAAAGGTAGTGATCCTCTCATTTCACCGCTGTTCTTACTATCAGCGCCAACACTGCGTGCCTTTACCTCAGAATTGGGAACAGTCATTGCTTACTGAAATGGGTTTCCCTAAACGTCAATCAGACCATAAAGGGTGCATGAAACATGATTTATTTTAATGTTATTACCACGAAAAGAAAAATATTTTATTTAACCTCTTCTACTAAACATCAATGATATGAAAGTTGCACAGAAACAGGGATAGCTGAAGCGAATAAAATGTACGAGGGTGGTCTGAAAAGTTTCCGAACTAATAAAGACACAAGATATTTTTCAGAACTTTTTTATTTTTCAACATAGTCTCTGTGTAACTCTACACACTTCTCCCAAAAATGCTCCCATCTCTGTACGCCCTCTGTAAGCGTTTTTCTCTGTAAAATAATTGTTCACGAAGGTTATTGCCTCTTCATTTGACGAAAATCTCTGTCCTCCGGGCGCAATTTGCAGATAACGGAACAAAAAGAAGTCGCTTTGGGCTAGATCTGGTAAGTAAGGCGGATGGTCAAGTAGTTCAAACCGTAATTCGTAGATTTTCGCCATTGCAACCTCTGAGGTGTCAGACGGTGCGTTGTCTTGGTGATAGTTATTTTTTTCTCTCAAATGTGGCCGTTTTTCCGCACGTTCTGCCTTCAGCTTGACAAGTAATGATGCGTAATATGCTCCAGTACTGGATTTTCCTTTTCGAAGATAATTGATTAAAATAACTGCATGACTATCCCAAAAACAGTCGCCATCACTTTTCCAGCAGATAAAAAAGTGTTTGCTTTTTTTTTGGAGCCGCTTCCCCCTTTGCAGTCCACGGTTTGGAATGTATTTTTGTTTCGGGCGTATAATGGTGTATCTAAATTTCATCTACAATAATTAATCGCCGCCAAAATTCGGATTTATTGCGTCTAAACTGCGCCAACAAAGCGTTGGAAGTGTTCATTCGCACATGTTTTGCAAACGCAGCACCCAACGCGCGGACAGCTTTCTCATGTCTAACATGTGACAAACACTTTCTTTTAACAGGTTGATAGCCTCTGCTATTTCTCACAATTTAATTAGGTGGTCCTATAGCACCATTTGGTGAACTTTGCGTCGGTGGCTGCAGTTTTTGGACGTCCCGCATGTTCGTTTCCCAAGCTCTTACGCCCACGTTTAAATTTAGCTGCCCAAAATTTCACTGTGTTAAATGATGGTGCAGAGTCACCATACACAGAATCAATCTCATCTTTCATTTGCGTAGGCGTATTGCGGTTCAAAAACAAATATTTAATGACAGGCCGATACACGGTTTTCTTCAATTTCATAAAAACACTCACACCAACTCACTCAAACGAATGTTACATAAAAACTGAGCTTTCAAAATAACAGAAACTTTGGTGAGTAACTGTCAACAGATGAGCAGTGATATTCACTAGCTTTTATTTACGACTGTTGCCATCTTCATGTTGAGGTCGGAAACTTTTCAGACAACTCTCGTAAAAGTGGGAGAGGGTGCAAAAAGTAAGGAATGGAATAAGGCTAAAGAGAAATCTTGCTGTGCAAATAACTCGAACAGAGCTGTTGCTCTGTACTTCACAGTGAGCTCATAATTTAGCAGCATGTGAGAATGAAGAAAGCCACTGTATGCTTTTGTGTCTCTGGTGAGGTGGATGCATGGCTGTACAAATTACAAAGTGATATCACGTATCTTTGTGCTCAAGAAGAAAGTTTTACTAACGCAATTTGTACTCAGGCACTGCGACCCATTGTGACTGCCAACTGATTCCTCTTTCCACTTCTTGCATACCGCTGACAAGACTCTCAACTTCATTTCTTTTGTGTCGTGTTGATGGCTTTTCTAAAGTTTTATATTGCATCAGTAGGCACGTGCCACGCCTTACTTTAAAATGGGTTTTAAACTTTAACACGTGTAACTTAGAACGAGCTTCAGGTGTTACAGGTGCTGCAGATTTAATACTACTTGCTGCGAGAAACATAATACCACGATAATGTTGTAGTATAAATTCTGGGAAATAAAATGTTTATAACTTTTTTTTTGAAACGCAATCTCCGAAGAGAACGAAAGTTCATCTTAAAGTTAGGTTAAAGCGTAAACCCTCAGATATCTGAAGTACCTAAGATGAATAGAAACATGATGTAAGTAATGATATATAAAAATCACGCTATACCCTGCGCTTGTATTTCATTTATTTCCATAAGTACTTGAAAATATTCACACAAACACCTTAACTGTCGCTCCATTCCAATTTTGAATAATACCCGTCTTGTACATATATTTTCAGATACACGAAGGCATACATGAGGGTAAGACCACATAATTTGATAACACAGCAGCTCGATAAACTTTACTCTTCACACAGGACTCAAAGAAAGTACCCGAACACCACTTTTAATGAGACTAACAATCGATTAAAAAGCTCGAAGACGAGGGTCACGAGGGGATGTGGGATTTCATTACGGAGGGGATTCGGTACGTAGGCCACCATGCTGGGCACATTGATCCTATGACCCCAAGTGGGGGTAACCCGGGAGGAAGGATGAGGCGAAGGAGACAGAGGGCGGCTCACCCAAGGAGCCACGACAGTACAGAGGGCAGGGTCCCTACAGTTTACTTGGATAGAGACCTCCCACGACCGCCCAGGACAACGAACTCGAGCCCCTACAGCGAGACGGCAACGAGTCCAGCAGCCGAGCCCTAATGGTACCAAGGCAGGTGATCCGGGCCCCAAATGTTCCTGGCTGGCGGTCACGATGTGGCCCTAGCAGAGGAGCGGAGACCGGCAACCGACCTATTGGAGGAGGAAGTAGCTTTCCTCAGAGCATATCATCCTACCATGCACCGCCGAGACACCTGCCGACACTTCTACCCTGAAAAAGACCACCAGTTGAGAGATAATATGAAATGATAATGGAGATGAAATGGAGGAACAGGAAATTCGGAGGATGTAATTAACCTACCGAGCATTCGCTTAAGCAGCCGGGATAACCTCTGAAAAAGAGTAGGTCGGCCACGGGAATCGAACGCGGCCTCCTGAATGCAGGCCACAGACGAAGCTTCCTGAGCTATCCCGCTCGGCGACTAGCAGCAGTAGCTAGGAATAATCAGACAGAGGCACTTCAATAAAGAGTTTAGCTCTCCACATAAACGGGGTCCCTAACAATTCCAGAGTGATACCAGTCGTGAAGCTGTCCAGTCTTACCTTAGCCACCTCCAAAGTGAGTGTCTATGGAATAAACTGGGTAGCTACAAGGAAGAAAAGGTATTTAAGCAGCCTGCCAAGTTTAATGAAAAAAGTTTTCCACTGACCAAAATACCCGTCCTGTGTCAACAAAACAGCCGCCATCACCATGAATCTGTAAACGTGAAGCTTGAGGTGAAGGAAATGAAGCGAAATTTCAGGAAATTCATTATAGAATGGGGAATTATAGTACCGATCCTTTAAAACCACCAAGAAAAGTGGATCATGGTCGACTTGAATCAATCCCAGGACATCACGAATGTGAGCGACAAACTTTACCACAGAGCCATCTTGCGTGGTGCGAACAATAATACGGAGTGGATGTATCCACCATTTGTTCATATTGTAACGGGAGCGCTGGAACACCCTGTGAAAGCAGCTGGCAGCGGAAGACAGGGGAGGTTCGGTTAGCCACACCTCCTCCTCGTTCGTCTTGTAGTGGTGACAGGCTGTGGTCAGGGAAAAAACATGACTGTGTCGCCTGTTTTCTCTACACCTGTTTCTCGATCTTTCTGTTACTAGAACAATCCTGTAAACACCAGAAGGCGGGATATTCCGATATAAAGAGGGTTACAGACAGACGGAGTTAGTCAGTCAGTTGTTGGTTTGGTCAGTCAGTCAGGGTTAGTGTGTGAATGAGGACAGTTCTTGGTGTAAGAAGGCAGTGTTAGTCAGTGACGTGTTAATGTACGAGAGGATTGTGCAACGGAAGACTGTACGTAACTGGTATTTGCAACGGAGTTTATGTAATCGCGAGTACAAGGAAATTGTAACGGACGAACTGGTGAATTGTAATTGTGTGCAGCAAGTAATTCTGTGTAATTGGCAAGAGTTTAACTGTAAGTCGGTGGAAATAAAGAACATTTTTGAGTGGTGAAATTGGACTTTTTATTCCACGAACCCACAAAGTCACAATATTTTCAATGTGAAGTATTTTCAGAATGAACTCAACTGCCTATTGTGTAGCGGGTATATAATGGACAAGTTACCATTATGATGGAGAAATCATTGAGAAATAAGTGTGAGATGAAGTAACGTTATCAGACACGTACAATATTCTCGATTGTTCCCTTCTTCTGTGGATTAAGTAAATTGCTACTAATGAATACTGAACATCTGAAAAGTGGTTAATTACATAAAGAAAGGAATATTCTTCAGTCTGAATTTTAGAAATTACTAGAATTTCCCCCACTATGCTTTTGTTTCTATATATTTTCTGGTTATGGAGATTAAAACAAAACATTTTGGGGATATTTAATATATTTAACTATATTGCACATTATATATGCAACTTCAGCATATTATATTTTAATCGAATTTGCTAAAGGGCTCTTGAGAGAACAGAAGAGAAAGCGCAATGGTGACATCATTGTAGATGACAACTATAGTTATAATTATTACCATTACTATTAGATGTTGTTCTTGTTATGTTTTGGTAGTGGTGGTAGTATTCCACATGCATTTAAGTTGCGAGTAGGGTGAATTTCTTCAAAACCTTTTATTTCAGCATATGGGAATTTGCTTTCGGGGACGCATGGACGTATAATCCTAATTTTATTCTTATTTTTATGTATTCTTATAATCTTAAAATGCGCATTTCTTTTGTAACTTCCTAACGGATTCGTGAGTCAATTATCAGACCTCCGACACAAAAGTCAAAGGTGAAAATAAATGTTATTATGATTTGAGAACAAGCATCAAAAGCTTAAATTAACACAAATGTTTCTACCTGGGTCTGAATAAAAAGTTTTTGAATGGGCCTTTAGTTTGTGTTGAGTTGAGCAATGGTTATATAAATTTCATCTAAATCCAGAAGTATTTAATTGCAATTGCTTCAAGCTGATAATGATTATTAAGCTGATAATAATGACTGTTATTTCATAACACCTTTTTCTTAGAGTTTTCCAAATACTTAAGCAGCCGAAACAAGAAAGGGGTTAAAAGTTATTTAAGGAAAGCGCTACAGAATTTCCTGGACCAGTAGTCATTGGTGTATTTGCAATTCCTTGTATATAAATTAACCCTAATACCCAAAAAGCCGAAAATTATATGAAAAGGTTTAAACAATACACATATGTGTTTCTCGAGTTAATAGCTTTTCTCCAATTTTAATGCACAACATTTATTTTCTTCCTATAAGAATTACAAGAAGATCCGACATCTTCAATTATTTTGGTGTGAGAATCGTGTATTCTCAACACCAGCAGTTCTTATAGTTTTACTGGAGGTATACTAGACAGAGCATTGAATGCATTTATCTCTAAAGGAGCTGTACATATTGGGTTGTACTCGGTGGGGAAGTTCCTACCACTGCGCTCCAGTGTGATTTTTGGGTCGTTGAATGCACTACGGAATCGGTTACGGAATGGTGATTCAGGTACTGTGGCCCCACCGAGTTCCCAGTTGTATTAAATTTTGTAACCCTTTCTGTCTGCATAAACATGGAGGCAGATAGTTCCTTAGGCAATTGGTTCTCGCATCCGAGAACTTCAAACTTTGGAATATTTAATGTCCATAAGATACATTGTTCGCACTGGTTGAAGTTTCCGCTGGCATACAATCAGTCTAATTTGGCCTATCTTTATTTTGTAACATGGTGTAGCAAATAACTGATTTCAGAGAAACTCTACGGTTGACATTTATGTTAAAAACGGCAATACAGTAATGAATTGTAGTTCAGATCGACACTTTAAATAAAACAGAACTTAAAGATTTAAAAATTCCAGACATTCAATCATGGCTGTCTGTTACACTTGAGTTGGAGGCTACGGGCCGAGAAGATGTATTTTGAAACAGCAATGAGAACATTATCCTTACTATATTAGTGTTATTAACTATTATCTCACAGAACATATCAGTTGTAACATCTGAGATTAATAGCTATCGAAGGTAGCTTGCCAGATACTCCGTAATTAATGTTAGGACTGGTACGAGGGGAGAAATGACACTTATAGTCAACATACCTCAGCAAAAACTTGTTTTCATTTGAATGCATAGCTTCGTGTTTCTTGTTGCGTCTTTAGCCACTGCATAAAGCCAAACTGGACACCCTTTTATATCTATTGACAACGCTGTAAAGAAATTTTTGAAGCCCAATGGTCGTTCTAAAATATGAACTTTTCTCCTGCAGAAAAAAATAAGTCCAAAACGCAGAAAAAATTGGTTAAATGGACTGCCGATGAAAGTCTCTGAAAATGTTTCAAAAACACCAATGCTGCACTCAAATTTTGGGGATACACTGATAAGTGTAACCTTGAATAACTTCAAAAATAAACAAATCTGAAGTATTGTCACGAGGCCGCTCGTAAGCGAACGTCGAGGAAGAGAGAAGTGATGAGCGAAAGAGACAGATAGCGCCCAAACAACGCCCTGAGAAAGAGCAACAGAGGGAGAAAGAGACAGAGACGGTTCCATGGTGTTATCGCTAAATCGTGTAGTTTTGTGTGGCTTCGTATGGTTTCGAGAAACCTCGAGAACAGCTGCGCGAGTATAAATAAGAGTTCGGCCGGCTAGAATGTGTGCACAGAAGCAGCCATTCGAGAGTTGTTAATGGTGCAGAGTGGACGTGTGTCAGACGAACTTGAAAGTTTCGTACGTGTGTGGTACGTCATTCTGCTGATATCTGAGATGTAAAAGTGTCTTTATACGGAAATAAACAGCATTTTGAATTTTTGTACTCTGGACGTTTAATTTTACGAACCCACAAAGTTACAATATATAACCACTGGTGCTTTATTACAAAACCGGCCTTAATTTAGAAATACTCTCCAGTAGGTGACCATGGTGGTGTTAGAATACATAGAGAAGTTTAACGAAGATCTTCTTAAGTATTAAGTTACTATTTATGAAAGCTCATAAATTGCATCTAGGCCAGAGGTTGACTCTCCTGCATTAATAAACAAAATACATTAAGAAAATGACCAAACTGGAACAGGGGAATTTGTATGGAGGAAACAAAATATCCAATGTATCGGACTGGGTGACAATATCGTACGTGAAACCTGCTACTCAAGTGAAGTAGACCTACTATGAGTCCTAATGTTACTAAAAGAAGTCCGGGAATTGAAGAACTTTAAGCTTAAATATACCAGCTGTCTGCTAGGTGGGACCTCAGCGACTAATTGAGCAATTATCTTTCATCAAATCAGTGAATTTCGAAGGCATTACGAGTTCACAGATGTCCCAATTTCTTTCTCTCTGTCATCTGAAATGCAGACTTTGCAAAAACCCACTGTCGCTGCAGCAGAAATCAATTTCATTATCCTATAATTTTCAGTGGCTTGAGTCGCTGATTCGAGCCTATGAACCAGACTGTCTGTGATTTTAAAACTGTGTAATCCTTATGGATCTACAAACAGAAAGGCAATCCTAAAAGTTTAATTGCCTTTTATCTCATTTCCCTCCACCTTTAAAGCAATTTTATAAACACGAAACCACATACATACTAAGGAAATATATATTGGGCACATCACCTTTGAATTTTAAACTATATAAAACTTAAATGTACATTTTATCTTCTTATACTAACAAATGAAGTAATAAAATATGATTTTTCCCACTAGTGATGACGTTTAAATTCTGTGATATTCTATCACTTGTTTAAGAGACATTCTAGGAATTAATCAATGTTCAGCATGTATTACTGGTTTACCGAGTGGAATGGCTAAGGCGATTTCGTCTGTGGCCCGCATTCGGGACGCGCGGGTTCGAATCTCGTCTATTACAGTCGCTTAAATGCGAGAGCTGTTCAATAAATAATGATCACAAATTGTTTCTGACGACGTACCGTCACTTATCCTCATAATTTTGATGGCCCTTCTCAAAATAGTCTCCGCTGAATGCAAAGCACTTGTCCCAGCGTTTCTGCCAGTCTTCAAAGACATGCTGGAAACGATTTTTGAGAGATACTTCAAATTCGCCCCCGCAGTCTTCACCACTGCTTCTGATGATGGATAATGCCTACCACGAAGGCGTTTCTTCAAGTTTCGGA
The DNA here is from genome assembly GCA_030765055.1 of Mantis religiosa. Classification (NCBI taxonomy): domain Eukaryota; kingdom Metazoa; phylum Arthropoda; class Insecta; order Mantodea; family Mantidae; genus Mantis; species Mantis religiosa. The sequence goes on from CM060948.1 coordinate 37,067,755, forward strand.
ATATAAAAAGTCACATGGGGCTAAATCCGGGCTATAGGGAGGGTGAGGGATGCACTTCACGTTGATTTTTTGCAAGATATTCAGAAACAGCATTGGCAATATGCGGCCGCGCATTATCGTGGTGCAGCATCCAGCCTGCCTCACGGAAATGTGGTCTTTTGCGCCTGATATGGACTTGCAATGTTTCCAGGACATCCCTGTAGTATTGTCCAGCTACTGATGTGTGAGCAGGTACAACATGCTGATAACCATTCCATGAGCATCAAAGAATAAGATGACCATAACTTTCCCAGCAGAAGCAACCAATTTTGCTTTTTTGGGGTTGGTGATGAAGGAGATTTCCACACTGAGCTTTGCTCTTTGCTCTCAGGATCAAAATGATGTAGCCAAGTTTCATCAGCAGTGATTACGTTTGAAAGAAACTCCGAATCTTCCTCTAACATCAACTTTAACTGCATGTTACCTTCATTGCATGCGGTAGAAGATACTGAACATGTCTGAACTTACCTGGTTCTCAAAGGCGGGAACCAGGAGTACCAACAATGAAACTACTACGGTGTGTTTGTTTTACATTTAACTAACAGAATATAATAAGATTGAATTTAAGTACGAAAAGTTATGATTGTAAAAAAATTATGATCATTCTTTATTGAACAGCCCTCGTAGTAACCAGAGGTGAGGCTACTATAGGGGTATTTTATTACAAGTTAGTGCTATGATCTGTGCATTTTAACAGTGGTAATCACAACACAATCTCAATATGTTAGCAGTGGCATAATTAAAATAGCACAACATTCGCAGCACCTAGAGTGATGATTCATTTAAGTGTGTTTACGTGGAACCACAGATGTCTCCTCTTAAGACGTAATTTATTAATCTCCTTTTGGTTCTTCCTCCCTTTCACTAGCAACCTTCTGGACCTAATGTACTTTGCCAGGAAGTAAGCGTTCCTGTTAAATGTTCAATGTCCATTCCTATGTACTCGTAAGGAGTGTCGAGATAAGCACGTCCTGCTGATAAATCGGAAATATTATGCAGTAATATTTTAATATATGATTGCCTGAGAAGTTAAATAATACCCACCATTGATTTATTAATTATATAATGGTATATATTTCATGATAGGGAAATCTTGCTTCTGTCAGCCCATTTTTGGGATGACGCTGGTTAAATATTAAGACGCAACATTATGAACAACTGTAAATGTAGTATACTATGAACATAATTTCATTAATGATGATTCTTTAAAACAAGGACAGCGTACGTGGTATTTCCAGGTGATACAACACGTCAGGGGTACTACCCTCATTTAGACTTACTTAAACATTATGTAGCTACCAAACCAGAAAGTAGGGATGAAGTGGAGCAACCATCGAAGGCTACATCCGCAAGAAGATAGACCACATGGACGCGCGGAGGTTCCTAACGTTTCAGGCCTAGTGACCTCACTCACTGCTGGAGTTGAATAGGGAGGGGGATGAGTTAAGCACTCCTCTGTCGTCTCCATGGGAAGTAGTCAGTCCTTTGAGCAAGCATCCATGTCAAATGCTACCTAGCCTAATAACCCACCTCAGAAGGAAAAGGGATGAAATAAAATGTTTTACAGTATATGATAAACCACGTAATTATTCGTCAATGCAATAGGAAAAACCAGACTTACGCCGTGACCTAGTGGGCTAAAGCATCATGCCTTAATTCGCTGCCACGGAATGTAGCTCGGTTTCGATCCTACCCAAGGGAATGCGAGTATAGGACCGGTGCCCACCCAGTATCGTGAGGAAATTGAAGAGCATAAGATAGGTAAGCGGCCCTGGTCAATAAAGCCAACTTCCGGCTGGGGGTCTCGAGATACTCATCACATCTCCTCCCCGTATCGGTTGGATGATCGCCCATCTCTGCCTTGCGTATGTGGGTGTGAGGCCGGTAGTCGGGTTGGCAGCCCCTGGTGTGATGTGGACTGTAGTGCCAAGGTTTTAACTTTCTTTTAATAGGAAGAACTACGAGAAAAACAAGTTCAGGATTGGCTGTCAACTAGAACTTACCTGGCCCTCCCTAGTCCAACTGAGGTAACGTATGAGGATCAGTTATCGCACAACAGAAATGTAATATTCGAGGGTTCATTATTGTCGGCATTGGCTTATTTTGGTTATTTTAGTGATACATCCTCAAATTGGTTAATAATATAAATAAAATAATATATTATTGTACACATGTTAAGAAAACGGCGTCTGGGTGGATTTTATTCGGGTTACCAAGTTTCCCAAGTCATCCGTTCCACCAACTGATCCACAATCACCTCTTCTCACCTTCATTCCATATGATATTCTTTCTCATTCTTACACAAGGCTTCGGGTTGTTCCTACCGTTCTCTGCTAACAAGATTGCGAGGACCGCTTTCTCTGGCCCGTAGAAATTCGGAGCTAGCCACGTCCCATCCAACCCTACTGACCCATTCACAACACCTGTTGTGGACGAAGGCTGCGTTAGTCGGGCGGTAGACCTTAGTACTGTATCGGTTTTTCTGATTTTGTAGTTTTTGTTTAATTTTAGTTGTTAAGAAATAGATCAGGCTTATATCTGTGCTGGTTGCTTTCTGACGATAATTTCAACGGGTTTTCCAATAAAGTTTATAATTTTAATTTTTTTTTAGAATTGTAAGCTTCTGGCAATATCGTCTACATTGCTATGCATGTTCATTCTTAAAATGTCATGAATTATTATGTAGTAGAAGCTCTACTGTGTTGTGCTATTTAGTCAATGAAGTTAAAACGTCCCTTACTGTTCCTACTTCATTATCCAAGACTTGCCTTTATTCAGTAGTTAACGTTTGTGTTATGGAAGTTCAAAGCTGTATAGCGTTGATCTGTAAGGTACTGCTGGTCGATACAAATCCACTTGTAGTGTCGATACCGAAATTACGGATTCAGTATATTAGATATGAACATGGGGTGGATTTGTCAGATGTGAACAGAATGTTAGTTTAGTAATTCAGTATGAGGTAAGGAATACATCATCGCAGGCAGTCCATACGGTCGACACTTGGGTAAAGTGTCTTTCTTAGACCCTTCTTTAGTAACTGATGACCGTAAGAAAAGATACAAATATCCACATGTAACAAAAGGTCGACATGAGTAGTGGTGTTCTGTGTGAATAACAGAGTTGCTTGAGAAGAATCACACACAGCTGGATGGGTCGTCCACGAAGAAAGACGTGGCTGGAGCAAGCATCTTTCCTTGTCATTAATAAGGAAGCACGTGTTATCGCGTTTCACATACGGCAATTCGGGACAGTAGTATAGATTGGTGTCCCTTGATCGACAACTTTGCGATTTATGTGATTATGAAGAGAAGCAGTGATTAAACAAAACTTTAACTTGGATTCCAGTGTCATCCTTACTCCTAATATACTCACGCAAACCCTGAGAGAAAGCTCTTGCTCTAAACTGAGGTTAGACCGCGCATTCCTTAAAATTCGCCTAACGTTACCGGAAGAGTGGTGTGCCACTGCTTTATTCAAAGTGCAATTCGTCATAATGTTTTGCGGTGTGGTGAATAATTGTCTAAATGGTAATTAAAATAGTTCTATCTTTGCACACCTTGGCCTCATTACTAAATTCTACTGGGAACTGTCGAAATTATCCTTATTTATTCCGTAGATTTTAGTTTCTCTTATGGCTGTAGGTTTTTATATCATTTGCCACCATTACCCGGTTACCAAATTATTCAGAATCTTCTGCTACCATTAGTGTAATGAAAACAATACAGTAAGGTAACAAATGACACAGGAATCCCTGCATTGGAGTGTATTTCTTTCTGCGAAATAGCTACAGTTGAACTGCAGCTGGGATTCTGTTTAAAGTTTAAATAGCGTAGAGCTACCTGAGATTTGAGTTGGTATAATCCTGGGAATAAGCACTTCTTTATCCTAACTCCCTGAAAACATATTTCTTCATTGTCGCAGAAATGGGGAAGTAACCTACTCTGTTTTATTTAGCTCGTTTAGCACTTCCCTAGCGTTTCTACCTTTGCAATGCACTTTGCAGGCAAAATGGCCATTCATTAATTACTTCAGGCTTACGGGGGAGAAAGTGAAGACATCCTGGGAGAGCGAGGTAGCAAGTCGGCGATGAAACGCGCATAATGCATATTGGGTGATGAATGGTTGAACGTTAGGAATGAAGGCACACCACGAGCACAGCTAATGATTTAAAGCGACCACATTACAGCAGACATTAAGTAAAATAATTCATTAAGCTACAGACCTGGAAAATACATATTATATGTGCTTCATGTATTTGTTCACTAATTAATCCCACAAAGGCCATATTTATTATTGTACTGTTGCTACAAACTCACACACCTAATTTATAGATCTTTATACCACTTGCAACTTCAACAACGCTGATGTATATACCTAAAAGTTCCTTGAAACTAAATCTTGCGGGCAGAAAGCAATAGCTAAACTTTCCAAAATAAATCTGAACGCATTTGTAACTATTTCAAGCTCTTACGTGTAATTTTATGCGAGATTAAGTCAGTTATATGCTTCTTTAGAATACTTAAATTGTTGAAAAATAACTCACATAGTGATGCTTAACTTTATATTATCGTGGGTAAAAACTTCCTGTATAAGCATTATTTTAAAAGCATGTTTTGAGGCACAACATTTAACTTCAAGGACGAACTCATGAATACCATTAGTAATTCCAACTATGGTTGCTAAAAGAGCTATGTGCTCAACAGCAATATGTCATCTTCTGTGTATCTTATCTGTTTATCTGTAGGAGTATCTTGTATAATGGTCGCTGGAACTCTTAAGTGGCTGGTTCAAGCACTGTGTTGGTCGATGGATCCTTTTCTGTCATACAAATCCTTAACGTTGCTTCCATCGGAAGGGAAGTAATGTCGGTGATCTCCTATCGCTGGTTTGAGGCATGGCAAACGACGTCCAGCTTGATAAAAAGGCCTCTAAGCAAACATTAAGTGTGCTATCATTCCCAATAGAAATAGAACTGTAGGAGTCATACTAGTTAAAGGGCGTCGATAAATAAAATTCAACTTAATTTCGATTTTATACAATGAACGCAAGAATATAGGTCAATTTTGCCAGACTTTCTTTAAAAATAAATAACATAATTCCTCATTACAGTTTTTTGAGCACTTGGCGTAGCGGAAACATTATACTTGACACTGTTGCCCACATTAAAAAAAAAAAATCTCCTGCATCACAACTCTCAGCGCAACTACACTGGTCACTTTCCAGAGAAATATTGTTCAACCTCGGTTCAGCAGACGACTCTTCCAATTTCACTGATTGACTGACTAACCTGACTGGCTTGTCCGTAGAGACACTTTATATTGGATAGGAGTACAATGCGAACCTTCTGTAAAATCAAACTGCAGCAAAAGGACCGAGCGAATTTCTGTTCAAAGGAAGATGGCACACATTGGATCAAGTTCTGCTGAGGTTATTGTTCAGCCAAGACGATCAACCATTAGCGATAGTTAAGCAGATAGCTTCACGGCTATATTTGATTGATTTATTCATTTAGTATAATCACACAATTGTTAGGACGCAATATAGTTATTGACACGTGAATTTAAACGAAAGTAAAACCTTTAAAACTGTGTTTTAGGATTACCTTTTTAATTCACATCCTCCAGCGTTCAGTCATATCGGACGAAGAATGAAATGGGTGAAATGATGCTCAAATGAGTCCAGGGTCTATGGAGCTTAGAGATACCTTACATTCGTCTTTCAGGATAAGAGAAAACCATGGAAAAACCTTATCAGGATAAGACACCCTGACCGAAATTCGAAATCGGGACCTCTTGAACGTGAGGCAGACAAGCTTCCATCTACGCTACTGAGGCGTCCCTATCCATATTTACCGCAAATTCAGAAATCAGAACTGAAGGAAGTTTAACTGTACTCGTTTCTGAAATTAATATTTTATAAAATTGGGACGTATATTAAATAATTGTTGTACCATATAAGCTTTCAGTATAAGCATTTCCTAAATTAATTTATATGGTGCATGTAACAACTTATGAATAAAATAGTTGTCAACAAGGAAAACACAGTAATGTGCAATTTTTGTGTAATGAAAACTTTAAGTCTTCAATTTCCTGAAGTATACATTTCTTTCCTTCAATATTGTTCGCTAGAATGAAACATTACATTTTATATCACCATTAAAATTTCTTTAACGAATAGGTTAACAGTATTAATTTACTAAATATAAATCACGTATTAAAGTACTAAAACATTAATAAAAAAGCTGTATGTATGGAAAACTAGAAAACCTTGATATATTCTTTTATTTGGGATAATATTCCTGCCCTCCCCTGATCTGTCCTGCCTTGGCAGAACTTAATTAAAATTTTACATTTTTATTGTTTGAGGGCTGTCATAAACAGAGCATATCAAAATTGAAAGGATATATTAGGTACGTAATCAAAATTATGAAAATATATATATCATTTAGTAAAGTTGTAACCACGTGAAATACCCTCTTAAAATAATTAGAATTTGCAGATGTGTAAAACACAAACGTTCCTATCCAACATAAACAAGTTTTATATTTAAAGAAATGACTTATACATTACAAAAATAGCAATGATGATGATGATGATGATGATGAAGACGGAGATAATAATATCATGTTTTTTATTTATTCATTTGTACTGATCCTCTTACAAATAAAAAGTAAACGGAATATGGTTAACTATTGAGCCCAAGCTGTCAACCTACCATATTCAGTAATCAACTTATGCCAGCTACACGTTATCTTTCCTTAAATTATACCTTATTCACTTCTTTTTAATGAACAATCCCATTTTTTAACTTTATACAAGAACTCCACAGCTTTCATATCGCCTTAACTAAGAATTTTAATTAATTAAATTTTTCTGTCCATTTTGAGCGTTTCTCATTTGTGCATTTTTTCCTCAATAACTTGGTCCCTTCACACTCAGATATCATGTGCTCTATACCTTTTGTTCCATGTATTGGGTACCATTTCTGTGGAAAACCTTTTCTCGCCCTCCCCTCAGTCTTCTCACAGTCGCTCTCAATCACGCTATACCCTCTCTATCTATATCAGTATTTGTAGTAGCCCTGCAACCCAGTGCGGACAGGAGCCTCCTAGTTACGGTGGCTTACTGAAGGGTGTCTCGGGCACCTTTGAATATTCTAGCGACTAATTAAACAGAGCGCCGCTGCTTCAATTAAATGAATTGTTTTAAATTATATTTACTATAAAAAGTTACAAAGGAGAATAGGTTAGTAGCTTTGGCTCCAATTAGAAAGCTACGAACGTCAATTAATTAACAGGACCCTTATAACAGAAATAGAGCATTTTTGCCTCATAGACGACACCTCTCTGTGATCTTCAACTGACTGCTCTTTGCCCGTTGAGTTGTTGGTTTATTGACTTCGGTATCGTGCTTTATTTCTTTACTTATTGTGTTATACTCATTTACTCACAAGTAATATGAAAGAGAGCTCATAATAATTCGATTTAGTGACAAATGGTGGATGGTTGTTCTTGCTTCCTGTTGTTGGCTCCACTAGATAAATTACTTACAACTTTATATATTTATTGCGACGTCTTTTGTACGACGGCATCAAGGTTAGGGTTTACCACCCAAGTCAGAGGCATATAACAGTGAAAAGCAACGAACGACGTCATTGGTTTAGTAATGGTTACAGCAAAGTCCAGGGGTTTTATGGATTCACGGAACAACAGCGTAGTTCCTGTGCTTCTGCGTGACATAAAGAGGATGCTTTACCACTACTAGGAAAAGAAAGCACCTAGGACCACCATTTTATTCAGCACCAGTATAATGGTGACATCTGTGTTACTGGATGTTAAGTTTAATAATTTTGTAAGAATTTAATTGTATAATTACCATAAATAAAGCAAGAAGCTGGTGCTTCAATTTGTTCAAGTAAAGAGGATTCATTTGCAAGGGAAGTTAATGTCTGGGGGAAATGTAAATTATTTATAAGGCATTAGGTCAAGTTTTAGTAATTAAAGCTGCAGTAAATTTAGAGGTCAAGGTTTCCTGCAAACACCTAGTATGGCAATTCTGTAATTGGATTCTTAGACTTTAGGAAATATCACAGTAGAAATTGTGTTTAAAGGGGGGGGCAGAAAGGAATTCTGGGCTGAAATTTCACAAAATGAGTTATCGCCAGAATAATCTTCCCGGATGCTTATAGAAGTGAATAATGATATTTACTTTCCAGTCCCATAGTTTTTAAAGTCCTAAATAGACTCCATTTTAAAGGACTGCACAGTGTGCCACGCCCCTATTAGCCATTTGTAACTGTTTTCTCTTCTTGGTTGTAACTTTATTGAAGCTATATTCCAGAGCACACCTTTATTAGGACAGGAAATCTTTGTTTTGTCTATTCATATTAATCTGTGCATCTGATGTTAATTCTTTCATGGTTTCTAGTATGTTTTAATTTAATAGTGCTGTTTTCAAAATGGGAAGAAGTATTTTCAAGATGGGAAGAATTTGGTATAAGAAATCTGCATCGGAACCAGTATAAACCGCTTAAGTAATCCAGATTACATAATAAAAGAGTTGGAACCCCTAAAATGGAAAAAGTATAGTAACACATGACAATATACTAACTTTGTCCAATCCAGCCTCAAAAATTGGCGATGAATGTGAAGTGAAAATTGGCTGTTCAAGGAAAAAATTGGTTTGCTCATTGTGTAATGGCAGTGATGACAATTTAACTAAAGTAAGTAATGATATTAGATCAACAAGTTTCCATTTAGTAGATATAAAAACACTGCACAGTGTAAAGTTTGTGAAAATGAAAAATGTTTCCATATAAGAGGACACCAAGAAAAGAAATGGATTATTGGCTATATTGTAACTCAGTTGCCAAAAGTGTAATAAAGAATATACAGTTGAAACATCCAGAACTATTGAAAGTGCTGCAGAAGTAAATGTGCTTATGGCTTGAGAAGCATTGGTAAGAGCATTGAGGCAGGTAAGTCATTGGCTGTTGTTCTCGATTTACCAGCCACCCCCGCCAAATTTAACAATATAATTAATAATTCATGGAGGAAGTGACCATGGTGTCTAGGAAGAAGAGAAGGACTGAGAAACAAAATAGTAAGGATGCCGCAGATGAAAAATATGCAGAATATAAATCCGAGTAAATTCTGAGGTGTAGTTCCAACATAGTAAAGCTTTAATGCTGTTTTTCTGTTTTATTTATTTTTTATAACTTTTGGTGCGCTCATCTATAAAACTGCTGCAGCTACAAGTCTACATTTTTTCTGGCATTAAAGAAATACCTATACTGTTTTTAAAGGTACTTGTAGAAGGATATATGAAAATTTGAATTTTTACAACAATAAATCGGGAATATTTTTAGAAGGAAATTCAAGACATTTATTTAAAAAAGCATATATCGTTTATTAAAACTCGGAAATTAGATCTATTATCTTTAATGAATTGCGAAAGTGTTGCAAAATAACAAATAAAAGTTTAATATTGATGCGTTCAGTGGTTCTTGAACTAAGGGCACCAGAAAACTCTCATTTTAACATTGGTGAGATAGGGCGTTCCGGCTTCCCCTAAGATAGCAATAAGGACTTTAAGATAAAGTGACATATAATATAGGATATTTAGTGGGTTAGTCACGAATTTTTGGTATCTCCAAAGATGGGTATTTCGTGTCTTATATTATTACTGAAGTATTTTGCTGAAATCGATTCAGTATCCAGCATTTTGAAACTTTCTCTTACGGCAAGGGATGTGACATGTGATTGTAACTAATTTTGGGTCACTGAATACAAATCCGTTATTCATTTCTACGTATTACATCAGGTTTTCTTGCAATGAATACTCCAAAATAAGAGATGTGGGAGTAAAAAGTTGTGAACAAATTAAGATCAGTTTGAAAATATCATAGGTAGAATATAGTGATATTTTGTAAACAGACGGCGACATGTCTGTTCCATATTGTCACCGATCGCATTGTTTCGTTGGAGCTGCGACAAGCCAGTGCCGGACACGCTTGGGCAGGAAAGAAAGAGACAGATAGTAGCGTGGGAGTTGGACGCTTGCCAAGAGAGAGAAAGAGATTGAGAGATATCTGGATATCTCTATCTTTTTTCCGCCGTGAACTAGGTATTAATAAGCAGAAAAGTGTGAAAAGGAGTCAGTTGCAGTGGTACAGTTGCAGTGGTGTTGTAATTGTACCGTAGTATTCTGTTTGTGTACGAACATAAGCTTAATCTAAATAAGTGTTAATACTTAGAGTCGAAACAGAATCTCTTGGTTCACGTAATACTGAAACGTGCAATTTTTAGATAGCTGTGCTCTAGAAAGCCAAGATGACCAGAGAATTCACCAAGAAGGCAATATATACTTGAAACAACACCAGAAGATGTTATTACAGGAAACAATTGCAGTCATCTTTAGTGTTCACAGCCCCAGATGCCCATTTTGAATGACGACTTGGCTGCAGAACGTGTGGCTGTTGCAAGTTTGCCATCTCTTTTCAAACAACAGTAAATGACCATCATTGGTACATCCCACCTCCCCTGGCATCTTCTTTCTACCTCCTTGGTGTATTGGCGAAACCTCTCTCCCACCTCTTAACCAACGGTCGGAAGGTTTACACGAATGCGATCCAACATGTTTTCACTATTCCTTTGTACTGTTCACTCTTCAGATTTTCTACAAACTTCGTCATGACGTCTCTCATTGAAATCCATGCAGGAAGTTCCAGGGCATTTTTCGGCTGTTCAATGTTCGGGACCTTCAGCAGCTTTCTAATTTGTGACCCATCGAAAATGACTTCCTTGGAATTTGCATCTGATAAATGTGGAAACTTGCTTGCAATATACTGAAAGCGGACTGCTTCTGTCTAAGGAGTAAACAAACGACTCCATGATTCCCAGTTTGATGTGTAGCGGTAGCAAAATAAGTTTTGTGGGTCAATTCAGTCAATATTTATAACATTTGAACTCCCGTTTTCAGTCACGAACCAAGCCGATTCACTGTTATTCCAAAGCAGCTCGAAGTCGCAGTGATGAATTTTAAGACATTAAATCACGATTAGCTTGATAACTTGACATAATACAGGAAAAGCAGTGACATTTCTGAAATTTGGAGGTCTTAGTTAGTCATAATCCCTTATCTGATGCCTTGTAGAGAAAATCATGCCGAGTAATGATTATCGGCAATCCATAGCGCCTATATACCGCTGTCGGCTTATCACATACAGAGAGGCCCAATGATCCGGATGCAAGAAGCGTTTATAACTCTTAATCTTGTTATAACTTAACTTGAAATTCATTTGCAGAAACTGACACATTGGTACAATGTCATGGTCTAAAGCTTACATATTATTTTCTGTTAAAACTTCTCACTATTAGAGTTCCCTAACTAAATTGTTATGCAACCTAACGCTATATCTGTGAAAGATTTCATGGTCGATGAAACATACACACACGATGGAGGGGGGAGAGAGGGAGGAATAGGGAAGATATTTTGGAACCAAGCGCCGTATGAAGTATTAATTAAGTTAGTAATTTTTACCAGCTCAGTGTAGAAGATAATTTGTACTCGCTAATTGAGTATTCCCTTATATATACTCAAGATATGGCTGCGCCGTGGCTGAGTGGTTAGACCATTCGGCTCTTACCAAGTCGGCCCGAATTCAACCCAGGCAACCGCAAAGTGATGTTTATGATGTACAACACGGCGCTGGAGTGGGTTTTCTCCGGGATCTACGGTTTCCCCCTCGATCTCTTTCCATCTTCATTTTAGGTATCAACAGTGTCACCGTCTGCGGTACCACAAGTAGTAAAAGCTGGCGTGAAGCACTACACTACAGTACACTACTCACACGCGCGCGCGCGATTTTGTACTATAGCGTTTTGCTTTCGTAAAACTGTCATAAACATTCGCCTTCTCATTGGAACTCAAAGGTTTCATTAGCCTTTGTTTAGAGCAGCCACTGCAATGACTTCATTTTGTCAAGCTTTATTAAATAATGTCCATTATTAAGAGAAGTCGTGTGTTACTTGAGCTGGAAACAACGTAAATAAGTTGAGTTTGATTCGCTGACGAGAGCCCGTTTAAAACAATCCTTCTCTAAGCAACAAAATTATTCTCCCTGTCTGCTTTTGCCTTCTGTTTTCATTCGGGGAAACGCCGTTTTCATTAAATAGCTTCTACCACAGTGGTCTCTCTCTGACAACTCAAAAGAACTATATTAAAGTAGGAATCCATGGATAAAGTCAGACTGGAGTAGAGTAAAGATTTGGTGAAAATTAAAAGTACGATAACTATATTTTGAAATTATGGAAAACAATTAACAAGTTCCAACTGCAGAGAACATGGACAGATTGGAGGAACAATTTCTCTGCACAGTCAAGACAATTGTTAATACTGTTAACTATCCTCACTGCGTGAGAAAATAATGAGATAATTAACACAGGGTATTTACTAAGATCAGATATGTGTTGGAGTAGGAGGTTGCAGTATTACATTGTGAATATCAGCTGTTATTTTTCATAGTAATATTTTCGATATCCTGGCTAGATACATTTTAGATAGGTTCTTTTGTTCTTGTGATGTGACTTTTTGTAACGTTCGGATGTAATGCTGAAGAATGAACCAGTTATTTTGTCGTCATTTCATGACAACTACTATAATAATAACGAAATTAAGGAATGCAATGTATAACGAATCGTAATGGATTTCAAAAGAATGTATATTTGTGTGAAACGCGTGCAGGTGCTTCGGGTTGAATAGTTGTTTTAACAAAAGAAACGTAAAAAACCGTTTTCTTAACAATCTTAAAGGGTAACATTTAACTCCGCTTGAATAGGTATTCTTCCGACCCTTAGTAATATCATGACCGAGACTAATAATCACAATGGACAAAATAGTCACAAAGGGAATCTTTTTGTGAAAAGAGGGCTTCCAGAAGTGAAATTTACACACCAACGCGCAGAGCTGTGAGGACACTCAGATTAGGGCAGTCTTCTTCTGTCTTGGGTAGGGCAGATCAGAAGCGATGAGAGAGCATATTTGTCGGTTCATATGTACGTGAAGAACGAATTACGTTTCAACGAGTAGTAAGCATTTCACATACAGTAACCCAAAACAGTGATATATTGGTAACCCTTGGTCGGCAACTTCGAGTTTCATGTAATGATAAAGAAAAGACATTAAAGCAGTTTGGAACGTGCATTCCAGTGTTATTAAAACCATTCTTCTCACCCATACCCAGGCATACCCTGAGAGAAACCTCATTGCACTTCAAACTGCAGAGTCAACGTGGAACTGTGCGCCACTCGTCTTATTTGTTTCAATAAGATACACATGTTTCAGCTGTACCATTTCCCAAAAATCTTCAGCGAGCACATTTTATGCAACAAGCATATTTCCTAATCACTTTTATGGTCAGAAACTTTGGGATGAACTATGAAACTAATGAGGCTACTAAATCGCAGTACCTTAAATTCTGCTTGCATTATAACTAGTGACACAATTCTCATTCAGTTGCAGACACGCTTCTTAATTCAAAATGCTATACTCGCATTTGTAATGCACATTTCTCTCTCTCTCTCTCTCTCTCTCTCTCTCTCTCTCTCTCTCTCTCTCTCTCTCTCTCTCTCTCTCTCTCTCTCTCTCTCTCTCTCTCTCTCTCTCTCTCTCTCTCTCTCTCTCTCTCTAAGAAAAATATATCTCTGTGTATATAGACATATATTTTTTAACAGCTTCTTCATTGTTTCCGTTTATTCTCTTATCTCGTTTCCTCAGTTTCACACATATTCACTATACACATAAACAGACATGCTCAAGGCGGGACTCGAACCCACGACCCTCTACGCGATGGAACGCTAGAGACATATTCTCCAGCTTCTTAAGTTTATGTTTTATGTACTGAATACCATGATTTTCTAACTCTCTCAATCAGGAAATATTGTGCCATTACGGTTACTTATGCCGTTATTTCTCTAATTTGAAACTGGTTTTGATAAGGCCATCTGGGACACCTTCAGGCAAATGACTTGTATAGCCATGATCGTTACGTTGACACGAAATGGATTGACCATCCACTCAAAGCTGGAGGTCATAAGTTCGAGTCTCGGCAACCACAGTCAAATGTGCATGTAGCAAACGATATGGAAGGACTCACGTAAAATAATTGTTATGATCACACGCGTGGTTGATGACGGCATGTGTGCAGTTTGCTTCTTTTCTTATAAAAACACTGTAATACAAACTGTAACAAGTAATAATAATTTTGAAAAATTCATAACATCGCACAAGCATAGGTTTAATTGGTTAAGGTTATATAACGAGAATATTGGAGAAAACCTGTTTAAATCACTCAAAGTAGGGAAAACGTGCGTATGTACATTATAATTGACACCGTGACTGAAAGAACCAAATAAACTATAGGATATATATATATATATATATATATATAGGATATATATAGGATACTCAGTGAAGTATCATAGTAATATTTTAGTTAATTGATGGTAAGTAATTGGTTAGAACGGCTGGACGGAAACCAGGAGATTCGTGGTTCAAATCCCAGCCATGGCATTGAATTTTTCACGTTGACTCTATCCAACATAGTAATACTTTAGTCAACAGGGAATAAGGAATAATTCACTTTGTCTAAAAATGCCAATACTCTTTCAATAACATTATTTATTTCCATAGCTTAGTTGAAAATGTGAGTGAAATACTTAAGCGCAAAATGAGATTTCCCAGGAATATTGAGTTCAATGTTGGTGAACATATGTTCAGTAGCTTTTGATAAAAATATACCTACAATGAACTTATGAAAAATTTATAGGATATTTATGGTATATTTTGGAGAAAGAATAAATGAAATGGGGGGCAGGGCGTTATTGCAACCCAAGTTTAAATTTCAAATTTCAAACATATGGATAAACCTACATAGTATAGAATTTTAAATACTATTTATATTTTTGCCATAGAAAGTAAAAAATTAAAATGTTGCAGCATTTATAATTCTCAACGCCTTAAAAATTCAATGCTTGGATCTAAAATGTAGCATATATGGCAAATAATGCCGATCCGAAATTCATATTGTGACTTTGTGGGTTCGTAGAATTAAAAAGTCCAATTTGCCGAAATTCTAAATGTTCTTTATTTGCGTAGAAATACACTCCGTAGCAGCGGAATTATATCACATATCACAATCTACAGCACCAAGATCGATGACAATAACAAACAGCCCTCACTTCAACACCAACACAGCTGACTCTCGTTTTACAACACACCTCTCAGCTGTTTACTGCTTGCCTCACTGTTTTGGAACTTGCAACTATTTCTTGGCCAGTCGTCGCCTCTTTAAATACCTCACTGATAAGTTCTGGAATATTCGCAAATAAACCAGAACCCGAACAGTCTCTATCAGTCAAGAATTAGCTAGAAATTTCAATTTATCTCAGTTTGTTTGTTTCGGCAGACCTTTATCTGCATGTTATCTTTGTCCGCCGGCTCTTGGTTTTCACACTGCCCGCCTATCAGTTCCTTTTGTGTAAAAAGCCGCGCGATCGTAGAATCGGGTTCGATACAATATATTTTTTGTTATGATTTTCCTGTATAATATCTTTTCCGGCTTCTGAAGAATCGGTGTTAAGTAATTTTGATATATTTGGATACAGACCTGGTATGATTATTTATCATGTACCGTTTCTGTATACCTAAGAAAGGTCATAAGATGTTTCAACAGCGTCAAAAATAAACTAAACTTAGTCATAGACCAACGTAGATAATGTGAATGAGGTACCGAAATAGCCCTTGTTTTAAAAGGGACATGACAGGGAGCGAGTGGTCAGGTAGGGAACTACCCTGTTTTCGTCAAGACGAGGGGAATTCACCACAACGCAACAGGAAAATCACCAGTGGGACTTAGCCACAGACCATCGAGGGATGGAGGTTGGTAATGTGGCGAGCCAGAACACCTATTAAGAGCTTCCAACGTTGAATTTAACTCTTACTAGCGATAGTGGAACATCAACCCAAGTACCTTCGCTCTGTTTAAAATACCAATGACCGATTTCACCAACGGCTGTTAAAATGGACGTTAACAAATGTAACGTAACAATTGTCACATCGCTAATACTACTGGTAAATTTCTTGCAATTTACCAGCCTGTTTTCTGAAAATGTTAACAAACACGTGATATCACCTAGAAACTTGTAAGTATTACAGCTATAGAAAGCTATGGATGAGTCGTCTTTATTTTCTGAGCGCATTGCGGTGCGCTTTTGTTTTCATTTTCGTCTGCACCTGTGGTCTGCACACAGCTGACAAAATGGTGGGTGAATCAATTCGTAAACAAAAGCCGTGAGACAAATTTCTCTTCGATGGAGACAGAATTGATAATAGAATTGGTGACGAAGTGTGAGGATATCATGGAAGATAAGAGAACAGCGGCGATGAATGTAAAAGAGAAAGATGTCACATAGGAAAACATTAGAAATGAATGTAATTCAAATGCATGTGTCACTACTACAAGCACTAAACAACTTCTTCAGTATTACGTGAATTTAGAACGAGGTGCTTAGAAGGACAAGTGACTTGAACGTTTCAAGCCGGAAGGCGGACAATGTATTATCCACATAGTTCAGTGAATTATAAAATCTCAAGGTTATTAATAATTGAAGCAACGGTGAGATCTTATAATTCCTTCCAATGTATGTTCTAACTCAGCATTTCTTAAATTTAAAACGAGGAGCGAAGAAGGACGACTTGACTTGAACGTTTCAAGACGGGAGGTGAACAGTGTATTATCCACATAATTCAGTGAATTATAAATTGACAAAGCTATTAATACTTGAAGCAAAAGCGAGATTGCCATATTCCTTTAGATGCATGTCCTAACCTCTCTTTTATTTCCGCAGTAACCTTCATAGCTACTTGTTTCGACAGTCTATACCTCCGTAGAAAATTTTCTTCTGATAGCTCCTCAAAATAATTTCACCTCATAGGCCGTACTCTATTACGAATGCCATTTAGACGGTCTTAAATATAGCAAATCGACATCAACAGCTGCGTTCACGCCCGACATCTTGACTACTAACTGTTGTTAAAAACTTAACATCAAAATTTGGCTTGTTAGTTTAACAAGAAGTTTAACACGAGATTTAGCCAACACTTATTGGTGAAATGCAATTTTTGTTTTAACTACTGCTAAACTCGTGTTACGTCTTAACATCTGTTTGTGAAATCAGACATAAATCTCGACACTCTCAGAAGAATATGAATATCCTGGAAATGAGATTTAACAACCAACTACTTCCAGATTAACGATTCCAAAATTCATTTTCAACACACAACCTACGCGATAACTAGTGGATAAAAGATGTTCTAAACCCGATATTACCAGTGTTGTACTGTTTACTCATTTGTATGTCTTATAGACAGTCCTTTATAATCAATTTTGAGTGAAACTATGACGCAGTTGACTTTACAGTGACTTGACGACTGTTCCTCTTTCTCAGTTTAATAAAGCCGCAAATGAAAATGCGGAAATAATTTGATAGAGGGAACGATGTATTAAAACAAACATATTTTTAAAATTCTATATTTGGTTATAAGAGCATGGAAGTTTCATTCATACCATGAAATTGTGAGGTTATGTATGTATCCAAGACGGCTTGAAGAGACCGGCAAACTGTCTCCATCACAAAGAAAGAAAGTGCACAAGCTCTATTACTTTAAATGATGGTCCAGCATTAACTTAAGGGTGGGCACAGCAGCTTTGTTAGACAATGATTTCTTACGCTCGGAGTTTTAGTGTTTTAAGCAGAATGAGAGAGAAGGGGTATCTCATGACCAGGTAAAACGAGCTTTTCGACATTACATGAGTAGCAGTTAACTTGTCCTTATATCAAAAGATTTGTTTCTTATAAGGAATACCTCTGGTGATGCTGTGTATATAACTCTACTTTAGTTAAAGGAGATTACGGTCTTCTTTATTGTATCCAGGAAGCATATTGTTACCACCAGGGTCGTAAAGGGGACGAGGAACTCACAAATCTAAGCCACAACTAGGGACGTAGCTACTGAAAGGATTGGGGAAATAAGATGGTACAGCTAATTGTTAGGGGTTGAGGACATGCGAAGGGTTAGAGATAACATCAAGTGTCAAACCACATTAACAAGGCACTACCTCATCTTGAAGAGATCAGAGGTGCAACTGAAATATTATATAAATTATAACATAATGTACTGTACATTTGGTTCAGGGTTGCCTATGTATCTGAAGGTTGTAATCTAGTGTTGATCGTCTTCCTGTTTCGAGTTGAACACACAGCAACAGATTTCAGACCTGACAGACTTAAGCCGTCGACCTACTAACAATCATCTAGTCCATCATCATCCTGCGTACCGATTTATATCATTTAAATAGGGATCCCACCAAATGGCCGCCAAATGACAAGTCAGCGTTTCTCATAATCGTGGGATCATTTTGGTGGTTCCCATGTCAAATTCCTTCCTGCTTGGTCCTAGATACTTCTGACTTCCTAGTATTGCACCATCTTGTGCAGTCATTGTTTGCATGTGCTGGCTCAATTTTCCTTTGTTTTGTTGACAAAGCAGGAAGTATCCAACAGTTCAATGACTTTACCCCTTCATCGAGCAATGTGAACCAACTGATACACACAGACGTATTCAAACTTGAAATACAGGAAATTAAATGTTAAATTCCAATAATTAGAACCCTATCCAAAATTGGTTCAGACCTTATACGCAATAATATGGGTAGGAAAAGCGATTGAACAAATCCTGGCGGCCCAAGCAGAAAATTTTCAGAGGGATATGGAGTAGTAATCCAGCATTTGACACAAAACAGTTCAAACTGTTAATTGCGTTGGTCTTAAGAATAAGCTGGTACCGTTAACTTAAACTAATACTAAGAAAAACACAACATAAAAATAGAAGAAATACATTAATACAAAGAGGGTAAAACAAGAAAACAGAGGCTGTTTAAGCACATGACGGTCTCTAAAACAGTAACATATTTGGTTTTGGTCAATCAACTTACATTATGCCACATAAATGAAACCAGTATGCTCTTTTAACAAAAAATTTGGAAATATCAGACTTACATATGACTTTCGCACTTAATCAAAGTAAGGTGACAAACATAAGCAGTAAAGTCCGCTAGTAAAATGTGTTACATTCCTAATGGTAGGACAAATTAAGGTTGGCAGCATCTTTCATTTCCAACATTTATATATAACAGTTATTTATAAATATGTTACAGTATGTTATAAATATGTTGTCCAGTATCTTTGGCTAATTCATATTGCCGCGAACCCATTGTTGCGACTGGCAGCCGGCGCACTCAATGACACAGATAGTGCAGCGCGGAGATAAAAAGCTTGGCGAAACAGATAAAGTTAGATGACTGGAAGTTTCGTGTTTCGTACTTCTAGTAACGTCTTGATTGTTAGAGAACATTCCACAAATTTCTGGAACAATGAGTAGAGGTATAAAAAGGAAGCCTCGACTTGCCAGAGCCAGGCGTAATTGGACTCGTGTGCGTAAAGCTGTGTTCTGAAAGTGAACTCTTTTGTTTGTGGCCTACGACCTTAAAGGCTGTATTTGTGTATGTTATGTAATTCTGCTACTGTAAGTGCTGACCAAAACATGTTTCTACGGAAATAAAGAGAAATTTTTAATTTCTGCAACCTGAACTTTTATTTCTATGAACACACAGAGTCACAATTTCTCACTTAGTGTTGTAGTGAGGTATTAGAAGCTTATGATTGATTTTACAATACTTAGATTTGTCTACCACAGTTTACAGCGAGAGAAACTAATGTAATATATGCAAAACAACGTGTTAAGTCGACCTTGTTGTCTTGGATAACATGCCGGTCAGGTTCCGAGGTCGCTGGCGGGTTCAAACCCTGTGAAGGGCGATGAATGTTTTCGTTACGTAAACACCTTAGCAAAGTTTCGCTCAGAAGGGAAATAATGCCGCTGTAGATTTACTTTGAACCTCAGGCCTCATAAAGGAACACCTGAAGAAATTAAAGTGCTCTTTCATGTCCAGTACGGAATGGAAAGCTAGGGACCACAGTAGTGATAGAGCGAACATAAAGTAAATAATAAATAATAATAACAATAATGCAATATAGGTAACATAGTCAATAGGGTACTTAAATTCTATTACAACTCGTCATTTAATAATTACTCTCCTTCCTCTTTCAACACCTATCTGATTACACAGAGGACTAAAAAGTCTATGAGATTGTACTAAAAGCTTAACCTATGTATTTAACTTGGTCACGAGGACATTACAGATTGTCTAGCCAAAATGGTGTACGCCCAAAAGTTCTGTACATGTATTCTCCTTATATTTTTCTTATTTCGATTAGGGATTGTTGTTATTAACTTCTCTATACATGATGAGGCTTTGTGGATCACACAGAACACAGCTGTCGTGAATACATTTCAGTTTTCAGTAGCAAACTAAAGAAGCTGGGCTACCATGGGTAGTTTAAGATTCCTAGATGATCATTTCATCTCCCTTGAGTGAATCGTTCGCAGTACTGAGTTATAGGAGGCATACCAATATCACTGTAGTGTAAGTGAGCTACACATATACATGATCTATGACCCGGTTATAAATAATACTCATGGTGTACAGACATGAAAACAACTACTGGTTAATAAAAATGTAAGAGTTATGGTGCTTTATTTGTCAGAGCCTACTGTAGTGTCGATGTGGGGAAACTGATCTTGCCGTGTAGAACTCAGAAGTAGTGTAGCCAGAGATTACTGCATCCAGCACTAGATAGCCTAAGAATAAAATAAATACTCACATCTAAGCTACCATATTGGGACAAATGTTGAAACCATGAGTTTGCTTATCCCATAATGTTCAATACATCTTATGTTCAATTTTAGCTAACATCTACCGAAAGTAAACAAAAATAAAACCACATATAAAGGTCATAACTAAAGATTTAAGTATGAAAGGAAATAGTATATGTAATAGAAGTGTGATTTATTTTTAATTCGAAATCCTTTTACAAACAAGGCTGAAAACCAGCAACCTTCAGTTACTTTGTACTCCTAAATTATAGCTCACGTTCAGTGAAAAACCCGAAATTTCGTACTGGTGTCGAGCATAAGAGATTTAAACCTAATATTTGTTTTATAATTAAATGTAAGTTTGAAAATTATTAGTTATTATTTTACTAGTACAATTGTAATTATCAGAAAGATTTCGTCTCATTACTATATATTAAGGAAACATTGTACCTAGTGATTTTGGATGGAAATATGGAGTTTTGGTTTCTGCATAGTTTGTATCTACATAGTTTGGAGAACATGCCCATTATAAAGTTTTGTATATTTGTGGCAATTAAGTATATTTAAATGGGTTTTAATTATGGCGGTCAGGCTATCACGCCCCCCTTTTACTCTGCATTTTCTCTTCTGCTTATAACAAGAAGCATTATTTAGGGGATGGTTACTCCAAAGGTTTTCTAAGGACGCATGAAGACAATTTATATGGACAAGAGGTGCAATTGAAGAAACTAGAGTGTTTTGGATACGTACAAAAACGAACGGGCAGAAGATTTAGAGTAAAGAGGAATAAATGAAAGTGTACATGGTCGTATGCAGAACCCAAACGAGAGCTTGAATCACATAATCTGGGAAATATTTCCAAAATCTGTGCATGTTGGCAGTAAAGCTATTAAATTTTGTGTGATGAAGGCTGTGATATCTTTTAATGATGTTGCTTCTAAAAGGGAAGTTTTATTTAGGAAAATTGGAGTGACACCAGGCTTTAATTTTGACTGTTCCTTTGAAAACATTGATGTCTCAACAGTAAAAGAAGCAGAAAAACAAGAGGAAGTGGCTTAAGGAAGCAATAATTAAGATTAGAGGTGAAAAGAGGAGGGGAGATGATGCTGAGAGCACTAGGGTCAGGAATATGGACCAGGAATGTTTTGAATTTTGGGTATGTCACGTAAAAACAAAACATTATCTTCTTTTGCCACTTACCGTAACTTGCGTCTTTTTTTTTAAATTTCCATACAGTTTTCTGGAAAAGTATAATAGATAGAGCTTTGAATTTTTTGTGCATATGCCGAACATACTACTCTAATCAGCTGGTGAAAGTTTCATATTTTACACTTTCATGAAATTCATCAGAAAATATTTTCAGATATAAAAATTAAAAAATAAAGATTACATCATTATTTTGTTTTAAAATTTCTATAACCAGCTATGTTTAACAGTATGTTTTTAAAGTGATTACAAAGTTTGAAATGTCTTACTTTAACTGTTTATGAACAAATGGTAACTAAATAAGAAAATACGTGAAAATGTTTGAAAATTTGGTGTTTATTGGAATATCAGTAGAGCAAAACTTATCAACTTGATTTATGATTTGATTATAATTTCTGAATTAGAAGAGACCGGCGTATAAGCGGTGAAAGATTCATTATACTGGATTGCATAGCTTTCAAGAAACCCTAACATATATTGCATAAAAATTCTACATGGGATTTGCTATTCTGACACTACGAAGTGTCCTTAAAGGCCGAGGGGATGTGCGCTCGCATGCGCTACAAGTTAACTGTACACAGAGTATGAATGAAGTCAGATGTACAGCAGAACCATTAAATGTGCAAAGGTCGAAAACAACGTAACGTAGTACGCTGCAAACTAGTGAAATGTGTGTGCAGATGGGAGGTCAAGTTACAGTATAACGCGACTGTTTTGTTGCCTCTGGCGATTGACACGGTCACGCTATACCTAACTGTAGTTATTTACATGGGCGACTGAAAACCGAAAACAAAGAAGTCCATGTGCAGTATACGCATAGAAAAAACGCACACACCTGCGGCCTTTACTGTATATATGTATAATTTATTCGTACAATTAGCTTTAATTAAGCAACATTATGTAACAGTGACTAATACGGTGAATTACACTCCTACAAATACTTTTGTTTGTTTATGAATCATATTTACTGTCTGAATTGCACATATTTTATTAGAAAGTTTTATATTTTATTTATTTTAAGTGTTGTACAGTGCAATTCGTTTGTAAACTATGGCTACTAATACATTATAGGGATAATTTTACAGCTCTACTTTCCGAATTAATTTAATACTCTTAACAGTATGTTTATTTTGTAACGTCCGTATTTATCGCTAAGTATTTTCTCATTATATTTCTAAAATTTAATTCAGTTTACACTACAGCATTGCTTCTTTTCATCTTCTATGGCTACATAAACTTATAATTTCTTTCCCAACTCCATTACACAACAGTTTAATCACATTACTTCAGAACACACTTCTATTTTTTGCGTTTCCGACCCTTCAATCGGCGGTGATGTAGCTCCAAGTACACAGCTACACTTTCTTAATGTCAGAGCTCCACATCAATATCGATAGATTGACTGGAAGATTGCAACAAATCTGGACGAAAATGTGGTAACTCTTAATTGAAATTTCGTCATGGCAAGTCCCATGACAAAGAGATAGTGTTTTGAATTTGCAGTAAAATTCACGACAGTAGGAGAAAACAATGGTTAAATAGGTGAATTTGGAAAATACAGTTTGTAACTACATGTCTTATAGGAACATAGATAAACAGTCGTCTATGTATAGGTTTCCGAAAAGCTAAGGAGAACGTGACTTTAATTCTGCACAGTTTGAACATGTACTGTTTCCTCTAAAGATATCACATGCTCTTTCCCAAAGCTTATATCTCTGGCAACTCCCACCTCACTTCGCCTCATAATTCCGACAAACTAATTAGCCTGTGTGCATCTCAGAGTGAGCAGTGTGGTTTAGACTTGAGGCAAAAGCTGCGTTGTCTACAGCGTCACTAAAGTAAAGTGAAAACTTTGTGAGTGGCAGTGGCCACGTGTGGTGTCACTGAGATTAAAGGGACAGCAACCGATAGAAACAGCTACAAAGAGCTTTGTTCCTAACAAAGTCGTTTTGAATCTGTGTTTTGATAGCTAGTGTAAATATGACTGTGTAAAATATTGAGAGATAAGGTTAAATAATTTACATAATTAATTGTTTAATTTATACATTACAATTTCAAAAAACAATACACAATTTTTAATGTAGAGATACCATAATATTTCACTGTACAAATACTACAAGTATATATAACATTTAAGTATGTAAATACGTTATAATACAGAACGTCAGGAGCATGTATTCCAAATATTCAGGGAACCGGAAACTGTGTTGTGGAAATCAGGTAGGTTATTGTAGCTAGAAAAATTGGCTAGCATGAAAGGGTTATATGATTTTACGGTTATAACTACGAATACTTGCTTTAAAATCGACTAGAGTCAGAAGAAAACTATTACATTAGCAATTTATTCATTTAGAGACTTGCAATTTTACTTATTAGAAGAGTATGTGCTGCCCACATATGCATTCTATGTTTATTTGGGCATAAAGGGTGGAAAGGGAGATAATACGCAGTGTTCCGTTTTCAAGGCAAAATGACGTAGTTTCGAATACTTTTTATAAAGCGAATATCCGCAGCTCACTTAGGCTAGCAGGAGGTGTGAACACATGGAAGCAAAGCAGGTCGTCTACAAGGAAAGGCGTTTTCCGATTCCCGGCGCAGTTATTACCATGAAAAGAATGTTGACAATATCTGCACCGTGTACACACACATACGCACACACGCACACACACACCTGCCAGGGAATGCGGCCCGGGTTTAACCTCACCTCTGGGGTTACGGATTTTAAGCCCCGGGTATAGGACTGGTGCCCACTCAGCATCGTGAGGAAATTGAGGAGCTTACGACAGGTAGGCGGCCCTGGCCATAGAAGCCAATATTTCGGCTAGGGGATGCCCAGATGCTGACCTCATTTCCTCCCCGTATCGGTTGGATGATCATCCAACCCTTCTTTCCGTATGTGGGCGTGAGGCCGGCAGTCGCGTTGGTAGGTCCTGGCCCTAAAAGGGCTGTAGCTCCCTGGATTATGTTATGTTCTCAGTTTTGATAGCATATCTAAGTAAGCGTTGCCCACATATGCTCTCCATGTTTATTTGGGCCCAGAGGGTGAAACGGGAGATATAACGCAGTGTTCGGTTTCAGGATTAAAATGAAGTAGGTTTGGATGCCTTTTATAAGGCCAATGTCCACACCTTACTTAGGCTAGCAGGAGGTGTGAACACATGGAAGCAAAGCAGGTAGTCTATAATGAAAGGCGTTGTCCGTTTCCCGGCGCAATTGCTCCCTTGCAAAGAATGGTGACTACCTGCACCGTGTACACACACACACACACACACACACACACACACACACACACACACACACACACACACACACACACACCTGATGTTTTGGTTTCCTGCCACGGAAGGCAGCCCGCTTTCGATCCCACCCCCGGGGTTGCGGACTGTAGTTCCCCGGGTATAGGACCGGCACCCACTCAGCATCGTGAGGAAATGGAGGAGCTTGCGATAGGTAAGCGACCCTGGTCATGAAAGCCAACTTTTCAGTTGGAGGTGTGAATATTTTTTTTTCTTATTTTGTAATTTACAACCTCCTACGTTAAGCAATATCGGACGGTGAATGAATTGGGTAAAATGATGCTCAAATGCGTGCAGGGTCCATGGAGCTTACAGTTACCCGACATTCATCAAGAAGGATAAGGAAAACCCCGTATAAACCTTATCCAAGCAGCTTACCCTGATCGAGATTCGAACTCAGGACCTCTTGAACGTGAGGCAGCCACGCTAGAATCTACGATACCCAGGCGCGCGGTGCCGAGATATTGACCATATGTGCTCCCCGTATCGGTTTGATGATCGCCCACCTCTACTTTGTGTATATGGGTGAGGCCGGCAGTCGGGTTGACAGATCCTGGTACGACATGGAATGTAACTCCACGGGTTATATAACTTATCCCTAAAATGAAGGTTAATTAACTCTTTCAGTTCTCTGAAAGAAACCTGCAAACCCCGCTTTTATACTACGCAGTGATTTTAACACCAGGGAATTATTTATTACCATTATTTATATACAATTTGCTCCTCAATTATACTTGTTCAATAATTATTGATCTTACCCATCAATAACTCCGTTATCTGCTGTGTTTTGTTTTGTCGCTTTGAAGGGTACATGAAAACCATAGTCAAGGTTTTTGTCATCATCGCTAGCGTATAATAAGATACAGTTCATGGCAATTCGAAATTGTGAACATATATTTTAGGGACTCAGTCCTGTAAAGAAAGGAATAATAGTAACTCCGAGCAGTTGAGTGTTGCCATGTAAAGACTAAATTAAAGACAAAATGTTGAATTGAATTATATTACTATATTTTAATGTCTATTTCTGTGGCACATTAGATAGGCATTATTTTCCCGTTATTATATTAGGACACCTCGGACTAAATTCTGTGCTACATATATAGGTAACCTCTCTGTCATATATAACTACACCATGTGACCTTCTGTCTCTTACATTGGATACCCCTCACACAAATGTGTTCAAAACAATTATTTCACAACACGCACTCTGAAATGAGCACATGTAAAAGTTGCTTGTAGACGAGTACGTGACGTCATATCTTAAAAATGATCCCCAACTCGCCCGTTGCCACATGCTATTTAGCAAGTTCAAGTAAATAAGTTCAGGTACACATGGGTTTAATGAATTAAAAGACAAGTACTTTTCGGATTAGAATTGGTTTATTCCTAGCTTTAGACAGGTTCACTTTAGCCTGTCCTGGCAAATCTTTTCACTTGAAACAATATTCTTATACTCCATATCTTAGGTCGCTTAGTTATGGCCGTCACTTGTTTGTGATTTATTAACAGAATATAGGTTCATGTTGGTGTTATATTTCAGAAGAACCAGCTTTTCGTTCTGTGTTTACAAATTGTAGTACGCATGTATGCAAGCGAGAAATAGGGTGATAATGTGCATGTGGTAGAAGCGAGGATTCTGTTTCAGCAGAACATACCTCGCATTTTTGCGTACCGTGAGCTTACCATCTAAAACCTGTTGGCAAGCACGTGGATATAATGTTATTATTCTCGCCCAAAAGATTAATCTGCAGGAGCCAACGGTAGATATGTGGTGAATGCGTTTCCTCTTGTTTCTCCGAAGTCCACTTCCAGAAGCATTCTGCCGGGACTGCTGCATTATTCGATAATGTGTTTTAACATACTTACAGAATCTCTGATATTTTTCAATAATGCTGAAATGAAATTGGCACAAATTATGTCATATATAACGCTTCCCCCTTGACGTGTGTGCGTACGTATGCGTGTGTGTGTGAGTCATGCGCTTTTGAAGTAATACTTTCTACGTTGTTTATTTTCCTGAACGTTTGTAACTGTGTTTTATTTTTTAAAATAATGTTTTGCGCATACTTAATTTAAACTCATGAAAATCCTAGATGTTCTACTGTTCTGATTTGAAATCCAGTATCTTATTTGGGATGTTCGGAAAGGAAAAGTTTATATAGAAATCTAAGTTATCAAGAAGCTAAGTTTCATTACCTATATGACGCCTGGGTGCTGCTTATAGGCGAGATGTAGTGCATGGCACCTTTTAGTGAGGTCAGAGAAGGCGGAAATATAGTGCGGTACATTCTGTTCATCTAAGCCCCAGTACTGGGATCTTAACAGAACCCATATTTTTCTTGCGAAATCGATATCCCATACCTCTAAGTACTCTCCAGAATGTCTCCTCCTACCTTCAAAAGGGATCTTTGCCTTAACAACGTTCGTGAGTTTACGTACTGTAGGAATGTCTCTTCTGTGTTCGCAGAACTTGAGAAAATGTCTGCGCACCGAAATTTCCAACCACAGCGACTTCGAACTTCTTTGGATGTGAGCGATGTTTACCAGATGTCCAAAGCTTTTCTCCACTACGTTCTTAACTTTGAACCTATTTCTATATATTATGTATAATACGTTCATTTCTCTGCACAGTCTTTTCTATGCTTTTTACAGTGCTACTTAACGGAATAATTAGCCTGCCTCGGTAGCGTAGATGGTAGCGTGTCTGCATCGCTTTCAAAAGGTCCCGAGTTCGAATCTCGGTTAGGGGGAGTTACGTGGATAAGGTATTTTCCGGGGTTTTCCCTCATCCTTAAGGATGAATTTAGGGTAACTCTATGCTCCATGGACGCCAGACTCATTTCAGCATCATTTCACCCAATTCATTCATCGTCCGATATGACATAACGTTGGATGACTTAAATTACAACAACATTTAACGGAATAGTTATACCCTTACTTTGCTCTTGTTTAGAAACCTGTAATACCTTGAATGTTCATTTTCTACTTTGTGAGCGTATCACTTCGAGCGGCGGTGTCTGCATTTTGCCTTGATTCAAACCCGCCACTGTAGGAGACCGCTTTTCTCTATATTTATGTTTCAGCAAGCCTCCAACTTTCGCCGCCTGTGTTCATTCATCAAACAGGTTATACTTGCCAAAGATGGGTTTATTACAACTATAATATGTTCGAGATTATATTAATTCAAAGATTTATCTGTTTCTACCAGGCAAGAAAGCTTCCTGAGTTACAACTTATTCAGTTTAAACTTTAATTTTACCTATAGTATTTTAAAGCGTTATTTTTTATTTATACTTAAATAATATGCACTGTTCTACTATATATTTGTTTTATTGGTCTCCTGAATTATTGCTTTGTTACTGAAAAAAATTATGAGAAATTACACTTACAAGCTTTTCGCTTCTAAATAATATAATGAACTCATAACATCCGTTTCCTCCATTATTTATTCCACCAACTGCTCTATCTAATTGCAAATCATCATTTCGCCCTCCGTTTATATCAGCTTTTTCCTCACTCTCGTCCATAAGTTTAGGTCTGATCACCATCACGAAGTCTGATCACGAAGTTTAGGTCTGATGTTTAGATCTGAACATCCTCTCTAATCGAGCATTTGTCTGCTTCTCGAGAGGCGTCTGGTTCTAGGCTCCAAATTATAATCTCTGGGGATATAAGACCTATGTAATATATGGTACACAGTGAAGCAATAAGAAAATAAAGCAGAGTCCCGTAATTTCACGACGCAGTTCAGTCCCACCATATTGTTGCTAGCCATTGTCACGACGTGACTGGCGCGTCCGACGCGCACAATGGGACATATAGGGCAACGCGGAGATAAAAATGTTGCCGAAACAGATAAAGCTAAATGACTGGGGGTTCGCTTTCTTGAATGCTACAGAAAATTCCACTAATTTCTAGATCAATGAGTGGAGTTATAAAAAAGAAGCCGCAACTCGCCAGTTGGGACAGTCGTAATCGGAACTGATAATTATGCGTGTGCAGCTGTGATTTGAAAGTGAGATTTTTTGTTAATTTACGTGTGCAGAAGTGACGAGAGATTGTGTTGGTTTGTTACTTCAGCTTGCTGCAAAGTGCTGTACAAACAATGTCTTTCTACGGAAATGAAGAGCATTTTGAATTTCTACAAACTTTACTTTTAATTTTAGGAGCACACAAAGTCACAATTGGTGTCAGAAGTGGGATATACGAAAATAGACGCTTCATTGACAAAAATTCTAGAAGAGCTGAAAGAAATGAGAACAGTGAAGGACAACCTCGCTGCGCAAACAGAAGTGACAGATAACAATCTGGACGCGGAGCTGAAAGAAATGAAAGCGGCGAACTACAACTTGGCCGGGACGATGTCCGCGAAGTTGACCGAAGTAGCCACAGAAATGAAGGCTGCGAACGAGGCCGTGGCTGCTAAATTTGAAGAGCAGTTGGCCGGCGTGAAGGAGGAGCACACGGAGCTGGGCAAGAGGATGGGTCAACTGAACGCATGTGTCGAAGGCCTGGTGAGCAGCGTTACCGACCTAGAGGGAAAGACCGACAGCAATACCAAGTCCCTGAACACCATGTTGGAGGACATCCTCGGCATGAGGTTGAAGGATTTGAAGGCCGACGCGCCGGAATGCGATAATATTCTGAAGCGGAAAATGCTTAAGGATTGCTTGAAAATGTAACTCCAAAGTATATGTCTTCTTAATATTTTCTAGCTAAAAAAGAGACAAATTTTAAAACCTAAAATCATCTTACATATTTGTGTTCGTCTTTTTTAACCTTTGCAAGGGCTTCATATAATCCTTGTTATCCCAAATCCAAGGGCCCTTCAAACCCAGTACGTTGGATTAGCGAGGCTACTCTATACTTGTATGGCCCTTTCCACATTTGCCCTGTGATATTTTCCTTGTTTTATAGAAATGTAGAATGTGTTAAATCTTATAGAGCAGAATGTTTGACGTGTTAAGTCACTTAGTGTCCCCCTATATAAATAAAGAATAGAATAGTTTTTGAGGTTACGGTATATATCTCTTGTTTACATATAGGCAGCCTCAGACTAATGATACGGTATTGTAGAATTGTCCACCACCTGTTTTGTTCTCCACAGTGGCTAACAGCAGTGCTCCTTAGTATACTTTATATAGTTGTGCATACGTGCAATGTTTACTTAGTTGTATATAGAACGCCACTATCAAGTCTAGTAGCTGCAATGAGCCCCACATGTTTGCTCGTTAATAATTAATGGTAATACTGAATAACTCTGCTTATTTACCTCCATAGTGTAAACAAACACGTGCTGAAATTAGCCCCTTCGCCTTGAATTCGAGTGTAACATTTTGTTTGAGATAAATGCTTTTCAAAGGCAGAGTTATTGTTTAATTCTCCCTTTGGAATATGCCTAAGCTTTCAAATAGCTAAAAGACATGTTTATTACAATTAGAAAACGTCGAATTTTTATATTGATGAGTGATGTCATTTAAACTAGTGCAAATATTTATGTGTTCGCTTCATTTTGTGCCATAATTTCTAGTTTTATTACAATATGCCACCTAATATATTTGAAACTTAAAGTGCCTGTTCCCTTAGACACAGATATCAGTTTATTTTGGCAGAATTTTCTTGCTACAGAAGCAATTGTGGTTAAGCATATATGTGTACCAGAGCTGATCATCTTCTTTTATTTACACCATATTGTAGTGTAAGTACCATTTTATTCCCAACATTCATATCAAGCTTTCTGAAGTGAAGAAAATACAGTTTATTGGACAAATAAACCTTTCCTATTTCACTCTGCAGGTTACATTGATCTAACTGTACATAAAAATATATAAAAACTACGTGACAAATGTAGATAAAGCTTTGGAAAACTAAATTACTATATACATACAAGAGTAGTCCTCAATTCCATGAAAAGAAACTTTAGGTGATATTGCATTTCATAGTTGGTAGGTTACCAACATCCCCATATGGCAACCTTGACCATCGGGGTACACTCGCCCCACCACGCGATGTCCGGACACCATTTCTTAGGTGAATGCACCCATAGGGCGGTATCCACTACCTCCAATGATAGGGTGATAGTGAAGATGACGGTGAGGTGAGAGGACCTATAGCTTATAACGTGGACTCCGAACCACTTTGGGCATAGGGGACACTTCACATGTACTAGACAGATGTGAAGGCGTGGATAGGGCCGACTTAAATTCGCGAAACCCAGAGCCGCAAATCGAACTCGGGACCCTTATGTTGCATTTCATGGTTGATAGCGAAGTTGGAAGAACTCAAACTTTTGATCTTCATTTGTTTAACCATCCGTTAGGCGCGCGCTCTGGTATGACACCTTTAGTCGTGCGGGGCCTGGGAGGCCCGCGCTCTATTTATGTAATTATACTACTGTATTTTTTCGTTTCTCTTTTTCCCGCAAGTTTTGGCTTCATTTAGATTAAATATACATAACTATTATTAGTATAGTCATATTAAATACATACAGTAAAATATAATGCGAAAAGATTGTACATTATCATTTGTAATAAGTATACGTATAAACCATAGCATATTCTTTCCATCTTGTCATTAGAAATGTTCGGTTACTCAAAGTTATCAGACGTTCCTTCTGTTTTCCACCACTAAGAGTTACCTCAAATAATTTTGGATTGTTTTCTCAAATTGAGAGGAGCGTTGCACTTCCCACATGCGCGTTTAATTTTTCTGCTCTGTTTGGTTTTACTGCAGGATTCATATCGTTTCCTTTTCAATGATTCTGCTGCACTGGAAAACTCATCTGCTATTGTTTATTCAGGTTTATGTTTCTTTAGAAGCTCTTTCAGATCATTGGGCAGGTTTGGTTCTGCTGCTCCTCTCTGTAGCTGTTGAGACAGCAAAGATAAGTACAGCACTTTCAAATGTTCCTGTCTTGTGGAATATTTGTTTTGGTTTCCAAGAAAGATAACCCTAGAATTAATACCTGCAATATTCAACAGATGCAACATATGGTTAAAACTACCATTGTCCACCTTAATGTTCGGCTACATTGTACCTAGCACACAATTGTCTACTACATCAACTCAAGATTTTGTATCGTTGTAATGCATGATTACTTCTGACTCTTTCTCGACACCGTTGTTTGAGAGCTTCCGTCCATGTTATATTCAGACCTAGACCGTTGCCTCTATTAAAATTAATGGATATGATTTGATCTCTATAGGCTCCTTTATAAGCCTATGGTAATATCGGTCACTACGGTGTAAAACAGTGGCCGCGTCAAATAAGATTCTGTGGAAGTTATTTGACCTGTGCTGGACCACAGCTGAATTCTGCGGTTGAAGTAGTCTCAGGTTATGCATGTATTTCGGACATCTGTCTTCTACGATGTGGCCTGTCTCTACTACATATATCTTCCCACGGTGGCATGCAATTTTATATACACCGGGAGTTTTTAATCCTATATCATCCTTAACTGGTCTCATATACCGCCTCAGATTCCTTGGTGGTAGGAATACGAATTTGTTATGAAATCTATTTAAGGTCCGTGTGATTTTGTTGGACACTGAGCTGCAAAATTGAATAATGTCTTGGCTTACGAAATAGCAGACGAAGACCTTATCCAGGTAAATCACCCTGACCAAGGTTCGAACTCGGTACCTCAGAACATGAGACAGACAGGCTAACATATACGCTACCGAGGCGAGCCGAATATATGGTTGGCACACCCCTTCTGGAATGACCTTTTCAAATTTAGTAGAAAGCGTGCATCACTCTATTTTCTTTGAAGAAGCCATTATTACTGAAGGGCACCACGTCATACTATCCACCCTTTCGTATCACAAACCGACGGAACGTGAAATTTATTAGGGATGGTTCACGCAATGTGATGTAGAGGCTTGTTTCGCTTAGAGATGTATTAAAATTTCTTGACTTCTTTAAAGATGAAATAAAAAGAGTAATATCAAGTTAGTGAAGATATATAAAATAATCTAGCGTAAGGGCTGCATTAGGTATCTCCAATGTTCCACTTCCGTTGACTGCTCAATCTGAACTTAGTTTTCCGTGATTTTCCCTGATCATCAGCCGAATAATGTGGTACTTATTCATCTATCACGGTTTATTTTTTATTCTATCCCTTTCATTCTTCTACTAGTCATCTTTCATATGTGCTTCTAGATTAAGCGATAAATGAGAGATGACAGATGCTTGTTAAATGGAATAAATACTCTCATTGAGTTTTGAATGGTTGCTAGGTCAACGTGCAGCTCAGCAGCGGGATGACAATTGAGCCTGCAGCTTTTGAGACTTACACGCGCTTCTGTGCATATGTGCCTCCAATCTGGAGCCTGCTGTGGTTTTTTCATTTCTTTCCCTTCTCCTGAGGGCGATAATCACAATAGAGTTTTATAGAGTAGGAGTGCTAGATAACAGTGACCTGCCCGATCAAACTGGCCCACTTTTTTCTATGGGGATAACGAAAGAGAACATAAGAGCAAAATCCAGGTGGACATCTACACATATCAGCATCACTAACCACACCATAAGCATTGAAATATGTTTTCTTATGCATACAATTGTGTGTACTCTATTGAGTTTATTATAGTGGCTGGTACTTAAACAGGAGTAATAGTCCTCGTAAAGGCCCCTGCAGTTAAGGGGCCACGTGGTTTAACCGTTTTCCTCTATCTGGAATAAAGGGGCTCCTGGATGGAGTTTCTCTGGATTCTCTTGTTTCCTTTCGCAATCGTTCGGCCTACTGCTTCATAATCACTTTCCATTCTTAAATTTCATCAACAACTTCATGACATCTCACTCCTCACACTCAAACCAGGTATCGGACTGATCCCTCATTCTGGATGGCCACGGTTTCTGAGGTTCTCTGCTCCTCGACAGGCGTCTGTTCTCAGTTAAACAATTGCAAACCTTGTAGGGATATATTAGTGCGCCAACGTTGTGTCATATCGACGATGATTGAAGGCGGAGAAATAATTATCAAATAGGTCCAGAGTCCATAGAGCTATACCCAGATAACTCACCTTAACCGAGATTGAACTCGGGGCATCTTGAAAGTGAGGCAGATACGCTGCTACCTACACTACAGAGGTGGCCTCCATGCAGATGGGATAGCAGTGTAAGAAAAAGATGACCAAGAAGAAGCGTAATAGGAATTCCAATGAATTAAATGAGCATATTTTACGTAGTAAAATTGCATTGTTAGTATGTGACTTGTACTTCCTGAAACCAGCCTGGAAATTCTCATCGCTGTCGATGAATTGCCTATACATTTGTGCATCTTTAAATATGCGAGAGGCATACAATTGGGATAAATGTGCAGTTCAGTGGTGTATAACAGCTGTCTACCTATCTTAAACAGTTTTCAAAATAATTGAAGCTCTATGTTTCCAAATATGGATTTTCATCTGGCAGAAGGCGCTGTAAAGTTCCCCATTTCTACTAGTTCGCCAGAACGATGTACTGTGACCTCTCAAAGTATTCCTTTGTGCTTGGGACACTGTCTCCGTAATTTTTTATAAATCTCATATGAACGAATTAGTTCTTATGAATTCTGTAACATATAGGATACTCCCAGTTCAGAAATGCATTCACTATGCAAACTAAGAATTCTCCTTCGTGTCATGCAGAGACCAAAAGTTTCGTCCCGGCCATCCTTAGTATTCTGGGAAGCGGAGAAGGAAGTAAGGTTTGGGTTAGAAGGATGGCTCGGGTTCGGTCCCCCTTATACATGCTGCACGTGATTTATTCCACCCCTTTTGCTGTCTGCGAAGCCAGCCTGATTTATGGGGGAGGTTTTGAACAAACAGGGTGGTTTAGGCTTAACATCCGTTATATAATACTCAGAATAACTGTTGAATCTCATGTCTCCTTTTCTCAACAGAAAGTACAATTTCAAGTACGCCTCCGTGCTTGTTTTCTGCTTCACCCTCTTTTTGCTTTTTTCCCCTTCCCACATCGCTTTCCACTTATTTTTATCAAATACAAAAATATATTGTATCTGTTAATTCTATCACGTATCTAAGAGCAGAGTTTAGAATAGGTTCAAAAACGTTATGTATATTTCAAAATTTTAATAGGTTTAATAGTTGATGAAAAACTATATTAAATAATTAACCAAATACACGTCAAAACGTAACAGAAAAAATTTGGTTATACAGAACATTGTGATGGTTCTATCTTCAATTAAAAAGAAACGTTAGTGCATATAGTTTAGCACCCTAATACAAAACACGCAAGTTACATCTTTGTGCAGCTTTTGGCCACGTGTGTCTATTGATACCCAAATGATGTATTCATTAAGTTAAGAATCATAATAGATTAGATATAAACAGTTGGAATTAACGTTAAATGTGAAACAGTAATTCGGTTGAGCAGTTAACTATGAGGAAGGCGGCTTCGAGGGCTTGTGAAAGGAGGCAAGCACCGTTCTTAGTAGCTGGTCACCGGAACAAAAGTTATAAAATGTCATATGTTAGAGAACACTGGAGTATCAATAACACATTTCCTTGAAAGGAACCAGACAGAGCTGGAATGGTCGTCCAGGAAGGAAGACGTGACACGAGGAGGAAGTATGTGTTTCTGCGTAAATAATACATTACTGTTTAGTTAACTGATGGAAAGTAATCAGTTCTTCACACTAGCCGTATGTAAGATAAGGTCTTTGATAGTTAAGAGTCAACATGAAAAATCCAATGCCATAGCCGGGATTTGAACCACGGATCTCCTGGTTTCCCTCCAGTTTCTCTAACCCATTGAGCTACCAGGCCAACTTGCCGTCACGACATTAAATTCTCCATTTCACTCTTATGTTTCCCTGGTAGACCATTAGGGGCTCTCGCATTCGAGATACACCGTTTGTGGCGACTTAGTATTGTAAGTACTTTAGTTCCAGGCTTCAACATTTAATTCTTTATCAATTTAGTTAAATGATGGAAATATACGAGTCAAATAGAGAATTTAATATCGCTACGGCAAGCTGACCATGGTAGCTCAATGGGTTAGAGCAACTGGATGGACACCAGGAGATCCGTGGTTCAAATCCCGGCAGTGGCATTGCATTTTTCATGTTGACTCTATGTATCTAATAAATTATGTGTTATCGCGTAATCTGCGTTTCACATAAGGTAACCCCGGACACGGCAACTTCGCGATTTACCTGATTGTTATAAAAATAATCAGTTATTAAACAAATCTTAAACTCGCAGACCCTAGGAATAGACTCTTGCATGAGACTGAGACTAGACCATACACACAGCTTCAAATTTGCGTAACGTTGCGGATATTGTGCTGACACTATATAGGAGTGTTTGTTCCAATGATCTGTGGTAACTGTCTAAAATCCTTATGTAAATGCTAAATAAATATTGTATAAACAGAAATGTCAAACACGAGCTTGTTGTCCAATGTTATTTTACAGTTCCTCTAAGGGTATTAATTGAAGAATATAAATTATTTAGTCTTCAATTACAACGCAGTCTAGAGTGTAATATTGCTAATCAAATGGGAGTTTGAAAACAGCATCATAATGATCGTCGTCATCATCATCATCGTCATCATCGTCGTCGTCGTCGTCGTCACCGTCACCGTCACCATCACCGTCACCGCCATCGTCATAGTCATCTTCATCATTTGCCAACACGAAATGAACAGCAGAAAGTTATGACGCCATGCTTTACAATTGAATCTCAAACAAGTTTAATTAATGCCCGGGAGTGTTAATACGCAATGTAATATTTATTTCCGTTATTCTTAATTTGCCTTCCATATACTCAGTGTTTTGTTGTGTAACCGTTTAAAGTAAATATTATGATTCGCACATTATTAATAATTCATTATATTCAATTATGTACATTCCAAACTGTACTTTGTTGAACTGCTATCACAGCATTTGGGAAGCATAGGTTTAAAATGTTGTTTATCGAAGTACAATAAACTTGAAAGTAAATAAGTAGCTGATATTGGTTACAAAATGCTAGTTCTGAACTCCGCGTGGAAAGTTCCTTAAATGTATTTAAAGTGTATATTACCCGCAAAATTCGCACAGTCAATTTAATCAGTATGCTGTAAATCTATTGTTGGGGAACAAGGAAGAGTTTGAAAATAGGAGACAACGTTCGTTATTTTCTACCTTCAAGGTTATACAATGCACTTAACTCATGTGTGTTGCATGGCATGTTCCGATTATAGTAGCTAATAGTAGTATCAACTACAAGAAAATAAAATTAATGACTCACAGCACTTGAGTTTGCGATTTTCCAATTTATTCACGCCCACTTGTTGATGTTATGAAATTCGAAAAGCCGTAAGTGAAGTTTAACAGGTAAACAGAATATAAACACCAAGATAATATTTAAATAGTAAGATTCATCTATGAAATACGATATTTTACAGCTTTAAGATTATCCATCAAAATATAACACATTTAATATAGTATATACGGACCCTAGGCTAATTTGAGCATCATTACACCCTTTTCATTCACTGTCCGATAGAACTTAATGTTGTAGGAAGTAAATTTAAAAATGAATGAATATACCTGCACGAAAAATAATATGTACACGGTTTGGGAAAAAATCAGACAGACATTCTTATATTTAAAACGGGCTTTTGATTGGTTGATGGAAAAGCTAAAGCCCTTTGAATACTGGTTCCTGCATAAGTTATTTTTCTAATGGCAAATGAACTGACATCTGTGCCAAAATTTTATAGTTTCCAGAAGTACAGCTGGCATCATTACTTTTACAATGACTTGGTGTGACCATGTCCTCATTCATAGTTTTGGATAAAATGCTTCATCAACGTCTACGTAGACTATAACTTCTCCTAAACAAACCAGAAAGCCATTTCGTAACACGTTTATTTGTTTCCTTTATTTAACTATATCTATTTATTTATATCTATACTTAGATATTCATATGTATACTGCATTTAAAAACGTCATGCAGTTGTTTAAGCTCGAAGTCATTATATAAAGACTCCTTCTAAAATATTGAGCATTAAAGGAGCAGTGCATAACTAAAACAGTTATTATTCCTCCATTCAGGTTATCTAACAAAACGTTATTAAACTTGTCTTACTAAGCATCAGTGGCTGAGAATTCGTGTGCTATATCTTGAGATACTGTTTTGGAAGATGACTGGATTCAATTAAGTTTCTAAGTGGAGTACCTTCAGATGTTTCTAAAGCCTTGCATCATTAATCAGCAGAATGTAGACGTTTTCTATTCACTGATCGCTCCTCCAGTGTTAAACGCTTCAGAACTCAACACCTCGCGAGCAAAGGTGAAGAGAAAAGGAAATAAAACACAACAAAGCATTACAAATTGAACATTTCAAAAAAATGAAATATTACGTAATTTAAGAGGATATACAAGAAGATCTTACTATTCATATATACTTAAAAAGAATCTTTAGAATGCAGTTCTGGAATTTTCTAAGATTTGAAACTTGAATAAGTTGAATCTTTAATTTTTTTTAACTGAATAAATGTAATTTGAATAGAATGAATATAGAGCGTATAAAACTTTTGATCATATAATTCGTTCTTTGATAACCTAATATTCAACATAAAATTTGGCGGACTAACCATTATTTATTTCGCTTTCGTATTAAGCATATATTGTACATTTTAAACCATTTTACACTTTTACACCGTTAGCTTCCAGTATAATGTAATCCTACCTCAACCTTAAACAACAGTAGCCTTAGATTAGGATAGGATAGGACAGGATAAGACAGGATTGGACAGGACAGGATAAGCTAAGACGCGACAGGATAGGTTGGGATAGAATAGAACAGGACAGGATAGAATAGAACAATTCATGATAGAACAGGACAGGATAGGATTTGACAGGTTAGGATAAGAAAGGACAGGATAGCATAGGACGGGATAAGATAGGGTGGCATACGTTATGAGAGGATAGAATAGGATAGGACATGGGATAGGATAGGACAGGACAGGATATGACAGGATAGGATAGAACAGATTGGACATAGAGGACAGGATACGACAGGATGCGATGGGATAGGATGGGACAGGTTAGCATAGGACAGGATAGGATACAACAGATTGGACATAAAGGACAGGATACGATAGGATGCGATGGGATAGGATGGGACAGGTTAGCATAGGACAGGATAGGATAGAACAGATTGGACATAGAGGACAGGATACGATAGGGTGCGATGGGATAGGATGGGACAGGTTAGCATAGGACAGGATAGGATAGAACAGATTGGACATAAAGGACAGGATACGATAGGATGCCATGGGATAGGATAGGACAGGACAGGACAGGCTAGTATAGGATAGGATAGAACAGATTGGACATAAAGGACAGGGTACGATAGGATGCGATGGGATAGGATAGGACAGGACAGGCTAGTATAGGATAGGATAGAACAGATTGGACATAAAGGACAGGATACGATAGGATGCAATGGGATAGGATAGGACAGGACAGGCTAGTATAGGATAGGATGGAACAGATTGGATATATAGGATGGGATACGATAGGATGCGATAGGATAGGATAGAACAGGTTAGGATAGGACAGGACAGGCTAGTATAGGATAGGATAGAACAGATTGGACATAAAGGACAGGATACGATAGGATGCAATGGGATAGGATAGGACAGGACAGGCTAGTATAGGATAGGATAGAACAGATTGGACATAAAGGACAGGATACGATAGGATGCAATGGGATAGGATAGGACAGGACAGGCTAGTATAGGATAGGATAGAACAGATTGGACATAAAGGACAGGATACGATAGGATGCAATGGGATAAGATAGGACAGGACAGGCTAGTATAGGATAGGATGGAACAGATTGGACATATAGGATGGGATACGATAGGATGCGATAGGATAGGATAGAACAGGTTAGGATAGGACAGGACAGGCTAGTATAGGATAGGATAGAACAGATTGGACATAAAGGACAGGATACCATAGGATGCGATAGGATAGGATAGGATTGGTTAGGGCAGTATAGGGTAGGATACAACAAATTGGACATAAAGGACAGCATACGATAGGATGCGATGGGATAGGATAGGACAGGTTAGGATAGGACAGGACAGGCTAGTATAGGATAGGATAGAACAAATTGGACATAGAGGACAGGATTCGATAGGATAGGACAGGACAGGATAGTATAGGAAATGAGGCGCCGGGATAAAATAAAACTTTATGGAGGGGATTCGGCACGCCTACCAGACTGATCTTGTTGCTGATAACCACTGAAATTGAGCGCCCTTATACACATATCATCATCCTACCGATCTTTTGTACCCACGCCCCAAGTGGGGTATGTCCGGGAGGAAAGATGTAGCGAGAGGCCGACTCCAACCAATTACGGCAGTGCAGAGAGCAGGGCCTCTACCATTTCTCAGCTTGAAGCTCCAGCGTCCAGTACGACCCACATCCCTCATACCGTGGTCCCGAATCAATCCACCAGTCTGGCTCGGAGACCGGAGGCCGCCAAGCCAGATTTGGAAAAATCCCGGCTGGCTTGAACGACTAGTATCCCTCCTACGATGTTCCTCAAACGACCCAGTAGGCCAGCACGGAGATCGGAGACCATCCCACCGGAGGACGAAGGTTTTACCAGGAACATATCAATCATCCAGCCATACAGCGTCGTGACATCTACCGACACTTATACCATATGAGAGATGATATGAAATTATAATGCAGGTCAAATGGAGGAACAGAAAATTCGGGGATATAATTAACTCCCCAGAATTCGCCTGGGGACCTAGGGAAACCCCCGAAAATACAAATGCGGCAAGTAGGCCGGCCACTGGAATCGAATCCGGACCTCTCGAATGCGGGCCACAAAAGATACCGCGTGAGTCATTCCACTCCATTATATTGGGAATTTCCATTTGCACGAATATTTAAAAATCAGAGAATGACAGCCAGTCTCGGTAACGTGGTGGTAGTAAGTCTGCCTCACGTTCAAGGGTTCCCGAGTTCGAATTTCGGTCAGTGTGAGTTACCTGGATACGGTTTTTTCCGGTGTTTCCCTAATCCTGAAAGATGAATGTCGGTTAACTCTAAGCTCTATGGACCCCGGGCTCATTTGAGCATCATTTCACCCATTC
This sequence comes from Mantis religiosa, assembly GCA_030765055.1. Taxonomy (NCBI): domain Eukaryota; kingdom Metazoa; phylum Arthropoda; class Insecta; order Mantodea; family Mantidae; genus Mantis; species Mantis religiosa. The sequence goes on from CM060948.1 coordinate 37,109,243, forward strand.
CATTCATCGTCGGATATGACTTAACGTTGGAGGACGTAAACTGCAAAAAAAAAAAAAAAAAATAAAAAAAAAAAAATAAAATCAGAGAATGACGGTTGTATATACTTAATATGCAGCTCTGTTGTTTGTTGCATATTGTTCATAACCCTTGTAAACTGTAAGCTTTGATTCAAGTTTCTTTGACTCTGTTGCACAATGGAGACTTATAGAGTTCAACATTGCAACCATACTTAAAAATTAAGGTAAAGAATGTATAGAATTTACGGATATCCCTCTTCACAATGAAATAGTAATTTTGCAAATTTGTAAAGTTTTCTTTCGAAAATATAAAACAAGCCTATTTAATAACGCTTTAACCAAAATCAGTATAAGTAAAAAGATGAACACTTTATAAGAAGAACACACCCAATTATCACTGAAAACTACACAGAATAATATTTAACTGCAGTTCCAGTCCTTCATATTGTTAGTTTATTTATTGGCAAGCATTTCTCATATGACGTGTTAAATTTAATACAAAAGCGATATATTTCTTCCCCACTTAATGCACACTTTGCATTTTAATAAGTACCACCACTCCGTTAAGTGCTGCAGCTACATTGCGCTCCAATGTCCCTCTGCAGTTCTCTCTCGTGGTTGTCACACGCCTCCACCACACCTGCAGTAACCGGTTTAACCTCATTTGATCATTCACTTTCGATGGCATATATGGGTATAAAGGATGCATTAGTTACTCATTCCAGAATTCTTTTTTCGTTATGGGATTTTAGCATAAAACTAATATTTGAGGTACTCTACTGGACACATCTGAGAAAATATCAGCATGAAAGAATTGAAGTTTACCCTGCAACTTCAGATTTGCATCACTTCATTATTAATTATTTTATAATCATAATCAGTATACAAGTGAATACTTTCTACTTAGTTCACAAAACATAATTTTCGACAAAGCGGAATTTAACCTCCAATCGTCAGGTGCACCACGGTAGTTTTAGAAGCAAAAATACATTCCACCATCGGGCATGCACAAACAAAAGCGCATCATCTTGCTTTGAGATCTAAGTGAATCAATAGTTTATAAATGGATTATATTATTCATAGCTGTAGAGCAACATATCTCTTTGTGACAAGGGGCAATGTTCCCACGTTTGGAGGGCTGCAAATTTACAGATACCTAAGGTGTGTCAAAGGAATACAATATCGTGTTGAACATTAACATGATAACTGAAAGGATAAATTGTTATCTCTAACTGAATCCTCGTTAAACCTTAGCATCTGGTATTGCGCTTGATACTGAAAGCATTGCTCTGCTATATTAAAGATAAGTACTCAATGGGTTTGTAAAAATATTCAGTCGTCATAAACACTGGTTATCTTACGTATTTTTTGAAGCTGTATTTATTGTTTCGAATTTGTATCTGTCAACTCAAACAGCAGAATTAACTTTGTTTCTGCGGACAAAATTATTGAGATTGGTAAAATTATCCCGAAAATTATTGCTGACGCCAAACGGTTAGTCTATTTGGTGAATAAATTAAAATTATCAATAGCACTAATCCAAATCTACCGAAAAATCATATTTACCTCAAACCAATCATCCTGTTGATGGGCCGCAGTACGGGATATTGTGGGCTGAGACTCTTCCCCCTGCAGCCATCAACTTCACTGAGTTCGATGTTAGCTCATTTCAGAAGCTCAGGCGATTAAAACGCCACTTCTGTGCCCAGAACAGCAGTTGCAGTGCGCAAAATTTCTTCATGGCAGCGCCACACTCGTCCATTGCCAATACTTCCAAAACGAATATGTCTGAATTGAAATGAAAGTGAAATAAAATGTAGGGAGAAAAAGTCGCAGAAAGCATAGATGTGTTCTTTTAGACGTGGTGTATGACGTAATGTTGTGCAGTAGTTTGTGGTAAAGTCCACTTGTTTATTTAGAAGGAAAAGGGGTGTCAGATTAGTCATCTGCCATCTAACCCACTAGCTTTATCAGCAATCTGCTGGTGAGAGCAGAGATCTTAACCCCACAATTGACTCTCATTACGTCACTCGCGCACATCCGAGCAAGGTCATGTGCCACGTCTAAAAATACATCTGTAAGTAACGAAACCTGGATTCGCCTAGTGAGGAAGCAAAGCCACGAAATAAATGTTGCTTAGAGCGTTCGGTTTACTGGTACCTCCAAAATGTGAGACCAAATCATTACAATCTGGGTCAACCCGGTGAGTGTCACGTGGCTTTATGCAATTAAAGTAAACGCGATTTAGTTACAGTTCTCTAGAAATTACGTCAACTAACATAATCAATTTAAAAAAACATTTTATTGGACGGCACAATGGCACAATGTTGACGTGGGAAATGCTTGGAGTCTCTGGCAATTGCCTCTTCAGAATTGTGAACCTGCCATTTGGAAAGGTCAACTTCTTGGATTGAACTTCTTGGATTCCCTTCATATTTTTATAAATTTGATCACTCAAGGCGATTATTTTTATTACTCAACGTCTTCTAACATACGCCATGTAGGACGATGAATGAAATGGGTTAAATAATGCTCAGATGAGCCCAGGATCTATAAAGCTCAGAATTACCTACGTTTATCATTCAGAATAAGAGAAAATCCCAGAAATGCCTGATCCGAATAACTCTCCCGGACCGAAATTGGAACTCGGGACTCCTTGAGTGTGAGGTGGTCAAGTTACCCCCATACCATAGGGTTGCATTTTCAAGTTTTATGTATACATTTACTTATTTGTTAAGAAATGTATTAAAATAACACCAAAATGTAATGAGACTCATTCATTATATTAATTTAATAGTTTTTTGCCTAAGGTAGGTAAGCGAAACTGACCAGGCAATTGATTAATATGATATTAGAAAAGATTTCTGACCTTCTGGTAGCACTAAGGCCATATAGTGAAGATGTAGCACTTTCAATACACTTTATAAGTTTTGGATGGTAGGTTGTATAAATTATTGGTTATCCATCCATTCTTCTAATTATTAAGCTCCAGATACTATTCCTCATCTAATTCCTAAAGGTTTTTAAATCCTTGATACACACATCTGAAATGAATATAATATTTAAGGTGAGAAGAAGTGGACCGGCTATCAGCTTGAACCCGAATTACATGACTGCATTCAGTGCTGCCTAGTTAAGGATGGGTAGGACCCACATAAAATAATTGGCATTCACGGCAACAGAGTTACACTTGCAGTTCTGTCTGGGTTTGCAGTTTATTAGCAATAACATTGAAACGTACATCACTGAAATTGTAGTGAAATAAATAAATGGTTTCAAGTATTAATCAGTTACATATCCTTCTGATTTATAGTTAAAGGAGGCATTCCTTTCATGTGTGGTTAGCTGTCAAGATCAAATTTTTCCCCGTTTTCATAGTTTTCGTTTCCCTAAGACCATACAAATAATATTAAACCAATTCAAATAGTTTATACTAAGGCTGTCTGAACCATCTACTACTATATTGCTTTGGCTATTGAAAAATTTGAAATGTTCAATAAAAGTGGATTGTATTCTGCTTTTCTTATAAATAGTGTCAGTTGATGTGAAAATATATTTAAGATATATAGAAAAATTGTAAGTTAAGGATGCAGAGGAAATTGGAGACAGTAGATAATCACTATTCATATATTAATATGTATACATACCTGGGAGTGGCAATTACAGTACGAGATTATCATCGTTACGGAAATTCTGCCCTCTTGCGATATGCAAGGGATATCTCATCATGCACAATTTCCGAAAAACATATATCTACAGTAGGAAACAATAGCGGATACAGGGGCTGGAACGCTATTGCAGCGTATCCGTATATACAGTGCAATTATTAGCGGCATATGTTAGGCATATTAATATTTATAGGATATCTGGAAACGTAATGGATACCTTAGTTATTAGCAATTTAAAAACTCCCGAGTTAGTGAGAGAGCCATAAAGTTAATACGAGCCAAATAGGAAAAAAATAATAATACATGCTATTACAGAGGTTATTACAATGTAATTATCGCCATGTTTTATATGCAAATTGTGCTCTCCCTTCAAATCTAGCCTCACACGAGGATTCCTTTGAAAATGCACCTCTGTAGTACATTAAAGGGACTCACTCATAAAATAAAAGTTATATTTAATACTGTAAATGGTGTAAACTCTGAACCCAATTACTGGGCAACCAACGTGTGAAATTTGAAGCAGTACTTAAGCACAATTTCTATTTAACTTTGAACAATGGTTTCATCTCTCCAGTTTAAGTGGTGAATTTAGAGTATCTTCTTAAAACAGTTTCAAATTAGAATAAAATAAGATATAAGGGATTTTCCCCGAGGGGAAAATGTTCATTATTTATTATACAGCATGTATATACATTAATATCGGAGTTTTAAGCCTTTATAATATTTATTACATTAAATTTACAGTTATAAATGATATGTGAAATGAAATAGTAACTGAAACAGTCATACCAAGAACCATATAAATGTTTAATGTGACTACCTTTTTTCACACGGCACACATCAAGTCTATAGCCCAGATCTTCCCAAACGTTGATAAATGTGTATTCAGTAATTGTAGCAACAGCTGCTTCAGTCTGGTTTCCTAATTCAGGGAGGTCAGCTGGTAGCGGAGGCAAGTACATACGATCCTAGATGAAGCCCCAAAAAGAATAAATCGCATGGCGTTAGGTCAGGAGAACCTGGAGGCCATGCATAGCAAGCCCTGTCACTGGGGTCCTAGCAGCCTATCTAGCGCTCGGGTACAGTGACGTTCAACCAATCACGTACTTTTTATGCCAGTGAGGTGGCCCACCATCTCGCTGGTAAGTGATGTTATCTGGTTCATTTTCTTCCAACTGAGGGAAGAGCCCTTGGTCTAGTGTATTAAGGTAAGAACTGCCAGTTACAGTAGGCTCACCAAAAAAATATAGGCCCATAAACTTTTCGCCGAGAAACGGCACATACAATATGCACTTTAGGGGAATCTCGTTGCATTTGTACCATCTCGTAAGGATTTTCTGAGCCCCAGATGCGCACATTATGAGTGTTAACATGTCCACTAAGGTGACATTCATCACTGAAGACAACACGATCCATAAAATCATCACCGTCATGAAACATGTCGTTTGCGAAGTTTGCACGTAATCCGTGGTCTGTCGGCTTTAGAGCCTGTAATAACTGTAAACGGTAAGGAGGTAGCCGTAATAATTTTCTTATAGCTTTTAAACAGTCGACACAGGAACTTGTAATTCACAACTAGCCTTCCAGACTGATTTCTTTGGGCTACGAGTGAACGACTCTCTCACTCGCCCAACAGTCTCTTCACTTACTCTTGGTCGTCCCGTGCTCTTCCCTCTACAAAGGCAGCCTTTATCTCCAAACTGATGATACCATTTACGAATGTTATTATCACTAGCATGATCACAACCGAACTTAATGCAGAACGCACGTTGCACAGTAACTACAGATTCGGTCTTTTCAAACTACAAAACACAAAACGCTTTCAGTTTACTAGTCGCCATCTTTGCTACTACCGCTGTCTAGCAGATTGCGGCAGAAAAATTGCATGTGCAAGTGCACTGGTGCCAACAAACAAATCTGTTTGGAGTTGTTTTTTCATTTGAAATATCATTTATAATTGTAAGTTTAATGTAATAAGTATTATAAAGAGTTAAAACCCCAATATTCATTTATATACACCCTGTATACACCATCCTATTTGGGTGTTTGATTTTATGAGAATTGCAGATATGAGAAAAAAGAAAGAAAGAAATTTGCCACTACCAAATATGCAGTTAAAATGTACAGAACAAAGACAAAGGAGGATCATTCCCAAAACACAACCTCCAGCACTCCCTTCTCTTTACATGTGAAATCTATGGGATATCATAGACTAGGTTTCGGCATTCTTGTTACCGCTTACCAAAAAAACCTCTAACCTTCCCTTCTCGTTTGCTTTTTGCAACACACAAGCCAACGTACAGCAGTACTACAGCAACACCTGTATGATACGAGATGCACTTCACAACAGTTGATCTGACATCCAGGGAAGAGGTGCTTATATCCTATCACTATATACGTTTCTGACGTTTACAGAATACTTATCTCCAGACATCGGATAGCACACACCTTAGCAATCAATGTACGCACACAGGTACTATTCAAGGCCGAGCATGACATCAACAAACGTCCGCGTCAACAAGGATACCGATGCGCTGTGTGTGTACACGCCGGTATGGATACAAAATGTAGCCTACGTTACAATATGCCATGCGCCTCATTGCTTTCGATGCGGGAATTACAGTGAACAACCATGTTCATTCTGAAATTGTCGAATGTGAATTTTGTGCGCCTCTGGCTGAAACAATATAAAAATATTGTGAGAAATTTCGTTGAACATCACATGACGTTAATAGTGCATATGAGTAGTACAAATCATTTTAATGTGTTTGTCCGAGATTTAGTTTATTTCTTATATTACGCACCACCGAAAATACAGTACTTTTGTGCAGATTACTGGAAAAAAAAATTTTTCTCGTTTTGTAGGTATACAGTTCTGTATATTGTTAAATTTTTGCAGACAGTTTCTGGACTGTTTTTGGACAGCTCGAAATTACATTGTTCAAGCTGTTTAATGGTTCCAGATATTACCCAAAACTTTTGTTTTATCAGAGGGAGATTGTCCAATATTTGTTGTGAAAATAATGCTAGTAACACAGTATGTTAAACACCTTGCACTTCCAGGAAGGCAGATCTACCTGCTTGGGAGCAGTAGTTGTAACGAAACTAAAGCTACGCGTTGCGAACCGGACTATCCCTGCGTTTTGTCCCCTGGACTGACGCCAGCAGTTCTATACTAAGAGACTCGTAAACTTTATATCTCTTTAAAGGTGTATGTGATCCGATGCCTGCTTATCACTAAGTTCAGGTTCCCCTAACTGTAGATAACCATAATCAAAGAACACCAAACAATACCGGCATACTATTTGAGGTTGAAAACATTACAAATAACTGCTGAAGTTGTAACAATATAAATCATATGGATAAGGAGGTTATACTCATATCAAATAAATATGCCTGTATATAAGAAGTTTACATGACATAGGATGACTTTCCCATCTAGCCTTTACTGTCAGTAAAAACCACTGTAATAAGAAATGAATATTTTAATTTTATATTTCCTGCTAAGTGTCACAAAAGGCATGTGGTGTTACCCCTGGCTTCAATTCGTATGTCAAAGATACTTGAGGCAACTTTTTTATGCATTTACTGTGAAAGCTGCAAGTAATGAGTTGTTGGTTCATTTCTCCATTTGTGTATGAACAAAAATATTATTAGTGTGATTATAAGTATTAAAATGTGCTGCAGAAACTATTGAATGAATAGTAATGAATAAAAGAGCTGATTTTGTTTTGTCTTTACGTGTATAGGTCGCACTTTAATAAGTAGTCACTTCTAGCTGTTGAAAACAGGAATCGTATTACGCCACTACTCCATTAGAGAGGTAGATTGTGTCATAGCACTTTCTTCAGAGATGTGACAGGCACTTCACCTATATCCTGTCATAGTCAACCCGAATAAACAACAGAAGCTGAATACGATGTCACTACTGGTTGTTGGGTGAAGTGGTTTCTGAGATATAATAGCTACATAGTCACATAACCTCGCATGTGGAATGTGAGAAACAAAACTTCCAGTAATGTTACAATAGCAACATATCACTTCATTATAATTACGTATTTCAGTTACAGTGTTACTTCAGTCATATAACAGAGTGTAGCGGAAATGTTCCATAGAGTGTTGGAGTGCCCAGGTAGCAGGCTACAGTAACACAGTATACAGAAATAGAATTATTACACTTGTAATCCTAACACAGTATTTTAGCAATTGAATTATTTGATGAATAAGCTAGAGTTAAATGCTTGACAGTGTTAAGCATTTTTGTGAATGCACACAAATTTTGATTAGCATTAAATTAAAATATGTCAATTATTGATTTACATGTATTTGAACAGGACCTGCTGTCCTTAGTTCAATCCAGTTCATTGTTAGCATCAGGTTTATGAAACGACCATTTTTATTTACTGATTTACTAGTTATTTTATGTGGTTGATACAATTAGGCCCTTATTTTATAAAGGATTCAACAAAATTTACAACACATCTAAAGTCAGGCTTCTTTTGTTCTGTATGGATGCAGTTCGCTTAGGGTAGCGTAGGTTCCTGCCGCTATTTCCAATCCATAAATTCTATGTTCTGTTGGTTATCTCGTACTTGAAGATGCTGTAAATAAAAAGCAGTTAATTGTTGCATTGTCTCTTCTCAGGAGTCGGTGAAAGTAATAATCAGATAACTACATTTATTATAAAGGCCTGAAAGCGGACAAAAATCCTTAATCCCTCAGGTGGCTAAACCAAATTAAAATGTTTTTCATAAATGCAACGTACCAGCTAACAATTAAGGATTATCTAGCTGGATATACTTTGCATAAACTTTTAACATAATCTACATTAGGATTTGGTTAAATTGATTTAATCCATAGGTTTTGCTACTAAATGGGTAGTTTGAAACCTGGCGAAAATATGTGGATTGTTTTTTCTTAATTAGTAAATCTTAATATAATTTTAATAAATTTGAAGTACATAAACTGCCTTTTTCGCTTTAAAAAGAAGAATTGATTCGAAAGTTTCTGTATTGTAAACACGTCGCTTTCAGGCTGAGAATTTTGAAAAGGCCTCAAACAATCAGTATCTAAGAATTAATCTTAGGGTAGCAAAAATCCTGAGTTTGTTCAAGTGGCACTGAGAAAAAGTTAATGACTTTTGGAATAAAGGACTACCGTTTTTCCAGTTCCTTTTGAGATCTGTGCCTGTATTGTGACAAATAAAAATAAGTTTTCTTGAAACAACTAATTAAAACATCTGTTATGACGTTGAAGGTGAGGATCAAAGCACCTTGGCGTTAATTTAAAAAGTTTAAATTCTCTCCAGCCTCCTACGCTCTAAGCAACCCTGCAGAATACTGTGCGACAGAAAAGGAACATCAAGCTGTCACGATGTTTCAAGAGGTGCCTCTAATATCTTCCAAACTTTTACCTGAAAAGTAATTGTTGAGGCTTTTTTGACATTAAAACAATAATAGTGCATATAAAGAGAAAAGTAAAAAGCTATATTTTGATATGAAATAAACAATAATTGATATTTACTAACCTTTTAAATACCTCGTAATGCAGGAGGGAAAGTGATATAACCCTGTAGCGGACACTATCTGAAGAGTTAAAAGGGTAGACGCTTTGTTAGTCGTTTATTCAAGTAGCAATCTTCGAGATTTTCTTAATTGTCTTAAATTAAATTCAAATTTAATTGACAAAAGAATAATAATATATATTTCTTAACACAATAACATAACATACTCTTACTCACTTTGTTTGGAACTTTCACTTCCAGAATGTGAAAAAGTTTCGCTGTAGTAAGTTTTCCATTCGCAAAGATAATTCCCGGAATTTTTTAATATTGTTCTGGTAAACATGTGGAATATACATTACTAATCAGACAATACAACTTCCATGGATATCTTTCTTACCGAGGCCATGGAATTTTCATCCAATGTTTGACAGATTAAACAATGTAGACCTGCAAATTTTCAGTTGTACGTGACTTATCAGACATCCCCGTGGTGTGGGGTAGTGTGTCAGACCTTTCAACAAGTCTTGAATCACCTGGGTAACATGTTCTACGTCGGAGAATTCCCTTATCCTTTAAAGTATTTGAAAACAAAATCCATTAACCCCGAAATCATTTGAGGATATTTTCGCCCATTTTGCCATTCCTGTGTTTTCCGATGCACCAAAAGGGCTTTTAGGAGAAAAAAGCGTGAATTTGTCGTAAGTCCAGTTAAACTGCAGTCGCAGTATCATTTTTACTTCTATGGGAAAAAACATCATCTTCAGTTTTCGGGCGGTTAGTAAAATGCTCACATTTCTGTAGGTTCCTCAAGATTGCCTTTTTATGACAAAGAATGTGATGTAGAAATTCCAAACAGTAAACAAATATGAATCAATGTTATAACCTCAGCTACAGTCCAAAATGAATTTACAAGAGTATTAGGTTTTTAATTTTTGCTACTTTAAGAACTGTGCAAGTAAAACACCACCGTGCTTGGTTAAATGACCATATCCTATATGTGACAAATAAATTAAAATTACACGCCACACTTTTCGGTAACTATAATATCTTCAGTATTAATCGGAAAGTAGGTAGGTCAGGAACCGAGTGCGTAACTGGCATATGCCGAGAATGACTTATTCAGGCTAACTCCTGTAAGAATATGTAGGTTACCAACAAAACACTGCTTAGTTTATTTGCGTTACGTATGAAAAAAATGATAGATTTTAATCTACTTTTATGTCAGTAATATGCAATTGGAATGTGTGTAGATAATCCTGTAATTTATCACCAGTACAAACATTCTTACCTAATATTCATTGCTGTAGGTTAGTTTTGGCTTAATGAAAGATAATAATGATGGCGTCAGAGTTAAACACAAAACAAGGGCTATAATGTCTGGGCCCAAATAAGCTCTCTAATCGGTATATGTTTCAGTGATGTTGAGTAGAAGATATAAAAGTAAGGTTGGATTTGAAATGACGGTGTTGCACACAGTTGTAGTTTTCATTCCTAACGCCATTGAAATGGCATCAATCATTCTTTGGACCACTCCTGCTAGTATACCGTAATAAAATAATTTGGCAAAATCCATACATTATTTTCTCCTTTTGTCCCACTTTCTGCTTACACATTTGTTTTATCAAGACAAGGTTTTCCATTATCACGAAAGTTGATTTGTAAAGCTATTTCTATATGCATATTACATATTGTGGCTTTGTGGATTTGTAGAATTAAAAGTCCAATTTGCAGAAATTCAAATCGTTCTTTATCTCCATAGAAATACACTGTGTTCAATCATTACGTAACACAATTACGTCACATACACAATCGACCAAGGCCGATGATCATAACAACAGCGTTCTGATTTCAGCTGTTTACTACTCCACTCTGTTTTCGAAAGTTCACGACTGACTCTTTGCGAGTCTTCGCATTCTTAAATACCTCATTGATAAATTCGACGGATTTCTGGAACAAACAAGAAATGGACTGCTATATCACCTTCCAGAAGCTTCCTTTATCTCCGGTGCTATGTTTATCTGATTATGCAAGCTATTTATCTCCGTAAAACACTATCCGTGTGTTAGTTCCTTTTTGTAAACAAGCCGTGCGAACCCTTTTATGCCCGTCGCCGCAAACCCTTTTTTAAATTTTAATATTTGTGTAGTGACGCAATATTTGTGGTTCCAACTTTGACTGCCTAGATTAGACGTCTGTGTTTTCATAGAGAAAGTATTGATTGATAAGGCAAGCAACATCTGAATAAACTATAGAAAAGTAGCTAAATAATTCCAATAAGTAATGTCCATGTTTTGATCTCCATTGGCAAATTAAGCAGCATGAGTTGTTACTGGCAGACTTCTGGCGTAATCCGAACTCCGTGTTCAGAAAAACGAATTGTATATGTGTCGCTAAGGCCATTATAGTATCCAGTGAACCGAACCAACAAGATACCCATTAGCACAAGTTTCCGATACGTAGAACCCGGTATGTTTAGAGATATCGCAGACTTGTTAGCAAATACACACGGATGCCAGTTCCGTAAATCAGAAAGCGAAAGAGATTCTGAGCTTAGTCAGTAAAACGTTGTGAGCTCAAATTCGAATCCAATTTGTCAATACTTGTTGAGGTAGTTACGAAGTAGGCGAGGCATATGTTCATAAAAGTGTTTTAGCGTTCCGTTCTCAAGTGTCAGCCATTCTAATAGAAGAAATCTTAGTGTGCCTCAACGACTTATCGTAGGTAATACAGGATTGGAATTTAAATGTTATTCTGGTTCTTTGAATGTCTTATTGTGTCAATCTTCCGAAGTATTGGTTACTCACGAGTATTTCAAAAGCAGACATTTACATGGCTATGTAGGTATGTATTATTCAAGGAATTTAGAAGAAGTTATGCATCAACGCGCTGTATCATAATTATATTGAAGCATGGTGTGGGATTTCTCTTGGGGAGACCTTTTGGTGTGGTATGGCAGGATGGTTGTTAAGGATTACGAGTCGGTGAGCAAGAGTACTCTCTCAGGGATCAGCAGTTCTCACTACTCAATGAGAAGTCCTGCTTCAATTTCCTGTGGATTGTTTATTCCCATAGATCTGACTTGTTGGATTGCTCTGCTTTTCTCACTTGCTATCACTCTCGTTGCGTCGCCTTGTCTCTTTGAGAATACTTAATCCCACCACGTTTCAAATCTAACTCCACTATTACCTCGCCATCAGGTATTAAACTAACGCGTCTTCTCCCTTCCGTTGTAACCAACAGTCACCATTCTCACCTCACCCTAGTCTCAGCTTCTTCCTAGATCTGTTTGTCTATCTCCAGCACTTTTCTATGTGTTCTCTATTTCACGCCTATCGCGTGGTTTACGCTACGTTTTATTGGGAGTGTATATTTCTGCAACTTTACCTTATTGGCCATTTCCATTCACCTTCAAATGTTTAGCAGTCAACGGGTCCATAACCCAGGGCTGTATGACCCCTTGGTGTCATAACGGTACTGCATCCTGCCTCTACATATTTTCCTTAAACCTCGTTAGCGTTTCTGGCTCCATGCTGGCGAAGGAATTTTGGGCCTCTATTGTCCTATTGTTTACGTATTCGACCTCGTCTGCCCGTTCTAACTTCAAGCAAATTTTTCCCTATATTTATTTCATTTACGCGTTATTCCTATTACAATACTCCTTTTGACTTTATTTCTTATATCATATATTTCCAATTTCTTATTAATAATGTATATGGTTTTATCATCCCTTTCTTGCGTTCTTCTATCGGAAACCCGTGGTTTCTGCTTCAGGCGTCCTTTACTGACTATACAGATGATCGATAGTTGCGTTGTCCTCAAGTAAACTACGCAAATGAAATAATTTTTCTAAGCAGTAATTTACTGTTTACATAAAATTTGTTTCTTCTATCTTTGCCACAATCCGCATTTGCATATTACACTACAACAAGGATCTGAATACATGGGTTTTACAGCAAAATATCTACCAATATATTTCTTGTACCATTCGAAGTTTGGAAGTATGTGTAATGTGGACAAACGTACGTGAACTCTCTCCTAACGTGTAATAAGAAAAAAGTCAATAGGGCAGGGCTAGAGCAAAGACTGAATCAAATGTTTATGCTTAACTCGACTGCACATTTCCTGTTAGTGAATATATAAACGTAGGAGCTATTTAAAATGAATTAGCAGGTTCTCAACTGGGGTAAAAAGTATTCTGCAGGTTGAAAAAGTATCTTGATATGTTTAAATTACTTTTTAATCTATGCCGAAATATTTAGATGCTACCTCTACTATTCTTTAATTGGCAACAGTAGTTTTCTTCTGTGAAAGGCTTTTTTCACCTCTTCGTAGTAAATGAGGTTTTAAAACCTGATGACATAAATGTGCACAATTCGACTTAAATTAAGATTTGCATGAGTGTATACTTTGCACTCTTAGAGAGTTTTCAAAACTTAAACTCCATACAAGATTATAAGCACATAATAGAAATTTAGTCTTCAGAAAGCGACATATTAAGAAAATTCCTACTTATAGTAATATCTAAACATGATTTTTATTGTCAAAATATTCATCACTTCAAGTGCTATGTTAGAAATGATTATTCCCCGGCTATAACTGCTCCTTATGGATTAAATGCACTACCTACTTATTAGTTTTGAAAATATCTTGTCAGGTAGTTGGTCAGTGGTGTGTAAATGATATTTCGTCATCAAGTAAAATTAGAGTACGAAAGGCTTCCAGTGTGAAGAAATTAAATGTAGATCTCTTCGAATGTATAACAATCAAATCAGCAGTGTTTAACGTTGTTGAACATGTGCACCAGAACTAAAGCTGAATATATGGAAACAAATAGTAATTGGGAAAGTGAACGTTGGAAGGAAACGCACCAGCTTTATAGGTACCATAATTCTGTAGGATATTCCTCTTATTAAGACTGAGAAACTCCTAAGTGTCACAGAGGACAGTCGAGTTCAGGTTTTAGCAACCCATGTCGTTTGCATAATAGTCAGGAGTCGATATATCATTAACTAGTTACAAGTGTTTTCAATTGATTAATTGTGTAGAGGATTAAAATGTAATGGATATTTATGGACAGTGACCTTTATTGAATACATTATTATTTACTCTGCCAGCTACACAAATTCCAGGAGCATCCAATTGGGTGTTTCGGAAATTCAGTATAACATACTGTACTCATTTAAAGGCTAAACTCTAACGTAGACTACTTTTGTGTAGATTAACAGAGCTGATACTCCCTTATATAGGCTACTTGCAAAACTGCTTTGACGTTTACACGAAAACCAATTTCATTTTCATTTAAGGAAAAAAATAATTACTTGTGTTTGTAATATTCTGATAATTATGAAACTTTGCAAAAAATTAAGTTAAATTATGACGCTGCAGAAATGTTGTGGTTAATTTGTTTTAATGTATCACTTCCGTATCTTTTGGTTTTAAATGTTTAACATATAAAATATGACTTGTCGGGTATGGAAATTGCTAATATCTCTGGGTTTATATTTTCCCTTTAGAACCAGACATTATTTCTAGTTTTTTTCTCATTAGTTAAGGTTTGATTTTGACCTTTACTATCGTGAGCGAAACGAATTTCAATTTCATTCCAACCTTAAATCGCTGTTGCATTCTGCTATTGCAACAAATCCTTTTAATTAAAAACGTGAGTTGTATCTGTGCCGAGCAGATTGAAATATTGACTTCATTTGTGAAACGAGGTAGAGCACAAGAACACATTACGCAGAGTAAGATGTTCACGCGGACAACAGATATGTAAAATGATTAACGAGCGGCAAGATTAATGGCAGCTTCACTCTGAACTTGCCGTGTAATTCGGTCATTTTCTCTCAAATGGCCACGCAAGATAAATACTAAAGTTACGCCAGAGATTCGAGCGAGGGGAATTGGCCCAGTAGAGGACGAACATTAGTAAGCAGTGCAAGGTAATTTAACAGAATATCCAAGGATTTAAAATTTAAATTAAAAATTAGTTTAGTAATTTAAAATAAGCTTTGTTTTCTTTTATCTAATTGAAAGTTTATGGGTCCTGATACTACATTTACGGATGATATGATATAAAAGTGACAAAAGCCTTATATGATGCTTAAATATTTATTTCCACATGTTAAAATGAAGAAATTAGCCAGGGAAATTAGGTTTTAATGACAAGAAGTTAGTTTTAAATCAGTATAGCTAAGGGAATTTGTCTTTCCAGTAAACTTAAGGAAGAAGCTCATTAGTTAAAGTTTAGGTTAATCAGACCTGAGTATGTTCGGAGCACCATGGCTTGCCTCTCAGTACTCCCGTATCCTAGTTCGAAAGAATTCTTAGAATTTAGTAGACGGAGTACGATTCACAGCTTAAGAACTGGCAAGGTATAAGTAAAATTTATCGCGAGTTATTGATGAACTAGGCGGGATTTATGTTGATCAAACACCACTTATTTCTAAATTTCATTTAGAACTATTTTAAAATCGCCTATATTAGGGGAGTATTTTACTGTGATCGATTATCGGCATATCGGTGTGCCTGAGAACAGTTACGACTTAGGTACTGTGATTCCCAAACAGTTTAATCCGTTAGCCTAAGTATTCGCAGCAAATGTCCCCATTGGCCAAATTAGCTGGTGTTTTCTGATCTCACACCAACCCACGCTTATCCTGAAATATCCCATAGTTCCCCACTGCAGCTGTCGACAGTAGAGTGATCAAGGAAGTGACACTGAAGACGGCAATAAAGATGTCGCAAACTAGAAGGATTGTATCAGTTTTCAAAAATTTGAGATGTTTGCGTTCTTATTTTGTATCCCTGAACATAATTGTGCGTTTATTACTATGGATGAATAATTAGTTGTATGCTGTGGCATGTCTAAATTGAAACAGTCGCTTAATTTTCTAAGCCTTTATCTAAATACTTGCACAGCACCTCTTGATAGCAGTTGTTATCTTATTAATTTGTTAGAATAAAATTAGAGAACTTATTCGGGTTAACATATTTAATAAGTTATTTTAAATATTGCTACACAAATACGATGTAGACATCGTTAAGGTACAAAGCTTACATAAACAATTTTGTGTGTAGTTAAGCTATTCTGAAATATTTCTTGGTATTGGTTTGACTTTCAAGAAATGTAGTTGTTTTTTTTTTCAAATGGAGAGTCGTTCGGTTTCTTTCAGTTCCTGGGTAGGCAGAGAGAATGGAACTGCAAAGCTGTCACATACAGACCCGATCTTAAGAAGAAACTTTTGCTTAATTTACTGTATTGCGCTGTTCCTGTTATACATAGATTAACATGAAGTAGATAGAATAAAAGAAGAATGAGGATAGAAGATAATGTGATTACAAAGCATCGGAGCAATTCCCTTTATTTCACTGCGTGTTCCTGTAAAGCTATGCATTTGAGGTTTCCATAATTACATTAACTCCACGGCACTCGGTAACTATATTGTTCTCAGAGCTGCACTTACGTAAAGCACGTTAAGACACAAAATCTGAAAGCGCCCTAAAAATCTGAAAGCGTTTTGTTACGTTGTACTGTGATTACGCCATAGATGACCGTTCCTCACTTAGCACTAAGGAGAGTTGGCTGCGGGTAGAAAAGTAAGTCATAAGAGTGGTCAGCTAGTAAATCCAATTTCATCCCTCGAGTGGAAAGGCATAAACGCTGTGTTGTACACCAAAGTGCGAACGTAGTGGGCTTATCGTTCTTGAAAGCTTAGTGGCATTGTGTAGAGGGCTTACTTCCGAGCAACGCAACTGGATTACTCAGCTCTGTGTTGTTGAGTACTGGCTATCGTTTGTTGTATTGCTACTGGTTACAACACATCACACTTATTTCCTACTAACATTCATAAAGCTTGCTATCGCAATCCATTTCCTTCCTACAAAACAGAATATGTTATTTTACAGAAACGTAGCACCTCATTTTTGGCCTAAAATTCCCATTCTACATTTTTGTGTTTTGATGCTCCTAAAACAGTGGGACTCAGTTAGAATGTAAAACAATCACGAAGGTTCAAATGATCGAAATGAACATTTTGCATTCTGTGCTCTTAATTCAAGGACTATTGCTGCGTTAATTTAGAAATAGCGTCTGATAACGTCCTTCCCGTAACGTGCCACAGCTTTAAAGTCACCTCCAACATCACTGGCATTGATGAATGTACTGCCAGCCGCTACAGTGCTGAACT
Source organism: Mantis religiosa (assembly GCA_030765055.1). Classification (NCBI taxonomy): domain Eukaryota; kingdom Metazoa; phylum Arthropoda; class Insecta; order Mantodea; family Mantidae; genus Mantis; species Mantis religiosa. The sequence goes on from CM060948.1 coordinate 37,126,618, forward strand.
CTGAGAATTTATCTCAGGGCGTATATCGTTAGATTCTCGCAGAGAACCCCTGTTAAGATTTCTGTGGTTTAAATTACAATATGATCTACTTTACCTTTATTGCAACGATGATTATTCTCAACAAATCATAAATAACGGAAAGATAGAGTCAGACAGAAAAATACAATGCCATAGCCGGGATTTGAACCACGGATCTTCTGGTCTCCGCCCAGCTGCTTTAAACCATTGAGCTACTATGGCCAACGTGCTGAGCTGACATTAAATGCTGCAACTGACTCGTGTTTTTCCCGGCAAACCACTTAGGAGTTCTCATAAACATATGAGACAACTACCTTAACGGCTATGTAAGTACTTTAAGGCCCGGGCTTGTTAGTTAACCACTATTAGGTCAGTTAATGGAAATTAATTGTTCTTTCACACTGGCCGTGTGTAGGCTAAAGTATGGAAAAATAGAGTCAGACTGGAAAATTCAATTCTATAGCCGGGATTTGAACCATACTTTAGCCTACATACGGCCAGTGTGAAAGAACAATTAATTTCCAAATCATAAAGACATTGGAACATTATATGTTACATTTGGTGCTTGAACAGGTTTTATCTTCCTTTTCACAGTAGGTGGTTTTACAGGAGTAATTCTAGCTAATACTGCAATTGATATTATTCTGCATGACGCTTATTATGTACTAGCTCATTTCCATTATGTCCTATCAATAGGAGCAGTTTTTGCTACTATAGCAGGATTTGTTCAGTGATAATCTCTATTCACTTACCCCTCCCTGCGACAAAGTAGAGGTGTCAATTGCTTTGAAGACTTTGCCACTGCTATCCATGAGAGCCTAGTCTCCGTCAGCCACGACAGCTGCTGCAATGAGTGCCAGGCTTGATTGTTTAAAATAGCACTTTATTTTGAGAGTGAAATATGGTAATAACGGCAATATGCCATTAATACAGATGTGGTATACATAATTAAGAGTAACAATGGTTGGTAAGTCCAAACGCTGTACAATAGACTCTGTAGCAGAATTATATAAAAAACCTTACTTTCGTATCATTGTGAGATAATATGGGCACAAATGAAAACAGATGTGCCGAATTATGACATAAGATTCAAAGTACAAGATGTAAGCAAGATCTTCCCCAATGTCGCTTTAGAAGTAATTCCAGAAAATTGCGAGGATGGCTCTAAACAATGAGAAGATTGTATAATAAATGTACTGAAGAAAGAGGGATTAATTAATGACATGCTGGGCGATTTCATCGCAAAATACAAGAAATTAGCTCTGAATTTAACAATGACTTTAAACACTGCTGGTGTGGTCTAATATTTGATGATAATGGAGCTTAGGATATGAGTAGTTTGCAGAACGTTCCAAGAAACCGCTAGTAGACGATATACTACCGCCATCTAACAGTAGTCTTTAAAGCGCTTCGCTAGAAAGTATTAAAGGGATAGCTGCAATATAATCACGCGGAGTCAATCGGTACGTTACATGGAAGTGATACAATGTGGGATTAGGTAGTCACGGATTACCTACAACAGCACAGGCAATAATGCACTCTATCCCTCTCTCTCTAATTACCATGTTTCAAGATAAAACCAGACGAACCCTAGCTTGACCAATAAATTTAACTGGGGCCAGTAAGTGAGTTCTTTGAATCGAATTTTCGACTGTTTGGGGATAGAGAGTTCAAATATTTCGAATAGCACTTGAAACAGCAATTGATGGAATAATGCACCTACTAACTTGTAAAGTATCAACACACCATCAATCATAACCATTTCCTGGATAACAAATCGACCTGTAAGTTGCTGTGAGTCACCGAAATGTTAAGCGGAAGGTCACCTTGGGACTACCGCCAAGGTTTGAGTGCTGTCATTACGCCCTACATACTACCAATAATCGATCACAAAGAATTATGTCTATAATATAAACTATTATCATGCTATTTTACTGTAAGCAAGGAAAGATAGCCATTTCATAAATTCACGCTCTTTATCAAACTAAATCCCGCCCATTTCATCATTACCCTCCCTCGAATATGATGCGATTTCCTTTGCAATAACTTCGTATTTGTATTTTAAATACTAATTGCTAAGAATTTATAAGAATTATTTCCCCTTTCCAGGTCCCAGAACTGATTTAGACTTCTAATTTCTGACACTAATGAGTTCTAATTTGTCAGAATATTTAGGTAATGGATTTCCTTTTAGCTGGATTCAATTGAGAGATTAACCACCTGAGATACTCTAATTTATAACTAATTGTTTTACCAACAGTTAAACAGCCTGACTTATAACCGTCAGGAAAAATTGCAGCTTATATTATTGCATTGAATTTTAGATATACGAAATGTTTATTGCACCATTTTATCTATCTCCACATCACTACTTTCAATAAATATTATTCTCACCACACAATGATAGCGCAATGGTTAGAGCAACTGGACGGATACCGGAAGGTTCATAGTTCAGATACCGACTATGGAACTGAATTTTTCAATTTGACTCTCAAATTCTAAGAGCGATCTATTTACAAACAACGAGGAGCGGAGTCACTCGCTGATGTGAGCAAATGACTTTTGGAGCACCAGCTGTAGCAGCACGAAGTTCTTGACAATACATCGAGCCATATATTGACAGTAAATTATTAAGTATATGGGTTATATAATTGACATTCCTGTAGGAATGTCCCGGAGGGAACATACGTCTCGCTTCGACTCTAGATTTAAGAGATGATGCAAAGGGAGCCACATGCCGGCAGAAAGCGGTGGCACAGCAGAGTGACAGAAACGTGCTGAAGCCCTTAAAAGACTACCAACCGGAATAAGCACCGGAGTTCCTCACCACCACACAAAGAGAAGGCTATAAAACTACTCTAGTGGCCTAGGTGGAGCCACGCAGCTCTTTCTAGTTTGACCAGGGAAAAAGATTTGCACAGCACAGGTATTCGAACCATCTACCCCATACACTGAATTACGCTGCCGACAGCGTAGGATGACAATGAAATGTAATGAGGAATAGGGGAAAGGTATATATTGTATTAAATTAATAGGTTATTGGTTATTATATGTAATATTGTATTAAATAAAGTAGTGTGAAAGCTGTATAAGCTAGTAATAGTACAAAAACCGGATTAAATATCAGAAGAAGCACTGCAGGTAAAACTATATAATAAGAATTAACATACTCTCCTCAAAATTAATTCGTGTTCAGCAGAGATTAAAATGCTACTTGAATAGCGCTCTTCCTAAAAGACAGTTACAGACACATAAATTTCTCTCTAACAATTTTCGGTCGATGAGCATTCCAATGAGGGAGTTTTTCATGTTAAATCGTTCAACATTTAAAGAACTGATACATTACGACAGTTCTCGGTATTTTTGATCCGTGGGCATTTATCACGGCATCCCACTTTCGTCAAAGCATACCCGAAAGCATAAAAATGTTTCCCCGTCACCCCCGCTCCTGTCAGGTAATGTATGGCACATACTGATGTGGACGAAATTGTTCGAGTTTCCACGACGTCATGTTGGCGTATCGCCATCGATGAAGATATTCAAATTAACCAGGCTGTTAGCAGATTGGGCGATACAGCCATTGACCCATATGCGATGCTCAAATTGATCTGCTATATTAGGGCCAAAGTAAGTTCACTTCTTATAAAACATTCAATTTCGGTACATTGTGTCAAATAAAGGCTAAAGTTGTACCACTTCTCCACCGTTAATGCTTATGTGAATAATTAAAATACTGGTAGTTTTCCGTTTAATGTGATGTCGACTTTATTATTTTGGGGAAACAATTACTATTCTTGCAAAGAACACAGCTGTAGAGTTAGACTGAAGAAATCAATGCCATAGCCGGGATTTCAACCAAGGACCTTCCGTTCTTAAATTCTCCGACTCGGTAAACCACTAGGAGTTCCCATAAACACATGAGAGAACTACATTAATGGCGATCTACTATGCTGTTAAGTACTTAAGGCCCGGACTCTTACTTATAGTTCGGAGCACTATTAGGTCAATTAATGACAGTTAATGGTTAAAAGAAGCCGGCAGGAAACAGAAAGATCCGTGGTTCAAATCCCGGCAATGGCATTGAATTTTAAGTCTGACTCTACCTTTTCATACTTCGTCCAACACACAGTGTCAAAGAGCAATTAATTTCCACCAAAGACAGAACATATATCATTGTACATTTTAAATTTTGCATCATTTAAAAATAAAATGAAAAAGTTCATACTCTTCTTGGAGTATTGAGATATATTTCAGCTCCTATTTTAGAGGAAGCATTCATCTATTGTTACCACTGTCATAAATATCTTCCGCAAGATCTGACCACGTTATTTTGGCTGTGTGTGACTTATTTTTTCTTCACATTTGTTTTGAACTAGTTGACTTTGAGTAACATCCTCATGATAAACAATTTTTGGCATTTTAGCACTTTTTGACCAATTTTCACAGATGTATCCAACGTTTAACATTACAGAAAATTAGTAAAATTACTGAAAATGTTCATTATTTTTTTCAGAAATTGATATATATATATATCAATTTCTGAAAAAAATAATGAACATTTTCAGTAATTTTACTAATTTTCTGTAATGTTAAACGTTGGATACATCTGTGAAAATTGGTCAAAAAGTGCTAAAATGCCAAAAATTGTTTTTGCGTAATTAAATAGCGTAATCTGTGTCCTTCAATTTCCTATTACTTTTAATGCCGTACCATGCTTTAAAAATTGTGGTATATGACTATTTAAGTGGGTCGCTGTAAGTGGCCCAGTGCTTTCCAAGCAACATTTTAGATTTTAATATTTTCACATATGGGTATCCTTAACAAGTTAATTGGCCAAACATTGTAATAAAGAGTATTGAATAACTAATCATATTGTTTTCCTCAATTGACCACACTTTGGCATAGATGTACCTCGTTGAACTTACAAGGTCTGCATCTACATCCTGTAAAAATTTAGCTTTACACTTTCATAAGTTTTCTGAGGTAATGATGCATTAACTGGTAAATATAACATCGGCGATCTGATAGCTTTAAACCGTGTATTTGTTCACTTATAATGTTTACTATTTACTATATTGACTATGACGTGACCTTTGTGCATTCTTTTGATGATTTGCGTATTAAAATTTTGCAGGTTGACAAAGAGATTTGAGATTTTGCCTTCAGGTACCCTTTTGAAACAGACGATATCCCTTATAGAAGTACCAGCTTCTGTCCATAACTTCCCTCACACTTTGATGTTAAGATACATTTAAAAGTCATCACTATCTTACCGACACTGCCGGCCGGAGTGGTCAAGTCATGAGCTCGTGAATGGGACATTTGAGTTCAACATCTCGCCGGAATTTGTCTTCCTCACTATGGTATATTCTAGATGTTCCCCAGTCTTCAGAACCGCAAAATAGAGGCCCCTGTAACCTAGTCTAGAACCTTCACATTTTAGTGAGGATTTCAGTCAATATTTGCGTATTTTCGTACGCTTTTGGTGCCGTATTCAGTGAGAAAGAACAACAGATTACGTCATCTTCAAGCACTACATTGACGATCTTTTGTATTTCCTACCCCTTTCTGCTATTTGTTCCCATACAGTTCACAACTACTTATGGTGTAGCTAATACTATTATGGTGCAGAACAAGGTGTAAGGACTTAAGTAAACAGAAACGCTTTACAAATACTATACTTTACCTCCATTTCCATTCTTTCGCCAGCTGGGTAATTTCTTTTATAAAACGTTAAGCCACAGCGCATCTAGAAGTCTTTATATACGCTTATCATAAGATTCAAATTATTTTGTGATATTGTTTATTTTGAATATTACATCAAGTGAAATGATTGTAAACCTCTGTTATCTACTTTCTATAGCGTAGGATAAGGGTAGTGACACAATGAGGAGTAAATAAACGTATGAGCTTTTTACATGAAGTGCCATGTTGGTACACCCGCACGGTTTGAATGCACGACGGAAAAATATACAACACAAAATAAAACAAAGATCTGTAGATTGAACGTCGATACTTAACACATACGGGTACTTCTGTTAGAGGTACACGTGCCTAGGTCAGTTACGTGATTCACATTGGAAAATAATATAAATAAGCCACGGCAGTCTTATACAGCTAACGTAGGAGCTAAAACCGTTTCATCCGAGGACCTTTGTAGCATTTACAAGTTCTTCGACAACGTGACTGAATGACCTTAGGGAATTGTAAAAATTAAATTTTGTTTTAATTGTAGTGTACATCGAACTCCAGCCATAGACACAGGGATAACTACATTTGTGTAGATATAATTTTATCGGTTACCTTTTACTAAGATGATAGTTATCTTAACATGTACGATTATTTTAACAAGTGACAACACCATTAGAAACCTTAAATGGGTACGCTGTTGCACACACTAAGAACTAAACACAAATGATCCATCCAGTCACTCGCCACGGCCAGTGAACTCAACAGAACTCTACTCAACCTTCGGCAGTTCTGAACTGTTTACTGCCAGCTGGGTGCTACTCCTTATATAGTTACCAAAAATAACGTTACACAAAAGGAATATACTCGACACGATAAAAATGTACTCTGAAGTTCCGGAGCAGCTTCCCATTGTTCTGCATGGGCTATTCCGCGGATACTTAGCTGCAGCTCTGCTTGGTCCATAAGTGACAAAATCCAGCAACTCTTAGGAGGCTTCAGGTCGCGGACAACATATCGTCCAGTACCATAGCTGCTCAATTTCAAATGAGAAAACCTGTATAACTGTTGTTAAGATAGAGGAAATTATAATTCTTATTTCTTCACAAGTAGGTATAGATGTAGTTAGAATGGAGATAGCTTTCGGTTAGCGATGAGAGCTGAAAATCTATGGGTTAAGTGCCCGTTGACAACTAGGTTTCTGGCTCCGGGAATATTTTCAGTTTGTTTAAAGTTCTAGGTGTCCAACTTCTAGCATGATACAGTACAAATTTGGTTCTAAATATGACAAACAGAAGAGTAAAAGTCGAATCGGCTGAGATAAGATATGCTAAAGGAAGGATTTGAAAATATTTTAAGAAATCATATTCACAATGCAGTTATAACGGAAAAAATTATGTTATACCTTTAAAAAATTCGAAAAAAAGGATGATATTGACCCGGCTATGGGAACAGTATCAACAATATGCTATGACATTCCTCTACATTACCTTGCAATTAAAGAAACTAAAAGGGAAACGGGGGAAAAACCAGAGGGAAACCCGGATCCACATAATATGTAAGGATGTATGTGTAGTTAGGAAATAAAGGGAGTAGTTGTTCACGTTTTCGGAGTGATGTTCACCAGGCCAGGTTTAGACATATAGGCCGCGCCGTGACTGAGTGGTTAGACCACTCGCCTCTCATCAAGAGAGCGAGTTCGATTCCAGTCGAACGCAAAGTGAGATTTGTGGTGCACACGGCGCTGGCGAGGGTTTTCTCCTAGATCTCTAGTTTCCCCAACATTTCATTCCACCAGTGCTTCATTATCATTCCAAGTATCACTGTCACTGCCTGCGGTGCCTCGTGTAATAAAGCGGGCGTTAAACACTACACACGTTTCTAGATATATTGTAGGAATGGATCTTAATGGGTTAAGAAAAAATGTGTTTTATACTCCGTGAGTTAGAAGATCAACGAGCACAACCGTATTGGGATTGGGAGTCACCTTAAAATTTAAATATAATACTTAGTGTGCACACAATGCACAGGTGTACATTGATTACACAAATATGTATTTTGCTTTCTATTATAAACTTCAATATGTGTGACAAGATATTTGATGTCGGCTCTAGATAATACCAAGATTTTTTGTCTGTAGCACCAATTTTATATTCCAAAGTCATCACTGATATTGTAGACAACACAAATATAATGTTAAAATTCTGTGCATAAAATTATTTAGGGAAAACACAAGGTTCCTTTAAAACAGTACACTAAGCATAAAGAAAACCAAAAGAAGGCATTCCTTTAATCCATTGAACTGCGTCGCTGCTCATTCTTAAGCGTGTGAAATAGTGCAGATGGTATCTCAATCGTAAGTCTGGGATGGAAGTAACAATGACAGACCAATTCTTTTTCTCGTTTGCTTGGGTGAATGCTAGGTTAGCAATTTTACAGACCCTTCCACTTATTTGCCTTCCGTCCACTTAAACGTCACTTGCCTCTGTGTTCCATTTACTGTCTGGACTTCGCCTGTGTGGCTTCGTCAGTGAAATGGCATAGGCTTGAGTGAGGCCCTTCGTAGAGAATTCCACCTGGCGTCTTTAGGAGTAGCAATGCGGAACACTGGCAGATAGCGTACCACACACGCCTTTTATGGGTGTGATAGTGGTGGAGTGAGAGCATGCATAATGTTTCTTTTTTTCTGGTAGTGTTAAACCGCCGTTACCTTCACGACTTTTCCTTTAACTTTCACCGTGCTTGTACATTTGTACACATCCTTTGGAGTAAATTAAAACTCAGCATGAACGCCATTCCGTCTTTGACGTAGCTGTTACCTAGTGCTTAACTAATAGGCCATAATTAAGGTCTAATATCACAAAGTCACAACAGTCTACATTTTGAGGTTATGAAAACGGTACATTCTTGCACAGTTTTAATATTAGTTAACTGCGCTGGAAATTGCAATGTTTGCTTCGTTAGGAAGAATTTTAATGTGTAAGTTCCTCTAAGAATGAAAATGTAATAAATTTACCCTCACAGGAAGCTCAAAGATCCAGTGCCACATTATAATGCAGGTTGCAGTATAATCCAATTTGAGATCCATTCGGAAGACGAAGTTGTAGGTAAAAGCACAGGATCTACAGGATTAAAATATTGATGCACTGTGCTTTAGGGCAGTAGCCATGAGACAAAATTGACGGCTGGAGAATACATTGCATGCTGCTAAGAGTTTACCGAAGTAAATATTTAAAGGCTCTACGGAGACGGCAATGCGTGCAAGGGCATGAACATCGTGCCAGAGAAAACAAAAGCACGTTTTCTCTTTTACGGTTTTTCACAACTTTGAACCCAATGGGTCGGGAGAGGTGAAGTGCCTGTCCGTCATTGTGACGCTTGCTGGGTACTAAACCTTTTATTGCACCCACTTTAAGAGTTCATGTAGCACAGAACCAATTTCCCCTTTCTACACAACACGCGAAAAACAAGGGTGAATTTTATGACGAATGGGGTACTAGTTAAACTTTTAGGTGATTCCCCGCACCTAAACAAACATATGCTTGGTTTAGCCAAAACCTAAGCAGAGATCAATAATCAGGATTGGATTGAGAACGGCAGAATCGTCAGTGAAAAACGGATGTACTCGATTGCTATACGTAAAGCAGTAATTTTATGACAAAATCTTAAAACCTGAGCTTAGCTTTTAGTGCACTTGTATCATCCTGTGCCGCTACAATCCCATGGGCTACCGCTGCTGTGATGACCGATCTCGCAACCTATGTGTTGAAGATAAGGGGCCAACATCCCCAGCTGTAATGTGGGCTTCCTTGGCCAGGATCACTGCCGATTGCAGCTGTTAACCTTTGTCAGTATGCTGAGAGACCACCGGTTATATAAACGGGATTGAAAATATGCAACCCCATGGATGGCATTAACTTCGGGCATATCCCGTGGCCATGAATCACAGATTTATGCTCCAGATATGACGCGGGACAAAAAACTAATACGAAATACCATGCACTGATTAGAGATGGTTCCATATAAGCTTTGAGGAGTTTTAGCAGTAAAATAAATGAACAGAGTGTCCTTATATTTAATGCGCAGCACGCGCTTTTGGTTATCATTACAAGAAACGTTTTTCCCAGCCTTTTCATGGTAGTCTTTGTAGAATTACTTTAAGGGCATATGCAGAAGGAGGTTTCTAAATACAATGCTTGACAATATCACTAACAATTTAACGTTCATATAAAACACATTTTCCTCCCTCTTTATTTCAATGTTAAACACTTTAATAAAGAAACGAATACTTCTCGTCACTATACATTTTTGGTTGTGTAATTGACTTTTATGTCACAAAATGTTGTACGTCCTATATGCATGAGATTAGTCATTTTTATTAAAACAATTTTATGTGTCAAGCTGGTCTTAAACATTTGTTAGAGATTGTAGTATATTTTGATTAATTACGCACGCCATCTTAACACGTAACTAGTGAGGTAAGCTGTTGAAACGTATCTGGTGAGGTGGGGTTAGCCAAACCTCAGAACTTAATTAAGGCTGACAAGGAAATGGTTGTAAATTGCAATGAAATACTGAAATGGTATAAAAAGGGAAGTATAATGAACATGACAATATCATATTAATTGGCAAACAATGTAAACACAGAACTTAAGTGGTTCGCGTTTGGACAATGTGAATAGGAAAGAAAACGTGCAACATTGAACTTTTCAGGCATAAAACATTTCTAAAACTGATAACTTATTATATAATGCCATCTAGCGTGATAAATATAATCAATAGTTAACATTTTGTTTCGCTGAGAATACGTTAGAGCACTTTTGATCACAGTTTACATGACGCAATCTTCACACATGCTCAACGCACATTTTGAGCACATCAGAGATTCACACTCATCACAAGTAATTCGTGTCTTTCTGTCTTTGATTCCAACACACATACCGCATCTTACTTGTTTCTGCAACTTTTGTCGGGCTGCTGTGGGAAGGTTTTTGTTGAAGATAAACCTTATATTTTGACGTAACCCTCGAAACAGTTGTCCGTTTAGGAATCTTAAGTTCAGCTGTGGCTCAATCATTTGTCACGCTAAAGACTTCACAAAATCAAGTCTACTTTGTTCAGGATTTCCCGGAGTGGACATAAGAATAATGTAAGCATTACTTGGCTAGTATTTAATAGTGTAAAAATCAGAACCAATGGCCAGCGGTGGAACGTCGGCTTGTTAAATAATTTGCCCACATCTTATCCAAAGCATCAACGCCTCCTTTGGTTTCATTACAAAACTGTACGATTTCTGTTTTTTGGTTCCATTGTCGGTACATATCGAGTGATGCATAGGTGACATAAGCATACTGACACTGTATTTCTTTGGTATAAAATATATCAACGTACAATCATTTGTGAATCTATACATAACTGAATTTTCTGGTTTATTTCTTGACGGAAGAAGTTCTGTAGGTATTTCTTGTTTGTTCCTTTTCATTGCTCCCACATATATCAAACCTCCTTTTTGCAACTCATAGACAAATTGAATGAACGTAAACCAATTGTATGCTGTCAATTTACAGTTTGTCCCTGTGATGGGCTTCATAAGACGAAGAACAGATTGTGTTGCTTTTCCAAGCTTTCTTTCATTTTCTGAGAGATGGCCATTTGAATTTGTTTCTACCATCAAAATATTTTTGCTTAGGAGTTTTTTTCTTCCTTACGGGTTGCTCCTCGTCAATTTTATCAGCATCTTGTTCTTCTGCGAGGCCGCTGGCATCGCCTTCTTTATTTTTTGCTGCCTTTTCCTCAGAAATACTAACATGCTCACTGCAAAATTCTTGCGGCACATCATCTTCAACATTGAAGTCACTTTCCAAGTCTTTGAGAATATCATTAAACCAATCAGTAATATTATAGTATTCCTTGAATTTGTCATAATGGTGTTTCACAGTTAATTCCAACACCAAACAGAATGTTCTGTAATTGGTGATGTGGGGTGTGTGCCACCCCAGTCAGTGAGAAACACGAAATCGCTTAGGAAACGATTGCACTCCATAGCAGAACTAATTGTCTCTGAGCTGTTAGGGAGACAATGAAAGATGCATCGAATTCCAGGATTATCAGCAATCTAGGTTAAGAGTACGGTCACTTCAAAAATGCTGTGTGGTAACTCCAACCCCACCTCACCAGTTAGAGGCGAATACTGTACAACTTAACGTTCATTGTGCTAGTGACTTTACTCCATATGAAAATAAATACATGCAAATTAAATAAAAATTATTAATTTGGTACTAATCCCTTTACAATCCTTACACATTTGAAACTACTAAATTATAACTATAAAAGCGATTTGCTACTCTGTAGTCAACACATTCTCATTTTAAAATACACAAAGTCCTTATGAATGTACCACCACCTTATTGACATTCATTAATACATAGCTTAACTAATTCTTTTTCAAGTGAAATAAAACACCTTTATGTAACAAAAGGGTTAGCACAGATTACTTGAAGGGTTATTTTATATTGGTTAAATTTAGTAAGTTATTTTCCAAGAAAATTTACATATTAGTAGTGAGTTGTTTATTAAATGTGTTGGTCTACGTTTGCGGTGTGCTGGTAGTGTATCTGTTTAACATTATGACTTCGCGGGTTCGCAGAATCAAAAGTGGTTTGTGGAAACTTTAAACACTATTACAGTAAAACAGCGACTATACACAACCCTTGCACCAGCAAAAAGACGTTACATTGACAAACATCAGTCTTCAAGGTCGACTCTGTACTCCACTGCACGTAAACAAACAAAAGAATTATTGCGGTACAGTTCAAATGTTCACTGCAGCAATAACAACACAACTGCACAACTCACTGCTTCTTACACTTTACGCTATTTATGCCTCCCAGTGATTATTCTAGATTGCAGTAGACCATTCCATAACTATCGCGACGGCATCACAAAAGCGGAAAATTCCGCTTCTCTCTGTTTCTTTCCCTCTCGTCAAGCGTCCAGCTCTGCGGGCTCCTCTCTGTCTCTTTGTTTACCGCCCACGCGCACACCTCTGGCTTTGCTGCGGCTCCCACATAACAATGCAATAGGTGACAATATTGAAGAAATATCATAGTGAAATCTTGGTGAAGGTGGGGTTACATGAATGAGGTTCACTTCGGGACTTGCTGTTAAAAATGTCAATGAAAAAACTGTCATGGTGCAAATGTCCGCTGGATATTAGGCTGCATCTGACTGCTAGCTCCTCTGCCACAGACAGCGAGCTGAAAGTGATGCTGTGTTCCTCTCACGATCATGTAGCTATAAGAAATGTGCAGGCTTCAATGTTTCTAGCGTTATATGAGACAGGCTACATCTAGTCTTTCAACATATCAGTTGTTAATCTGCTCAGAAAAGATACGCCCTGGTACTAGCAATACAAACGCTGCCCGGTGTATTTATTATATTTAGTATTTTATTTATGACCACATTGTGGCCCACCTCGATAGCGTAGTTGGTAGCGTGTGTGCCTCACTTTCAAGAGGTCCCGAGTTCGAATCACGGCTAGGGCGTGCTACCTGGATAAGGTTTTTTCCTAGGTTTTCCCGTATCCTGATTGACGAATGTCAGGTAACTCTAAGCTCCATGGAACCCGGACTCATTTGAACATCATTACAGCCATTTCATTCATCATCCGATATGACTTAACGTTGGAGGACGTAAATTAAAACAAATGACCACATTGGAAACCTTCGTATGGAACTGTGACCCCTCACCGCTCCTAAGAGAACAATACCCGGCAGGTGTTTCCTCTTCAGAGGCATAGAGTAATGTGTGTGACATGATCAGCATGTCTTCTCTCCCTAGTTTTAAGATGCGTCTTAAGAGATCTAAACTGCTACTTCTCCAGTAGTCGTTCAGCTAATTTCCAAATATCTCTAAAATCTGTGTGCATCTCCAAAAATGGAACCTATACTCCCTCACAATGCTACTGAAACGCAGATAAATCGTACTTGGGTAACCTGCAAATAAAACATAAGGAAATATGTCGAAGTAAATAAGATGCCTGCGAAAAACAATATTCTTCCAAACGCAAGCAGATTGATCATCATTTAAGACCCGAAAGTCCCAACACATGCTCATGGTGTAATTTGTACAATATGTTATGTATATTCCTAGAGAGAAAATGAAAATTTTTAATTTAACTGAGCTGTTTGTGTGTTCAATACGAAAATATAGGGCATTCATTCTCCGCCCTCCATTGCTTATCGGCATTCTGCTTCAACTGAGCACCCAGATTACACACAAAAGCCTACTCATTTCAACTTCACAACGCATCGCTCAGTAGGACGTACAAAAAGGCGATAAATGTGGAAGTGTCGATAGAATTAAATGTGCAATCCGTCACAATATTTGCCCTCCTCAAATCTGTTAGTAAACATTTCGTTGGAAATGGCCTTTGTCATTCATTGACGCCTGCAGTTATTCTTTGCTTTTGTTCAGCTGGCATCCCTGCAAATGAACGTTGGAGAAACATGTTTTCTCGGACAAGCGCCTCGGTCAGCAACTTATCGAAGCTAAGCCAAAGTGAGAGAATGAAAAACCTCTCATTTGTTGTTTCATTATGCGTGCGCATATAGAATAGTCAGACTGTTATGCGTTTCAAATGAGAAGAGTTCTGGAGTCCAGCTAATCAGATGGCGTATCACACTCAGCGTTGCCAGCTTGTTACCCCACTCCTTTATATTTCCCTCTCTCTCGTACCCTCATTCAACATGCAGGTCTGCTTGGCGCAGACGTAAGGGTGAGCAAATTATATTTTACAAACTTTCACTTTCGCAAATTATGTATATTTTAAAATACCATAACTATAATTATAGTTTATGAATGACCCTTTTTTCTAATCCAATGGAACTGCCAGTGGCTCATCCATATCGCTGTCAATGTCACCTCCGTCAATTCGTCATTGTCACTGTCTTCATCGTCTGAGTCTTGCAAATTTATGATTATAGGTTCCAAAGTCTCGTCACGTGCTATTTGTTAAAATCGTATTCTTGAAGGATTTCTGCGTGACTCACGCAGTTTTCCCAGTCCTATTGTGTTACCTTGTCAATTTCTTCGTGAACAAGTCGTTTAACGTCCGTCAGTTTAAAAGTATTATTTCTTTTTGCAACCTCTCATTTTATTTGAGCCCACATCAACTCAATTGAATTATATTGGCAGTGGTAAAGTGGGAGACGTATTACCTCGTGTTCCGTTTCAATTGCAATTTGATCCAGCTGATACACTTTTTCCACATACTCACTTTTAGTTTCTGTTTACGAAATTTTTTTAAGAACCTCTACACCTTAAAAATAATGCTTCCAGCCTGACTTTGCAATACCTGCCTTTTTGACTCACCACTAAATTCACCACAAGAAGCCATTGCACTATTTAACTCTTCCTCTACTGTTGTGTAAAGAAAGACTGAATTATGTTGATTTTAACTTTTTATCAAGCATTCATTCATAAGCATACAACACTCCACGGGCTAACAGGAAATAAAGTGTTTGCTCTGCCTCAAATTTAACACCTTGACTTATTCACAGAAATTCTTTTATCACGTCATGTCAGTAATTTAAATTTCAGTTTTGAGTAATTAAAAGTATATGTACATACGTACACACCAATCACTTTGAACTCTCTAGAGTAAATAGAGATTACGAGCCATTCATAAACAAAGATATAATGTGACTAGACACGTTCTGCCAGGTCAGCAGGGAATTTTCTGCTTCCTCTTGCTCGAATTGGATTATTCAAAGTAATTCTTTTATCACGTCATGTCAAACATTTACGTTTCAGGTCTTAGTAATTACAAATATACGTACACGCATACATGACAACCAATAATGATATTCGTACAGTGCTTACGTCGCGATTTATTGTTATAATACAGGTAATAGTGCTTCAATTATGTGTATTATAAAAACAATTTGAGCTAAAAATATGGGGTTTATGGTTGTTAGGTACATTACTCTACTTTCCACGTGGATCAATTTCGGAAAAGTCTTAATTTTTGTCTTAGCGCGAATAGTATTTCATACAGATTGATTAGGTTGGCGCTCGTGACACACCACTTAGCGGGAATGCAATACGAGAACACCGCAGAACTCCGATTGGTTGCTCACCTAGTGGCGCTCAAGGACAAACACCTTCCCATTTAAAACAAATAAGTGTTTTCTAAAACATGTTCCATTCAGAGAGGCTTCACATCCTTGAGCCATTCTAGAAAGGGAGAGCAAGAGAGCGAGTGAGAGACAGGGAAATGGGATACCTTCCATACAACTATGTAGCCAAAAACATATCCAACAAATGTTTCTTACTTAGCCAATACTTTCCTTATCCCGTAACTGGTGAGGTTGTGTGTCAGATACCTAGCTAAATCGTCAATACGTCACTGCTTCCAGAAGGTTGTGATTAGGTCTTTGTCAGTTCCGATAGTTTTAAGTCAGTTCGTTCCGAGCTGGTGCAAGTGCAGTGGCCAACAGAGGGGTGAGTTGTTTGATCTTATTCGTGATTGTCATAAATTCTGGGTATTCCTAACCCAACCTCACCGGTTGCGTAGCTTTTTGCGATATTCTCGCTGTCTATTTTTAGGTAGTATGGCATCTAGCCGATTATATGTCTAATCTTTAACCCCGGATGTAGTTGACATCAACTTGGTGGGATTTTTTACGTTATTCGTTATTGTTAGAAATTCTGCATATCCGTTGTTATACCAGTACGTACCAAAGAAAGCTAAAGCTGTTATACTTGTATCCTCAATGCCCCACACCCAGAAACCCAAAAACCAGAGATAATTGCTTTTTACAACAGTACAAAGGCTGAGGTCGACGCGTTAAATTAGAAGTGCACAATATACTCAACAAATCGACGCACAAGGCGATGGCAATTAACCACATTTTTCACCTTCATGAATATTAACCTGGTGAATGCTTATGTTATCTACTTAGATTCCCTGGGAATCCTGAGAAATACATCCTGGGAATACATCAGACGGCTTGCCAAAAAGCTTGTAGAGCCTCATCTCAAGTGCAGACTTCTGAAAACCCGGTTGCCGCTTGAGTTGCGGCTAGACATCCATAGAAAACTCTAGATTCCAGTTCTATATGAAGTCAGAGAACACTTAGGCAAGCAAGGCGAAAGAAATGTTCCCACGAGGCTCTGACAGAAAAACAAAAAGGATCTGCAACAGCTGCAAGATATCATTTTGTGGAGCCTGCACAATTCCTGTATGCCGTGATTGGGTAGAGTGGTGGCTTACCAATTGTATGTGTGCAATATTTTCATTGTACATCTATAACGTGATGCTAGAACTTGGTTCACTTGTTTATAGAAACTAGCCAACATATGGATTATGTAACATCTAGCAAATTATTAATTGGTTTGCATATGTTTCCATATTTGCAAGTTCTGTTAACTGTAATTTATTTTCAGTGTCAGAAGTTGTTCAGTAGAATCAATAAAGTTTATATTGAAATTTCAGCTGAGATTTTCCAATTGCCCTTCACCAGCGAAGTACAAGAGTCATTGAAGTTACTGGGTATCTATAACCCAACCTCACCAGTTGCGTTTCAAATTGTCACCTCACCAGATAAGGGTTATTACTGTTGATGTCATAACAAAACAATAATTTAATATTAGAAATACATATTTTCAGCGAAGCATAAACTCCAAATTGGTACCTGTGGGAATAAATAATTGAAGGACGCCTTATCTAAATAATTGTTTCTGTTAAAGCGATAAACAGGCTTTCTAAATCTTGTCGAAACTCCATTCTCTTCAGAGCCTATGACTGTTAATGAGGGTTCCGAACACAGAAGTTTGTACACTCATTTGATACTAACACGCCATTTCCCTCGCCAATCGAACTGTAGCTTTATTACAGTCATTCCTGAGGCTGGTAGGGCATTATGGCGACATACCATACATTGAGAATACCGAAGTTTACTAATTTCCAAATCCGCAAGGTAAACACTGCAGTTAGATTGTATTGTGAGAGTATTTTCCAGCATTACCTTTATTGATACCTTGAGAAACGTCTTTCTTTCTGCTCAATTTGCTGTCGGGCAGCAAGCCAGGAGAAAAGACGATTAGAAATCGACGCTTCGGGAGTATGCATCTCTCTCATCATCAGGATATTTATTAAATGTTATAACTACAAATGAATCACTGGATATTACACACATGTAAACAAAGACAAAACACTATCAAAATACCCTGAACAAAAGACTGTTTTCAGTAAATTAAATGCCAGGTCAGGAGATGGCGTGAGTATAGAAAATAAATTGACTAAAAGAAACATAACTACTTAACTTGATTATCAAGCTGTATTGATCTGTGTTTCTTAAGTCGACGGATTTCCGTTTTAAGGCTGGTTTCCAAGAGGAGCTCAACTAAAACCCAGCATCACGATTAAGCGTGCTTCTCTCTGAGGAAATAGCTAAAGCCTCCTTAATTCTCCGCTCCCAGTCACTGTTGCATATTGCCAAGATGGTCGTCTCCCGAAAGTTGGCTCTATGATCGTTATCAAAACAACGCTCTGCCAGCCCAGACTTCTCAGGTTGCATTAAACGAATGCCCCGTTCATGTTCGTTTATTCTGGTAGCGATAATGATAATGATAATGATAGTGTTTTGTCTTTGTTAATATTTGTGTTATGTCCAGTAATTCATTTGTGGCTATAGCATTTAATAAATATCCTGATGATTGGAGAGATGCACACTCCCGAAACGGCGATTTCTAATCGTCTTTTCACCTGGCTTGCTACCCGAGAAGAAATTTAGCATATTCGTTGCCAGGAAAGCTCCAGATCTTATTTCTCTTTTTCTGTAAATATCGTTTCACACGACAAGTATTATGTGATGGTATACTGAATTTCGTAAGATAACACGATCAAGAACTGTCTTTCATAAAGAATGGACAGCGAGTTTATCTATATACTGAATAGATCTTATAAATCTATCTACATCTAAAATGCGATTTATTACAAATTTTAGTTATATTAAGTTGCATAGCACGTAATGAAATAATCAAGAAAACAGAAATAGGTGAAAGAAGATGGAATCCTAAGGATACAGTACTATAAAGTATAGCTTTTAGCTAAAATGCAGTATAGAAATCCTAGATATTTTATCCCGCTGACGCTGCTGCTACCTAAACCGACGATTTGCCTTATTCTAGAGCTTTACCTCCACCTATACAGAAAGTATGAGGTCACGTTATACACGCTACCAGTGTTGTCTGTGGACTCGACGATAGAATTCCTCGCCCAAAGTAATGTCTTTCCTGCCGATCCAATTTCATTTCACTCTTTTCTCCTCTAATATATCTTCAAAGACTCAAACAGACTATTAAATTTGAGTTGCCCTTCTCTTTCCACCATTACTTCTACCTATTTCTTTTATGGGTACCCTCTTGCAAGAAAGTAAGACACAGCACTTCAGTTCTTTCCAATAAACCAGTTTCTTAATGTTTTTTTCTCTTTAGCAATAATATTAAACCTCACTAACAACTCACTTCATCAACGTACTCATTAAAATGTTCTGGATCTTAAGATAATTAGAAAAGAAATAAATCTTGAAGTATTCAATAAAACCAGTGTATATAAATTTTCTCACAGTTTAACATAAAAATGCTTTCATGTGCATGTACCCTTTTTTAAGCCTTAAAAGGTAGCATGATTACAACAATACTACGGTAGGCAAAGTATATGATTATTTCCCATATAACCTATTAATATTGTGACATTGTACGCTCGTAGAATTATAAGTCCAAGTTGCAGAAGTTCAAAATGTGCTTTATTTTCGTAGAACACTTGAAGTAGCACAATTACGTCACATACACATACAATCTTCCAAGGCCGTTGACCACAAGCAAACAGAATTCACGATTACACTCTGTTTACAATAACTCTCGTTACAACTCCGTTTACGACTCTGTTTACTACAACACTCTGTTTACGACTACTCCGCTGGCGTGTTGCCTCTTATATATACCACTACTGATATCTCTAGACATTCCTGGAATATTCTGTAACAAACAAGAAATCGACTGTTCTCTATCAATCAAGATGTCACTAGAATGTTCCATTTACCTCGCTTTATCTGTTTTGGCATGCATTTTATCTCCGCGCTATCTTTATCTGCTTAGGCAGGCTGTTTATCTCCGCCCGGCACTATCTGTCCCTCATCTCTCTGCGCCGAACCTTTTGTATGGGTCGCCGCAGCCACAATATATGCCAACATGCTTTAAAGAGAAAATATTTTAAATGTTAACTTACAGTTTGTAACGACATGGAGTGGTTGTGAGTAAGCTGTGGAGGAAAATATGATGTGATAATTTGGTTAAAAATAAAATAAAATTGTAGCTCCTCCTTTCTTCTATAAATATTGGTATTTTAATTAAAATGAAAATTTTCCAAAAATTAGTTACACTTTACAATACTTTATATTCGTTGGTAGTATATTAGCTTGTGCAATTATTTATAACTGACCACTTTCCTAAGCAAGATACTCAAGCACAAATTCTGCAGAAATGCAGACGCAAAACACGTCTTTACACTTTCACGTCCATTTGCGGAAGAAAAACTGGCTTCAAGTGCATGAGCTTTTATAGTCCTGCATTTGCCATAACAACTAAGCGTCTTTCAACTCTTCTACATTGCACCATCATTTTTAAATAAATTTTTCTTAACGTAATTTTAACATTTAAATAATAATTCTTTTACTAATTTTAATTAAAAATAAACTTAAAATAACTACTTAAACCGTTTCATATTTCTGAGCTGCCTAATATTCAGAACTAGATATTTTCGAATTATATTACATACTGGAATGCAATGGTCCAGCGGAAGTGGTTAGACTACTCGCCTCTGTCCAAAGCGGTCTCTGTGGAATTGTTCTTTTCTTTAGTTTTCGTCCAACATTACGATAGATAAAATAGGTGGAATGATGCTTAGATGAGCCCAGATTCCGCAGAGCTGAGAATTACCCATCATTCGTCTTTCAGGATAAGGGAAACCCCGCAAAAACCTTATTTGGTAACCTACTTTGACCGAGATTCGAACTCTGGACCACTTGAACGTAAGGTGGACACATTACCGAGGCGGGTGGAATTGTCTGTGAACAGAGCCGTATAGGGTGAGCTTTGTTGAGTTCAGAGGGTGTACTCCCATCAGTCCTGGACCCATAGGACCAAGACCCGGGCCTCTTTAAACCAGGGAGTATCCGAGCGGTCCCAAAGTGCGCTCGGCGTCCTCCGTGGGGCTTTCCATAGGGCAAGACCTGGGTTACTAACAAGTCCCCCATCTGGTACAAGGACACAGGACGGGATGGAAGTGGATACACCACTTGCGCGCGCCAACAGCAAAGGTGAAGGCTACCCATATGACCTTGGTGGGGCCACCTGGCGATCTAGCACACCTTCTGCTAGCTCTGCAGGCTAGTACCCGGGAATATTAATGGCTTCCCTCAACTCCGTCCGCAGACGTATCCGATTCCCACCGGTATCGGGAACCACTGCACCCCTCGAGACCAACCCAATCCGAACAACTGCGAGGTTGGCCCGAGGTTCCTCTAGTAACGTCAGAGGTACCACGAGTGCTAAGGGTCAGCAGCGTCCGCACCACGGCAGCTGAAGGGGACGGATCCCCTCCCCTACGGGTCAAGGTGGGCTTTTTCTGGATTTTCTAGTTACCCCTGCAACTTATTCCACCAGTTTTTCTATAACCACCTCTGCCTGCATCCATTTCATCTTATTGTAATTCATCTCCTTCCACAGTTCCGTTCCAGACTTATGGTGGAACATCCCTCCAGAATATTCTGTTTGATCCTGAGCTCCTCTGATCCTCCTCTGGTCTTGTAAATCCTCCAAGTGTACGTCCCTTGGAGACGAAGAGGTAATCCGAGAAAGCCATAAAAAGGAAGTAATGAAATGGAAGTGCAGAAACGCTATCCCTCTAAAGTAATTAAGCACCTGAAGCTGCTCATGTAGAGTTGAAAAACGAATGCAGTAAGCTAACTCAAGTATTGAATAGAACAACTGATGATTCATGCTTCATAGCAATGGCTGAGGGATCTGGGAAGTACATATATGAACACAGAATAATTAACTTCGCCGTCTCTTGCGGAATAGCTAGCAATCCCTCTACTGTTACTCAGTGTAGTTATTTGCTCCAAAAACTTGAGAAATTGCCGAAATTGACTAATTTGTATCTTGTACACTTTAGAGCATAGTGACACAACGTGGTGGCTGGGCATATGATATAATACAGGTATATGATTTTGCAGCACCAAAAGCCTATAACATATTTTCAATCGTAACCAAAAATGTTTTAATTATAACTTTATTATTTAACTTTGGGACAGTATTGGGACCAGAAGTATCATTTTATACTGTCGCGAAGCCGTTATCTACTATAGCGCGGCTAGTATACACAAAAAGCCGGCAAATAAAGATAGCTGAGATACAGGACTAGCCGTCATAGATTGAGTTACGCTTCCGGAAGGGGATAGAATATTCGGTTTCTTTATTGTTCCGGATATATCTAGAAGTTATCAATGAGGTATTTAAGAAGGCGATGACTTGCCAAGAGGAGTCGTAAGCAGAAAACAACTGTAGAGTGTTGTTGTTACGAGAGCTGATGTAATCAGAACACTGTTATTGTCATCGACCTTGGTAGACTGTGTGTACGTGACGTAATGTTGTTACGTGAGAATTGAACAGAGTGTATATTTATGCAAATAAAGAACATTTCGAATTTCGGCAAACTGGACTTTTAATTCTACGAACTCACAAAGTCGCAATACTCTCTGGAACACACTGCAAGTTATATCGTTCATTCTTACAAATGTTCTTATTTAACCATTATATTCTGATATATTCTGTTCTCTTAGAAGCTGTATGCATATCGTGATTATTAAAATCTAATTTCACTAATGCTTTTCCTGACTCTTCACTAGATAGAAAGAGCTCAACGCTTTTACTGTCCAGTGATATTTTATAGATTTTTTTTGACAAAATACTGTTTCTAAACTTTAGAGACTTAAGAGGAAATATATTAAAGGTCAAATGATTAAACTACCATAAACCACTGTATTTATGTTAAAGGGTATCTTTGTAAGAGAACTGCTTATTCAAATACGCTTACTACTCGGCAAGGTGGTTAGCTATTGGATTAGCAGGTATCCCAGGAAAGTTGCATAACAGGATCGGCCAAACCCTGACGGAGAAGCATATCAGTGACAACATTTCCTCGTGAAAGTTGCCTGCGTAAGGAGGAAATAATCCAGGATGCTTCTATATGCATTCATCGGGAGAACTATATCACGAATGAGTGTGATGGAAAACATGGTATACCTTTCTCATCAAAATTTGTAATTATGGGAGGTAATAGGAAGTAAGAAAAATTACGACGACTTAGTTAAAATTCCAGTTATAGGTAAACACTTCCTGGTTTTCAGTAGTTTAATAATTATTCCAACTAGGAAAAATTAATTAAATACAAATAGGAGAGTTATAACTAATTTGCCTTTCTCCGACTTAAGATAATACAGCTAGCTTTGTTGGATCTTTAGGGATGACTAGAACAGATACGGAAGCCTTTAAAGATCAACTAGCAGATCGGAAAGCCATGTATAGGCTTACGTGAGCATCAACGCACACATTCCTACACACAGTGACACGCTGCCCGCAAAATTTTTATTTCCCCTACAGGACCTTTGTCTGGATGTCTGGCCGGACTAACAGTGGGTATCTGCCTGCTGCGATAGCTGCCGGAGTCAGATACTCAAATTGTTAAATTCAATTTCTTAGATCTATTATGCTAATTATAACTACATGTATTTCACATTAAGACGTTGGTGATTGCCTTGTCTCAGCATATACTGTCTCACATCTCTCAAGAGATTTATGTTAAGTTATTAACTCTACGTGATCATGCAAATTAAACTGACCTTCATTTGTAAAGATGAATTAAACGAGGACAAATATTACCATAAGTGTCATCCAACAACTCATTGCTGAAATTCTACTTGCATTTTCACGTAGTTGGGAATGTTGAACCGCTTTTATCTCAGAGGGCTTTAATTTTAAATGTTCAGCAGAACTCAAAGCTAAATTCAAATTCTGTATTACCCTGCAAGCTTACATCTTTCAAAGTTTCCAAGTTTTCTCTAAGAACCTGCCTTAATTTCGAGGTTTTATTAAAATATAGCTGTTGACCTAAATCTAGCCACAAAATTACAAATCGGTTCACTGCCAAACACATGAAAACCGGTAATATATTGTGACTTTGTGGGTTCGTGAAATGAAAAGTCCAATTACACCACTCAAAAATGTTCTTTATTTCCACCGACTTACAGTTAAACTCTTGCCAATTACACAGAATTACGTAATGCACACAATTACGATTCACCAGTTCGTCCGTTACAATTTCACTTGCACTCGTAATTACGTACAATCTTCCGATGCTCTCACACAGTCTTCTTGTCGTACACTAGCACTGCATTCTTACACCAAGAACTGACTGACTGTCTGTCTGCAACCCCCTTTTTATAGGAATATCCTGTTATTCTAGAAGTCTCTGGTTTTCCGCGAATCACCCGAACGTTCCAGAGGACTGGAGAAGGGGAGAGAAACGTCGAGGGACAAGTGACATTTCCCTAAATCACCCCTCAGTTAGTGACTGAGATTAATGGGAGGCGTGGCTCGGCTGCCTCTGGTTTCCTCACAGCTGTTGCCGTCATGCCATCCGCTAATTGGGTGACACTATCTATAGATCGCCGTCTCAGTTCTGTACAAGAATTTGTTGTTAAATAAGTGCCATGTATAAAGTTTGTGTGTTAAAAATTATTAAGTATTATAGACATTTATTATAGAAATTATAGAAATTATAGCATCGCTAACATTAAAAAATAGGGATCGATATACACCATACACATCCCAACTAAGTAGCTGACATACGATGAGGAGGGAAAACAAAAGGAAGAGAGTTATATAGAAATTGGTCAATAGAGGACAAGTAATTTTTCGTAGCACGGCTACGCGGCAAAACAAAGGCACGGAACAGATACGTTTCCAGCAGGCCTGGCTATTTAGATCTTGGCATTCGACGAGTTCTTCTGACGGCATCAAAGAAAGAAGGGCAACAACAGTGCTATCACCCTTAAAAGTCGCACTACTCTGAAAGAAGGCATGTCTCTAAAAGGACAAAGATATCCGAAAAAAATCAACCCACTATCGTAACTCACCCACGTCGGTAGCGTAGATAGCGTGTCTGCCTCACGTTCAAGAGGTACAGAGTTCGAATCTTGGTCAGGGTGAGTTACCTGGATAAGGTTCCTTCTGGGGTTTTCTCTTATCCTGAAAGACGAATGTCAGGTAACTCTAAGCTTATGGACCCTGTGACATTTGAACATCATTTTATCCATTCCATTCATCGTCCGATATGACATAACGTTGGAGGACGTAAATTACACACACACACACACACACACACACACACACACACACACACACACACACACACACACAGACACACACACACACACACATTATCGTAGCTTTCACACATCTTTTGGAATACCTGGGGATACTTCCAATTTCAAAATTCGAGTTCCTTGGAACATTGCTTTTCTAGGTGCCTTCTAGTGGCAAAACGTACTGCTCCAACCCGCAGCAACAGGACACAAGCCACTAAGTGTTCAGGGCCAACACGGGCGACGATTTCTTTAACATGCGGTATAAGTTAAGACACCAACCAGACTAATTATTCTCCCTTTCAGGTGTAGCTCAGCACTCCCCGTAGAGGAGGGAATCCGTCCCCTTCAGGTGCCGTGGTGCGGGAGCTGCGGACCCTTAGCACTCATGGTACCTCTGACGTTACTAGAGGAACCTCGAGCCGAACATTCGAGCCCCTCCCTGAATGGGAGTTGTTCGGATTTGGGTTGGACTCGAGCGGGCAGTGTGTTCTCGTTACCCGTGGGAGATCGATTACCTCCGGCCAGGCTTCGGCCGTCCACAGGGGGTAGAGGGCTGCCTAAGAAGTCCCGGGTGCTAGCCTGCAGAGCTAGTAGAAGGTGTGCTAGATCACCAGGCCGCCCCACTGAGGTTATTCGGTAGTCTTCCCTGCGGGGTTGACGCGCGTAAGTGGCGTATCCACTTCCACTCGTCTTGAGTTTTTGGACCAGATGAGAAGACTTGTTAGCCTCTAGGTCTTGCCCTAGTAGAAAGAGGCTTGGAGGCGCCCGACGCCCTTCAGGGACAGCTCGGTCACTCCCTGGTAGAGAGAGAGGTCGATCTTCACCTTGTGACGGCTGCCCACGTAAATACACTCGCCCCTACATACATGTAACTTAGCACTAAGAACTCAAAATAAGCTTAGAGCTGGAGCTGTTCCTTCGGAAACATATGGCTCTTTCCTCAGATGTAATTTCTTTGTGTGTACCGTGAGTGTCCATCACCTCTGATGCCGTATGTCGTAGAAACGGAGCTTAAACTTTAAATGTATATGCTAATATATGAACGATAGAGGCAAAAGTTGAATGATATAACTTATTTTTAAAGAAGAGGGATAAAAGGTGCTCATACTTTAGCGTATAGTTACCTGTTCCTTAGACTTTTAGAATTCCTCTGTATGCTTTATTTTAATGCTTAAGCGCGTGCAATACAGTTTTTCTTAATGGATTATGTTTGTGATATTCTGTGCTTTAAGTTTTCTACTGGTTTCTAAGCTACACGCAAAACATTAAATTCCATATACGATTTAGGGCCTTAACGCACCACACTTTTATGAGTCGATTATTGTTGCTGTAAAACAAAACAGAGGCGTGAAAGTGTTGCTTTAAAGAAGCGTAATGGAAATACATGTAAGTGATATCCCTTACGGTACAGCAGTCAAGGGATGGGTAAGCGAAAACCACTTCAGAACCTGCAAGTTTCTCCAGGTAGAGAAAATGATGGATGAAAGAGAACTTGCGTGTCGTCTTTCTTCCAGCAGGTTTTAGGTGGATGCATTAGCGAGCACGAAAATCTTAATGATAATAAAGTAATAAAGATACAACTCCACAAAAATACAAGTTAAGGAACTGTCTTGAAACTGCCCAATTTTGAGTAACTGGCCCATATTAATTTTGAATCGTTCACTATTAGTTCATCATCAGTTCTGTTGTTATGATACCCTGTTATTGAGCGGTATTGCCTATACGTTTATGTCATATATACCCCAAAATTAAAGGAATACAAAATATGTAAATTTTTATTGAATATCCTGCAGTACATAAGGTTTAAAAATATCAAAGCTTGTTCTTCGAGGTTTGCATGGTTATAAAGAAAATAGGATTGTTTATGTTAATTGATGCATATTCATCATTTCTTCACATTAGCCGTATATGGGCTAAGGTTTTTGATAAATAGATGTAATATGAAAAATTTAATGCCACGTTTGGGATTTGAACCCCGGATTACCTGGTTTCCCTCCAGTCGCTCTTACCCATTGAGCTACCATGGCCGACTTTCCGTCATGACACTAAATTCTCCATTTGACTCGTAAACCGGTAAACCACTAGGGTCTCTCGTATTCGAGATACACCGTTTGTGGTGACTTACTATCGTAAGTACTTGATCCCCAGTCTTCATCATTTAACTTTTATTATTTTAGTTAATTGATGGAAATTAAACATTTCTCCAAACTAGCCGTATATAGGCTAAGGTTTTTGATAGATAGAGTCAAAATGAGAAATTTAATACCATGGCCGGGATTTGAACCACGGATTTCCTGATTTCCCTCCAGTCGCTCTTACCCATTGAGCTACCATGGCCGACTTTCCGTCATGACGCTAAATTCTCCATTTGACTCGTATATTTCCCCGGTAAACCACTAGGGACTCTCGCATTCGAAATACACCGTTTGTGGTGACTTACTATCGTAAGTACTTGATCCCAGGCTTCATCATTTAACTCTTATTATTTTAGTTAACTGATGGAAATTAATCATTTCTTCACACTAGCCGTATACAGGTTAAGAGTTTTAATAGATAGAGTCAAAATGAGAAATGTAATACCTTGGCCGGGATTTGAACCACGTATTTCCTGATTTCCGTCCAGTCGCTCTTACCTATTGAGCGAAAGCGAATGCGAGAGCCCCTAGTGGTCTACCTGTGAAATATAGTAGTCAAATGGAGAATTTAATGTCACGACGGAAAGTTGTCCATGGTAGCTCAGTAGGTAAGAGCGACTGGGCGGAAAGCAGCAGATCCAAGATTCAAATCCCCGCCATGGCTTTGAATTTTTCATGTTGTCTCTATCTATCAAAATAGTATTTGTTTATTAAATTTGCATCTTCAAACCGAAGTAGTGCATGGAGAAATAACTCACAAATAACATTCTACAAATATATCAGATGTCTGTACCCAGTACGTTCTGAGGAGGACCTGACGAATTCCTCAATTTTAATATCAATAGTTTAATAATTTAAGACTTTTAATAGTTTTGGATTTACCAAATTAGTTACTTATTGGATGCACCAGTATAATGATTTGAAATTTGAAGCTCATTTTGATCTCTCGCTCAAATCATAAACATTACAAAAGTAACTGTTTAGTGTACAGGGTGAATCACCTAAAATTGCACAGTCATTATCTCCAAAACGGAATGTGCTATTGGTGTGCAGTTTTCATATCATTGTTTGGTAGTTAGGGGCTCGTAGCTTTATCCTATAAATAGACTTTAATAAAACTTAGAAGCAGAAAGCATACACCCTTTTAAATTGTACAATGCCTAATTACATTCAAAGCAAACATACGATAAATTAGAATGTTAATGGTGCTTTCCATAGGATTCTAGTGCCATTACTTCACGAGATATCTTATTTTGAAGCTTTTACAGGCCGACAATTAGGTGTTCCATTCAACCGGCTTAGTCGCTAGATAATATGTTGTTATCGTTCATTTACATGTGATTACGGTGCATTTGAGCATTGAGACGTTCTATTCAGTGATAGTTCAAGCATTGGGTTATGAATGAAGATGAGATTTACCTATGCAGATAAAGCCCACATTCTCATGGTGTACGGAGAATGTAGGAAGAATGCCGCTCGTTCTTTTATGGTGTATTCGGAAAGATATCCAAATAGACATCAACCATCTTGGCAATAATTCATCAACCTCATCAACCACTTACGTGAAAGTAGTAATGCAACACAAATAAAACGTAACAGAAACAAACAGGTGACTGGTGATGTAGGAGAAATAAAATTAATGTTTTGGCTACTGTTGCAGTAGATCCGCAAATTAGTTCCCGCACAATCGCACATGGAAGTGGACTGAGTCTGTCAAGTGTACTTCGCATTCTACATCGACATAGGTTTCATCCCTATCAAATCTCTCGCCATAGAGAACTACATGGAAACGATTTTGTGAATCGTGTGAACATGGGGATTAAGACGTGATACACCAGATTCATCAGGTATTTTGCTTAGTGATGAAGCAACATTTACTAACCATGGCCAGGTAAACCGCAGAAACATGCAGTATTGGTCAGTTGACAATACCCATTGGCTTCTGGTGTGGTTTCTTTTCGGTTCGTTGTCCTTTTGAGTGCTTGGTTAGGGATGGAGTATGAAGGGTTTGACGGTGAGATGGAAAGGTTGGTGTTTTGTCTAATTGTCGGTGAGCTGGGATCTCTTTCTCAGGGTTCGGTTATGAAAAGTCGTGCTGACCGTCTCTCAATTCCTTTATTTCTCTTTAACCTGGCTCTCTTAACTCTCTTGCTAACACTTTCGTTGTCTTCCTAATTTTCCTTTCCCCTTTACGCTGTTTTTACGTTGTTTTGCGAACTGCCTTTTATTCCCTACATTTGCATTGTCTTCAAGACCATAACTCTAATTCGGACTGCAACATCGGATCCTACTTCTCTCCCAATAACACGTCTTCTTGCCGTCGTATTAAGTAACAGAGTGGCGCTCTTTCCCCCGTCGTATTCTCAGCTTCTATTCTAGCTTTTTTCGCCTATCACCGCCCATTTTCTATTACTTTACTATTTTACGCCTATCATGTGGTTTACTCTACATATTATTGGCAGGGTTTATTTCTTTAATTTTCTCTTATTGGTCACTTTAGTCTGTCTTTCCTATGCAGCAGTAATATTTTCCACCCCTTTGGGTTGAATGACCTCTCAGCGTCATAACGGTATTCTATCATGCTTGGCTGAATTTCCCTTAAGCTTCTTATACCTTACTGGCGTCTCGGTGTCGGGGTGGCCTTCGAGGGTTTTTGTTCCATTGTTATTATTTCCTGCCTCATGTCTGTGCTCAGAAGCAACTCCTGTCCGATTTTTCCTTCATTTACACTATATTGCTATTTCGAATATTCTTTTTAACTTTATTTCTTATATAATTTATTCCCTTTTTATTCCCATTATGCTTATTTATGATCTCTACTGTTGTATTAATTTCTAGTTATCTTTTCCCTCTTGGAACCTGAGGTTTCTGCTTCACTTCGTCAGGTGGAACATCAGCGTCATGTGTTACGGGATAGCGAACCATCATCTCATAGGCTCTTTTTTCATAGAAGGAGCAATAAACTCACACAAATATGTCAGCCTCCTAACAGACCATCTTCCACAGATGCTAGATGTTCCTCTGCAAACAGTGAGGAACCTGCGGTTTCAGCATGATGGCTGTTCATCCCATAGTGCACGAATTAATACAGCTGATCTTCATTGATTGTTTCCAAATCATTGGATTGGACAAAGGGAATCGTTGGCAGGCTCATTCACTAGATTTGACTCCGTTAGACCTTTTCTATGAAGAAAACTAAAACACACCGTCTACAAGGACATACCAGTTACACCAGATGATATAAAACAACGTATTAGTGTAGCCTGCTTTGAAGTTTCCGCTGGAATTTTAGAACGTGTAAAACAGTCCTACCATAGGAGACCGGAAGCTTGTATGAAGCTGCAGTTGAACTCAAACTTTGAAGGTAAAATTTCCCTTTATTTGTCAGAATCCACAGATGTAGTGCATTCCCATTTGTTTTTCTTTAGTTTGCGCCACCACAGGTAGAACAGGTGTCGGCGATTAAAAGTTTGAAAATAAGATATCTCGTGAACTACTGGCACTAGAATCCTGAAGAAAACACCATTAGCAATCTAATCTGCTATAATTTTGATTCTTTGATATAATTAGGCGTTGAAGTCTCTATCACCAAAGCTAGGAAAGGGAAACCTTTAATACACAAAGCATCAGATAAGACTACTGCTACAGCCTGCATCCCCTTTACCGGGAACATCTCCGACTGAATCAGCAGAATTCTCGCCAAGTGCAACATCAGTACCATCCACAAGCCGCCTCCGACAATTAAACATCTGTTGAGTCCAGTGAACGACAAACTGGACTTCAAAGTTCCGGGAGTGTCCCGTATACCCTGTGAATGTGGGACATCGTATAGGGCCGCACCATGGCTCAGTGGTTATACCACTTGGCTCTTACCAAGGCGGCCCGGGTTTGATCCCAGACAAAAGCAAAGTGAGATTTGTGGTGGACAACACGGTGCTGGGGCGGGTTTTCTCCGGGCTCTCCGGTTTCCCCCGCCATCTCATTCCACCGGTGCTCTATCTTCATATCATGTATAATTAGTGTCATTGCCTGCGGTGCCGTATGTAGTAAAAGCGGGCGTTAAACACTACACATTTCATTTAGGACAAACCAGAAGGACCATCGTTACCAGAATAAACGAACATGAACGGAGCATTCGTTTAATGCAACCTGAGAAGTCTGGGCTGGCAGAGCATTTTTTTGATAACGACTATTGAGCCAATTTTCGGGAACCGATCATCTTGGTAATATGCAACAGTTACTTGGAGCGTAGAATTAAGGAGGATTTCGTCATTTCCTCCGAAAGGAGCACGCTTAATCGTGATGCCGGATTTTAGTTTAGATCCTATGGAAACTGGCCTGAAAATGGAAATCCGTCGGCTTAAGAGGCACAAATCAATACTGCTTAGTAACCCAGTTAAGTAATTACGTTTCTTTGACCCAATTAATTTTCTATACTAACGCCATCTCCTGATCTGGTATTTCATTTACTAAAACAATATTTTTTTCAGTAATGCGAATTTTAGTAGTGTTTATAGTTGTGTTATATCCAGTGATTCATTTGTAGTTATAACATTTAATAAATATCCTGATGATGGGGGAGACGCACATTTCCGAATCGTCGATTTCTAGTCGTCTTTTCACCTGGCTTGCTACACGAGAAGAAATTGAGCATAAAAACTGTATGTTTGCTCCAAAAGTACACCTTCTAAGTGTTACTAAAATCCATCTATAGATTAAAACTTCGAGAGCCTAACTGCCAAACAATGCTCTGAAAACTGCACACCAATAGCACTTTCCATTTCGGAAATGTTGGCGGTGCAAGTTTTACCTGACGTAGTGGTGAAACCTTCTTTGGGATTATGCAAAGATAGATTTTCCAGCTGAACTAACCAACTATGAGCGCCCATCATGGAAAGAATCTGTCGACCTTAGTATCCAGGTCCTATTTGATGTATATTTTGTGAAAATGTTGCTCTGTTCATCGCTAACTGCAGGAAAATCCTCGCAAAAGAGTCTAAATGTATCACTAATGACTTGCTCTATCCTATGTTCTGTAGTTTTCTAACGATCATTAATATGTATATCATTATTGGGTGTTTTGGTTGTATAGAAACCAGTTAACTTCCTGTTTGTATGATAACCATTCGGAAGGTCCAGTAGGATTTATCTTAACATTAAATTGTTAACTCTTAAGCCATTGTCCTTTCTGTGAACCGATGAAAATTTATTCTTCACCTTGGCTCCACTTATTCTGGGAAACACCTGAGTCAGGTGTTTGAATCTTCCCCTGTTTTGCCCATTCCCTTTACTAAGTTTTTCATGAGTCACTGTTTTATATATAAAGCCAGAAGATACACATTTAAGGGGTGCACCAATAGCTTGTGTTCTATGTGTTGCTTCTCTGGTTGCACTACTTCTCTCTTGGGCCACTCCTTAAATATTTAATGCTGTTCTATAACTGGACTATACCACAGGTGCAGAAAACAATACAATTTTGTGAATCCACTCTCTAAAGAAACAGCCTACAAACTAATTTTGGAAGAATCTATAAGTAAATGCGAATCTTCAGTACAATGTTTAGTTTTGAAATCAATCCAATCACATCACAACCGACTTACTTGAAATATGGCAATATGCTTTGATTCTTATTTGAAAAAAAATCACCTGTGTATCTTTTTCTAGTGAATACTACTCCTGAAGCCTGGAAGCCACAGGTTCAGCATCCTGCGTTGAAATTTAAGCACCAAATGCATTTAGAGTGATTTCTGGAGTAAAATATAAGCACTGTACGATTTTTGATTCACCACACACACTTGTAACAGCAAACAGAATAAGCTGTTTCTCGCCCATAAAGATGGAGTGAGTTTTAAACACATTTATAGGCAAGTTATATGTTGCACAAAACTTTCATATTGATCACAGAATTGACAGCCAAAGTACAGGTTACATGCAGTTTCAGTAGTGCTGTTATTGATATCCTTTGTTTATTTCTTTGGAATTCTCTCCAGATATAACAAAATCTATCTGCATATCAATATTGTGACTTCGTGGGTTGGTAGAATTAAAACTCTTCTTTGCTGGAATTTAAAATGTTGTTTATTGCATCAAAAACGTTTTGTACAGCCCTGGCAGGAGAAAAATTACGTAACCTACACAAACGCAGTCTTCAATGTGTCTCGTTTCCCACTGCACGTAAATAAACAATTAATAATAATTTGGAGTACTCAGACGTTGAAGACAATGACAGTGACGAATTATCTCTTAACGTAAGTAACATTTACAGCTATATGAATGCACCGCTGGTATTTTAATTGTATTAGAAAAATAGGTAATGCATAAACTGTAATTAACTTTAAACTAAATATCCAAAAACATTTGCGTAATATACGAATATTCAAGTCGCAATTATGATTTCAACAACTGCATTATTATAAAGCTTTGGAAAATTCAGTTTGCGTTCCCTTATGCCTAGCGCCACGTACACTTGCAAATGTGCGAGAGAGAGAGAGAGAGAGAGAGAGAGAGAGAGAGAGAGAGAGAGAGAGAGAGAGAGAGAGAGAGAGAGAGAGAGAGAGAGAGAAAACAAGTGGGGATAATGAGTTGGCAACGGTGAGGGATCTAACGCATCTGAATGGCTACAGGTGAGAAATCTTCCCATTTGAAACATATAAGAGCTTGATATGCAATGTGACACACCGACCGTAAGCTGATCTTTGCCTCAGGCTATAAATCCTCGGTCTAGCTCTAATCCTACTGCCACTACGTCTCGCTTCAAAACAGCGTACTTTATTTTTTCACAAAGTAGGCTAACAATACACAACGCAACTGAACACTCAAGCAAACTTTTGTTTCCCGCACAAAACTATCGATAACTCACCTGAGGAGTATGTGATTCACCAATGTAAGCAATCTGGCAACCTTTGTTTACGTTTCTATAGCAACGACCTTCCCCTCTTACCCTTCGCGTCGCTCCCTTTATGATCTTCACGTATCTCCTTTTAAAAATCAGACTGTATATGACTTTCTGTGTAAATGTCCCCTCGTCTTCAATAATATCACGTCATATGAATTGTCAAATAAGTTAATGATAATACTTCATGTAATATCCGACAGACACAGATTTCATATTGTAACATGATGGTTGATGTGTCTTCCCTAAGTGCAGAGAGCACCTCAATAAAGTAGGAGTTTTAAAAGCTCTTTCTTTTTAATAGCTGCCCTATATCGTGAGGGAGAGGATGAATCTAGGCACTCAAGTTGTTACGTTGTCCATCCTTTCATCTCCGCTTGTACACTCTTTCAGCCAGAAGAACCGGATTTGTGAGCCCAAAGTGCCATATCCATTTGAAACTATATACTGTGCTGGTTTGCAGTTATCGCACGTAGCTCTAAAACTGTATTCTCCTCGTAAATGTCCAATGTATGTTTTGATTTTCACAGAGAAAAAGTAACACGCATTTTAACGTGGAGGGAATAACTAAATGGGTAGAATGCTTTACACGTTCCTGGCTCACTCTACCCTGCAGTTTAATTCCGTTGGATGACCTACAATTTAGAAAAGGTTAAAGGTCCTTAATGTGTTTCTGTTAATGAAGCATAGCCAACATCTTAAGTGAGAACTCTTATGAACTCCCCGGAAATCCGGAAGTACAACCTTATCTTATTAGGCGAACGAGAAAACTGGGTTTAAGGTCTCATCCGCTTACATTAAGCCTATTGCTTTGGTGTTACATTCTCGGAGATAATTTAATTTCCATTTCTCTTTCTTTAGCAGGGATCATAAGTAATCCCTTTAATCTGTTTAAGTATTCAGGCTCTTCATCATCTCGGTTACTTTATTCATGATTTCGTAGATATTAATTTCAGGCAACTAGCATCAATGGAATGGTAAATGAGTGAACAAGAGGCGGAGTATCATAAAAGTTGCTTTTAATGTGAAACACCACCTCGTATCTTTATATATTATGAAGCAGGACTTCATTTTTTTCCGAGAACCTGCCACCATCCACGGCGAGCATTAATTACCTTATAACCTTCTTAGATTATAACAAGCATTTCCAATATAGATCTTGCAGGGTTTATGATATCCATGGAAATTGAAGCTGAATGTACCGCTGAAGCCATATCCCATACTCTTTAAGGCAACGCTGTTTAACGCCCTTATATTGTAAGTATTTGTGTCACCACAGCGGAGATTGTCATTTCTTTGTCTGCCTTGTAGCTATAATTCATCATCACTTGGTAATGCATACGTTATAAGAATAAACTTGCAATTAATATTACCTATGGCGGTAAAGGTCATTACGTCTCATCCAAAACATACGAGGGCTGTTCAATAAAGAATGATCTCATTTTTTTTTTTTTTTTGAAAACGTACCTTTACTCATCCTCATAATTTTGATGGTCCTTCTCAAAATAGTCTCCTATGAATGCGACGCACTTGTACCTACTTTTCTGCCACTTTTCAAAGGCATGCTAGAAACCATTTTTGAGAGATCCTTCAAAATCGCCTCCGCAGCCTTCACCACTGCTTCTGATGATGCATAAAGCCTCCCAAGAAGGCTTTTCTTCAAGTTAGGGAATAGAAAAAGTCACATGGAGCTAATCCGGACTATAGGGAGGATGAGGGATACAATTCACGTGATTTTTGCAAGATATTCAACAACAATATTGGCAATATGCGGCGGCGCATTATCGTGGTGCAGCATCCAGCCTGCTTCATGGAAATGTGGTCTTTTGCGCCTGATAAGTACTTGCAATGTTTTCAGGACATCCCTGTAGTATTTTCCAGTTGCTAATGTGTGTGCAGCTACAACATGCTCATAATCCATTCCATGAATATGAAAGAATGAGATGACCATAACTTTCCGAGTAGAAGTAACCACTTTTTCTTTTTGGGGGTTGGTTATGAAGGACATTTCCACACTGAGCTTTGCTGTTTCATCTCAGGATCAAAATGATGTAGCCAAGTCCCATCAGCAGTGATTACGTTCGAAAGAAACTCCGGATTTTCCTCTAACATCAGCTTTAACTGCACGCAGATCTGCATGTCAATGTCCTTTTGTTCGGGAATCAACAGTCTGGAAACCCATCGCGCACAAACACGTCTCATGTGTAATGTTTCTATCACCAACTCGTGAGGGGCACCCAATGGAATGTTCAGTATTTCAGAAAGTGATCTTAAGGTAACTCGTTGATCCTCTCTCACAATGGCAGCAGCAGTGTTGACGTTTTCCTCCGTAAGAACCGTAAGTGGAGCACTGGGTCCATGTTTATTTGAAATTTAATGCCTCCGCTCTTTAAACATTTTAAACCACCTTCGATCTCTGCTGTAGGGAAGAACAGACTCTCCATAGGCCTTTTGTAACATTGTATAGGCCTCAACTGAAGATTTGTTGAGGCGAAAGCAGAATTTCAAAGCCGCATATTGTTCTTCCGCGTTACCTCAATTGCAGCGGTAGGCGATACTTAACATGTCTGAACTTGCCTGGTTCTCACAGACGTGAACTAGGAGTACAAACATGAAACTCCTACGGCGTGTTTGTTTCACATTAAGCTAACAGAATATAACAGCACTCGTACAAAGTGAATACATGAAAGTATTTCAACACCATGATTTTACAAAATAATAAACATTTGTGGAGAAAGCATATATAGGGTTATCAGTTTTGGTAAAGGTAACATAAAACACTCTAAAACACTTAAGCTTTATTTGTTCAGATTTCGTGTATACAACACTGGAAATTGGAGAATTTCTCAGGGCTCAAGTAGACACCCACTGCCAGCTTTGCGTAACTCTAAAGAACAATATAATTCATTTGGTTGAGTAGAGTCAGACTGAAAAATGCAATGCCATAGCCGGGATTTGGGCCAAGAATCTCTCGCTCTCCGTGCGGTTACTCTAAACCTCTGAGCTACTATGGCCAACATGCCGACATGACATTAAATTTTCCAAGTGACTCAAGCCCACTGACTAGTCTACACACGGCTAGTGCGGAACAAATAATTATTTCTAATATAATTCATGTTATGTCCTTTTAAAATTAAGAGCAATCGTTTGTAGAATATTTTGAGTAATATTTATACCTATAGCATTGATTTTCTTGGGAATCTCTATACACAGAGGAAGCCTCTAACACTAAACACTCCACAGTAGTCTCCCAGAAGTGATAATGTGCGGAGAGTTTGAAGTTCAAGCGATGAGTTCACCACAACACTACACATACGGTAGAGCGTATCATTTCCAAATTTACCCATTCCCAGTAAGGGAATGTGCCATCTTGTCTCCCTCAAGTTGTGGCAACAGAAACAACTGTAGTATATCCAATTACGATTCATGGCGTACTATTTTTTCTGCAGAGAAGAATGGTCCATACACTTTACCGCAACTCATCTTGCACCATATTGTCGCGGGCATTGTTGCGACGGGCGCGGCAGGCGCGTTCAAAGAGGCAGATAGTGCAGCGCTGGGATGAAAGCTTGCCGAAACAGAGAAAGAAAGAAACAGATAGCTGACTGGAAGTTTCGCTTTCTTTATTGTTACAGAACATTCCACTAACTTCTAGAAAAATGAGTGGAGGTATAGGAGGAAGCCGCGGTTAGTTGTGAGGGGACAGTCGAATCGGAACTGATAATTGTGCGTGCAGCTCTGATCTGAAAATGAACTCTTTTGTATGTTTACGTGTGCAGCAGCCACGGGAGATTGTGTTGGTATATGTTACGTCATTCTGATGCCAAGGGTGTACAGACTGTCTTTCTAAGGAAATAAGGAGGATTTTTGAATTTATGCAACCTAGACTTATAATTTTACGAACGTTCAAAGTCACAATATATTAGCTTATTTACTTGATATTTAAATCTCCTAAAGAACATGTGGATTTTGTCTTGTCGAAACAATGCATTAATGAATATGTGCACTCTCGCTGATGTGAAAAGTATGTTCCATCAATCCTTTGGTACATCATGAGTGAAAAATTGAAACGAGCCCATTAGACAAGGCTTGAGTTTTCAAAGTGAAATACGTACAACTTGAAGTACTTTAGAGCAATACCCTGACAGGACGTGCATATGACCTTTATTGCTGCCGATAGTTGCAAAACATTCGTCAGACTTCTTGTCATAGCTTCAGTAATTGCTTCTTTCCTAGCTGGGTTTCACCTGCGGCCACCTGCACCTTAAGCTTTTCTTAACTGTTTAATATGTTCCAGGAACACACCTTTTAAAAATATTTAGAAAGTACTATGCTACAGTCACGTCGAAATTCCCTTTGAACCTTCTTCACACTCTCAAGTTTGTGTAACAAATAACAATTTATTCACATTGTTGAGCTACAGTAACCACATTTTTATTATTTAAGATTTTCATCGCCTTTGCGTCTGTTTGTGTGCGTAACTCGGCTATCTATCTGGTATATTGCTACAACATCTTATATCTCACCTGTACGAAACACTCCTTTATGTGATGCATGTCCTCTCTGAACTTAACTGAAATCGCTTTCAGTTAAATCGCTATCGCCCCAAGGGAAAATATTAACATTACCAGCTAATAATTAAGGTAGATATCACCCAGATACCAGATATCACAATTGAACTTGAAAAAGGGTTCCAGGTCCCTCGAGACCCCTAAAATTTTCGAACATTTTAAGGGTTTCCGGGGAGAAAGATAGAAAGACAGGGAGAGAAAGCTAGGTAGTCAAACAACGAAAAGTGGCATAAGCGTCGTACTTCTTGTTTAACTCGTGTCGTTTAAAGATGTGGGGCCATTGCTTAGTTAGGTTTACTAATCCCAAATATTCATTTTCAGAGTGAAGGTGAATTTTCCAATTTGTCTTTCAAAAAGACTAAGGATATAAGTGTAAATGTCATGTACTCCAAACAGCTAGCGTTCCACCGCGTAGAGGATCGCGGGTTCGAGTCCCGCACAGGGCATGGGTGTTTATGTGTATAGTGTATGTGTGTGAAACTACAGAAAACAGATAGGTAATTAAACGGAAACAATAAAAAATGGTGAAATAAGGAAAAGAAAAATATATACCTATATACATAGATATATATTTTTTGTTAAAAAAAACAGTGTCAAACAATATGTATATAAGGAAACGTAGAGTCAGACTGAAAAATTCAATGCCATAGCCGGGATTTGAACCACGGATCTTCTGGTTTCTGTTCAGCCGCTCTACCATTGAGCTAATATGGCCAACGAGCCGACATGACATTAAATTCTCTAACTGACACATTGCTATGGCATTGAATTTTTCAGTCTGACTCTACGTTCCCACAATTTAGCCTACACACGGCCAGTGTGAAAAATAATTAATTTCCAGTATGTATGTAATCTTGAATTTTACGTAAATAGGCAATGAGATTCATGTGAACTATATGAAACAAACAAAAACTTGCAGAAAATGCAGATCTCTTTGTATTTATCTAAATGGTGTCAGACAAAAAGGTAATTTCCGAGATGTGTACCGTTTTCGAATACTTTACGCTTTTAGGTATTGTGTTGCAAATTGGTTTTCATCACTTCATAAAGTATTGGAAATGTTTAGGCTCTCATATTGATGCCGACGGATAGGTCATATGTTTGCAATCCCGTTCTACACGTTCTCCTATGTAACCGCTTCTAGCTCCTACAGTGATAAATTATGAGACGTTTGCATCAGAGTATGCACGACGGGTATGAGAATAAGCATAACAGTTCTGCTGACTGATAAATCTAATGAAGGGTAATGATCCGTTTGGCACAATATGCCAAACCTTGAGGTTGAAGAATTGGACTGTTTCCGTATCTCAGACTTGAATCTGTAACCATTGGATTGTATCTATCCACACTTGGCGGTTTAAAACTGCTTCCGTAATAACAATTCAACGTTTCTCGCCGTAATTTGGGAAAATTTATAAGTTTAAGTTTCCTTGACTATGTAATGCAAGGTCAGCGTGCACTTTAAGCTTTGCAGCTGCCGATAATAGATCACAGTCAACATTATTGGGACTGTTAATCTCGGACAGAAACACAGTGAATTATCGAGGTATGAAGCTGCGTTCTCTGCAATGAAGCAGTTTAGATATAGCCACTCGTTTATTAATTTAAGTTCCACTTACATATTCTCTGCTCAGCACAAGAAAGCAGGGCAAAGGAACCTAATGAATCTCTTTTCCTGTGTTTATGCTCAGCTTCCAGATGTGATATGATGATAGTTTCACAGTGTTGTCATATAGGTCAGCCATGCATAATACGTCACACTGCAGTTATTGAAACGGACATTGAATCTGGCAGCATTGGTGACTCATATGTACTCTCATACAGTCATTTAATAGTAAACAGATCCACTACCAGAGCAGATAAACAGTTCAAGATCCTTCTCCCCTTCATTCCCCGTTAGCCTTCTAGTGGTGGGCAGACACCAACTACCACTCCAAACGTTTTTGCACAACGTTGCCAATCTTCAGAGCTACTTGTTCAAATCTGAAAAGCTACTGTAAACAACTCAGCTCAAGTTCAGCAATCCTTCATTTCCTTTATAATTTTCAAAAGTATACCCACACAACACTGTCCTCCACAGGAGAAATAGTCTCCGAGGTTTGAGCCGCAGGGGGTTGGTGAAGGTTCCAACACCCACCCTGGACAGGTTAATGACACCGCATGTCAGTACAGTTACAGACCATTCAAAAACATTCTGACGGCTTCTACTTTTGTGAATGAATCTTCTGGGTTTTAGTGTAAAGAGTGAATAGGACGCATGTTTTCTTAACGGTTCTACTCCTTGTGTAGCATGCGTTCTCTGCCACACACATTCTCTGTCCTTGTCCCACTGTGTAAGGGAGCACATACCTTTCATGGACCTTCTTTGCGTTGATGGACAGTAGTAACGTAGCTAATGTGTCGATAGAGTTTCAGTGTAAGCCTAATTACTCACAGGCTTAGCTAAAAACCTTTACGTGACCTGCTATGACGGAGTTTCGCTAATATCTCCCATATTCTCATTACAAACATACAATTCCATTAATTGGTTATATTTCTTGCAATTAACAAATATTAAAGTGCATATTAAGCTTTCTAATGGATAATCAGTGTAAAATCAGTATTAGTGTTAAGTACAGGAAGTTGTGCTACTACCATGGGCGACTCATCCTTACGTGCTGCAATGCTCCAGCACGCTCTTTTCTGTTTTATAACTCGCATTGTAGAAATTTTAAAAGACCATGTAAATAATAATGCATTATTCTAAGCATAAGAAATCGAGTGCGGCCAATAATGAACTCTGGATGCACGGAAAACACGTGCGTAACTAATGGAATTCATCCGTGCCTGCATAGCTAGTAGAAGGTGTGCTAGATCACCAGGTGGCCCTACCGAGGTTGATAGGTAGTCTTCCCCTTTGGGCTTGGCATGCGTAAGAGGCGTATCCAGTTCCATCCCGTCTTGTGTTTGCGAACCAGATGGGGGCGGGGACTTGCTAGTCTCTAGGTCTTGCCCTATGGAAAGCGCCACGGAGGCGCCGGGCGCCCTTCGGGGACAGCTCGGGAACTCCCTCGTCGTCAGAGGGGGGGAG
This sequence comes from Mantis religiosa, assembly GCA_030765055.1. Lineage (NCBI taxonomy): Eukaryota > Metazoa > Arthropoda > Insecta > Mantodea > Mantidae > Mantis > Mantis religiosa. The sequence goes on from CM060948.1 coordinate 37,168,485, forward strand.
GCGTAGTTTCTCTACCCTCTGTGTGGACTGCCTTGGTAGATATCCTCTCGTTATATATAATGTATTATATATTATATATATATATTAAATCGTAAGGCAACCTGTCATGCTGGCACGATACTCCATTCCCGTGACCATAACGAGAATCTCCCATAACAAACGCACATGGTTCGCATGCGCGCATTGTATCCAAGTACTCCTTTGTGTAACTTTATTTAGTGGCTAAGTGAGTTTCTTTATTTTGTGTGTGAGTGAAACGTGTTATAAATTCGCTTTATTCAGTGTATGACTAATTTAATATCAAGAAAACTTTAACCAATAAATAATGAACATGGTTAATGAACTTTTGAAAACTGCCTGTTCAAGGTACGCATTAGAAGAAAGGGTTAGTATAAAAATGTTAGGACAAGCAATACCTGATCTAGAAATTGAGCTAAAAGCGAAAGGAATTAGAAATTTCCATGTATATCGTGAAGAAACATAGGCGCATGGACATTTTTCCAAACTTTTTCTTGCAGAACGCTGTTATTTTTCGGCACGAACCGCCACTGGCTACTACTACACATATATGTGATATTTATTTGAATGATGCGTGTGGCTGGGATCAGGTAACAAAAGTGATTATATCGATGGCTATTCATTGGGACGTCTTGTTGGCTTATGAATGAAAAGCCAGTGCACCCTCGTATTAGTGAAAGCATAAAATAATCGTAACGAGTATCACCGTCGACTAAGCTGTAATTAGTGGGATGCTGCTTCTGTTATTACATCTCTACAAACACTGATAGCAACATTGGAAAAATTGCTAAAGGCGGAATTAGACTGCAACCATATTTAACTGGCCTTAGTTAAAATGCTGTGAACGTTTCGCCGGAAAATAGGCGCAGCAACTATTTATTGTGTTTATTTTGTACTCCAAATAACAGCGGCTACATGCGTGGTATAAAGTAGATTAAATTTTGGCAATAATGCTTATATTTACGAGTAATGCGTTAGCAAATAGGCCATTGTACGCATCACGTCGATGGCGAGTTGGTCAATAAACGAAACTAATACACGCATTATCGTCCAAGTTCAAAAAGATGTCTGTGCATATCAGCATATTTAGCCAATTTATCAGCTTAATATATAATGGACAAAATATTGGCACATGGAATTCATTTTATGAAGTAATGTATTGGCTATCGGAAGGCTGTAACAAGTAGGTGGCCCTTATTAATGTAAATAGTTACTGCGTGTGAAAGATCAGCTGTTGAAATTAAGTTTCTTTTCACATTCGTCTCAGCAATGTTGTTGTCCTGGATATAACCGTCGTTTTCATTGAGTTTAAAGCTATTATATGTATTGTACATTTTTATTGTGGTTTCATATATGGCAACTATAAAAATAATTAACAACAATTTAGATTTATACATAAGTAAAATCTCTACTAAAGTGCGATCCATATAAACCTGAACCATTGTGCTGATTGCACCTTTCCTTTACGAGGCGTGTGCCTCAGTTGTTTTGTGTTTCCCTTTTTCTCCGTGTGAACGCGTGAAGGTTGCTTTGGTTCCTCTCTCGGACAGCTCTCCGAGCTGACGAGACAATGACTTCGGGGCTCTCCGTTCGTGCGCACGGTGATTTTTAACTGTCTTAGCTCCAAAGTGCAGTTCAAAATCATGTAATACCAGGTGTTAGAGTGAAGTAATAATGTGTAAAAAGTTTAAATTTCAAGGAAGTTCAAGTTAAGTGTAATTGTGCAAGTAAGCTGTCAGTGTGAATAAGAGATTTACAAATGCTTTTAAATTATCAAAGTAGGTTGTATAATTGTACCTTAGCTTCCGGGTACAGTTCACCATTTCAAAAGCTCATAAATTTTGAACCAGCAATAGGACACACGTGCAACTTTGTGGGAATATAACACACAACTGGAGATTACATTATACTATTTACATTTCAGAGAAAATGTTGGAAGTGTCCGTCACCAGCATCTATACATGTTTACACTCGTCTCACCATATCCTCCAAAGCTTTATGGAGATGATGAGCTTTATGGAATTGAAAGAAGGTTTTTTTGCAGTAAGATGAAGCAACGTACCATGTATCCAATGTGACCATGTAACTTCTTTGATAATCGAATAAGCTGAAAAGACATGTGGCCCCCAGATCCCCTGACCTAACCTCACCGGATTTGTTTCTTGTGAGGGTACCTAAAAATAGTGTACAAGAATAGACCACGGACAATTGATGTTCTCAAAAAATCCATTAGAACCGAAATAAGTGACATTTCCGAGGATACTATAACTAGATCGCGAACAAAATGCTGTTGGAAGCGTGTCTTATCAACACTGGAGTCCTCTACCTTCCCTCTCAACCGTTATGTTAGATTGTCCCTCCTCCATCGCGCGGGCTGCACTGGTTATGTTTCGTTCACTGTTACATTCACTCTGTGCATTTTCTGCTGAATAACTGCGTTGTTCCTCAGGGTTTAAAGAAACTATGATTCAATCTATTTGTTGGTGGATTGTAGGGTCATGTCTGAGCTATTTATTTTACTGTTAACTTTGAGAATCAAAACAGTATTAAAATACACTCGTTTTTTGAGGTTTGCGCTCTGTCGCATGCAGGAACGGAGGGGTGGGAGGCACGTGATGCTTGGATGTTGAGAAGGGGCGATAACTCTCCTCGCGCTTGCGCACACCGCCGCAGTTTGTTTACGGCTACCTGCATCAGTAAAACTTCAGACAATATGGTGAGACGAGTTCAAACACGTCTAGACGCTTGTGGAGGACACTTCCAACTTTTTCTCTGAGATTTAACTAGTGTATGGTAATCTCCCAATTTTGTATTATATTCTCCCAAAGTTGCAAATCTGTCCTATTATTGGCCTATCGAAGTGGTTCAGGTTTATGTGGATCGTATTGTACAATATATGTGTGAACTTCCATTTGGTCTCTAAATATTTTCTTTCCCTAAATATAGTATTACAGAGTATAACATACGTTCATTTCTTCTTGTATTCCCCTACGAATTTCACATTCCACTTTGCCGGATTTATTTACTAGCATTCCTAGGTATGCTTATAGCTTTATATACGTAAGCGGATGTAATTTGTGGTTCATCTTTGCTTCTTCTCTCCTGCCATATCTTCTCTTAGCCATTCCAAACGAAATGTCCACTTTCTAACGTACATGTGGTAATGAGAAAGCAGACATCAATTTCGGGGTGGCAGTCTTGAACATAAGCGGGGTCCATAATGCCCCCAGATGTTGCATCTTGACACGAGGAGAACCTCCCTCAAGTGCACCTCACTGCAGTGAGAGTATTGCTGATGCCCGTCTAACAGCGAACGCCAGACCAGAAAGTTCCGTAAAGCAAACACCACCTCCATCTGCTTCGCCAAGTTCATTAGGACATTAGGAATTGTGAGACAGGAGAATTCGCGAGATTATATAATGCAAGCACTCATCTTCCTACCAACCAGAGAAAGCGGCGGAAAAAATGAGGACTAGAGTAGCCTGCCCAATGACAGTAGAACCGAATGTGAGCCTTAAAGAGATCTCCCTCGCTAATCAATACATTTAATTTAATAATGTAAGGTTCCCGATAACTGATAGAAATACCATAAGCCCTACCTATATATCGCACCATCCCTGACACTTAAATAGGCTAATTAATATTATTATTCCCCCCCCCCAAAAAAAAAGAAATAGCGTTACAATAAAGCACAAAATAAAAATATCGTAAATCGTAATTGCTAAAATACTTTTGGGAAATGTAATTTAACAAAATCTTTTAAACATAATGATCTTATGTTTTGTTATTTGCAACAATTAGAAAGCATTTAGATTAAAAAGCAAAATATTTCGTACCGAAAATTGATTAAACAAAGCTTAATGAGGAGTTATTTAAAAGGTTCATTTTATTTTTGCAGTAGAAAAAATTTCTTTGTAGATCTTTAAAATATCAGAGAGATTATGAGAAATATTTAAAGAGGGAAAGTAAGAGAAGCTGGTTGTTGAGAATTTCCGCGGTTAACAGATTCAACAACTAATGGAGTGAAAGTAATACATCTGGAAACCAATAGATAGTCCCTAAAATGAAAATAAATCAGTGTTCTACTATTTAAAATATTCTTAATTTTTTTGAATTTGTAGTGTTGTGGGGTCTGATGTGTATGTAAACTTTTGAAACATAGGCTTATATAATATGGAACCAATAACTAATTACAAATATTACATTGTGAAATCCATATTTTATTATACCAGCTCAAAAATGACGTGTACTTTAGGGATACCTGACACAGAAACAAATAACTAATTCTATGGCGTTAATATATAAATATTTAACGTAAAGGAATTTCTATAGAAAAGTTTGAATAAGATAAATGGCACTGCATTGGTCACCGTGTCTCCTGATTTATGGTAGAAAAATGTTAGTACGAAAGTGAGGGGCAAAGCAGTCTCCGAATCTAAAGCAATAAGTGGGGAGAGACGGAGCGTCTGCCAGTTTCTAATAAACTCCCTGAATTTGTGTGTAAAAGTTTGTGAGCGTAAAGTTAGAACTAAAACTCCCATCATGGATATAAAACGTCCCTGATTATACAGTAAAAAGTGAATCTGGTTAACAGTAGAGAAATATGAAATCCTGAAGTAAACATGATTTATAATATTTGTGACTTGTACCAAACGGTCATTAAACCAAAATTTACTACCGTCGAGTGATTAATGAAATAATTACATTGAAAGTCTTACTACACGTTAATTAAGCCCATGCAGCTCTAGTGGTCTGTGAGTGTGGTGATATTGCAGAGTGGGGTGGTTTAAATCTCTCATCTCCCCTGCCTCAACCCCATCTAGATGTACAGCATGGTTTTTCGGCTGACAATCGAATTCACTCACTGCACCCATTTCATGCATCGTTGTATCTTTACAGGGCTCTTAGTAGAGGCATTTGCATCGTTCATTTAATGGCTGGAATGCCGTTTTATCTGCCCATAAATGGCACTTAGAAGACTTGGGCTGTTATGGAACGGAAGATTCGATTAAGATATTTAAAATTGGTTTAAAGATGTAAATCTGCGTAGAAAATAATAATTCCTAGAAAGTAAAGTAATCCAAACGTCTGCAACATTACTTTCAGGGAATCGTAGTGATTGTTTGATGCTGCTTTCTTCGGCTATTTATTTTATTCTTTATTAACAGTCAAACAGCGTTGTATCAAAAGTATTAAAATATTTTCAATTCAACAACGAATTATGTGCAGTTGCTCCACTAAGTATTCATTTGCAAAGAGATAAATTACCAAAGACAGAATATCTATGCACACATACCGAAGCAACATTTACATTAGCTATGTATTTTGAGTTTCTGCAGCATTTTCAATTTAATAGTTTTAAAAAGTACTTTTAGTTTTTACCTGAGATCTAAGACGTTTGTGTGTGGTGTTTGCCAAAGAATTCCACACGTATTTGTTGTTTTTTCTTCTAATTAACATTTTTTTATATTAGTGGACTAATCCTCAAATGAGCCCAGGGCGCATAGAGATTAGAGCTACCTGTTATTCATATTCATTTTAAGGGAAAACAACGGAAAAGGCTATATCCAGGTGTCACCCTGAGCGAGATTCAAAGTCAGCACCCCTTGATTGTGATGCACACACGCTATCGCTACGCTACAGAGGCGGTCTCATATGGGGTAACATGGGTTCAAATCAGGTAAAGGATGATGGACTTTTCTGGCATAAAGGTGCCTACCATGGCTAGCTTCGGAAAGGAAGTAAAACCGGTGAATCCATAACGTAGATTTAGGTACGTACTTCGAGCCTTGTAAAGGGGTATCTAAGTGGGCCGGCTCTCGTAGCTATGGTCGTTAGAGCGTATGTCTCTAGCGTTCCTACGCGTAGAGGGTCGCGGGTTCTAGTCCCGCCTTGGGCATACCGAGCGGGATGGCTCAGGCGGTTTCGTCTGTGGCCCGCATTCGGGAAGCCCTGGTTCGATTCCCGTGGCCGACCTACCTGAACCTTGGTTTTTTTTCGGGGGTTTTCCAGGGTCGATAGGCGAATGCTGGGTAGGTTAATTAGATCTCCCGAACTACCTGTCCATCCATTTCATCATCATTTCATATCATCTCTCATCTGGTGGTCTCTTTCAGGGTAGAAGTTTCGGCGGGTGTCTCGGCGGCGTATGTCAGGATGATATGCTCTGAGGAAGACTACTTCCTCCTCCGGTAGGTCGGTTGCCGGTCTCCGCTTCTCTCTTGGGACCATTTCAGGACTGCAACCTGGGACCATTAGGGCTGGGCTACTGGGATCTTTGCCGTCCCGTAGTAGGGAAGCGTGTCTGTTGTCCTGGCCTGACGGGGGAAGTCTCTCTCCAAGTAAACTGTAGAGCCCCTACCCTTTGTACTGTTGTGGCTCCTTGGGTCAGCCGCCCTATATCTCCTTTACCTAATCCTTCCTCCCGGGAGTGCCCCAACTTGGGGCATAGGGACAATGAGCCCAGCATAGTGGCCTACGTACCGAATCCCCACCGTAATGAAATCCCAATCCCAATCCCCGCCTTGGGCATGGGTGTTTATGTGTATAATGTATATGTGTGAAACTACAAAAAACAGATACGTAAAAAAACGGAAACAATTGAAAAAAATCCTTCAAATAAGGGAAAAAATATATATCTATGGACATAGATATATATTATTAAAAAGTAGAATTAACAAACTTTCAGGTACAGTATGAAATGGTATGCTGGGAAACATAGTGGATAAGGGGTATGCATGAATAAGGACCAGTTTAACCAATTATATAAAACCCAAAGGTTTACTGAACACATTGTATACATATGGATCTATATTATGCTATGTTCATCGTCAAGTCGTACCGGCGTTTTCATAAACCGTTAGTGATCGAGTCCTTGAACGGCATGTATGTGTTACTGTCCACAAAACTGATCACAAAGAGTGCAGGAGCACAGTTCCGGTACCAGATGGTGTCCTTATTGTCCAGAGATCCTGTGAGATTGTCGTGTATACGTGATGTAGCTACAATCTACCTATAAGTTATATACATTATATAAAATATGTCTATCTCTTATATATGTGAAATAATTTTGTAAAAGCTGCAGGTGTACAAATTTCGCGAAATGTTTTAAACTTCAAATTCTATACGAAGAACAAGGTAACCTTCCTGAAAACGCTTGGCAACGGAAATGTTTACTCGTTACTTGTTTCACATACAAAAATTGAAAACCTTTCCCTGTTAAATTGACTGCCGAAATCTTTTAAGTTTAGACGAGTAAGTTCTGAAATAACGATAGCTGCCACAGGTCATGTGCATGGAGAAGCAAGGGTTTTCTACTGTGATTGAGAACTAGGGTTAACAGACCATTTGATTTTTCATTGCAGCATGAACTTAAAAGAGGTAAAAAGTGTACTCTCCTGTAACATGTTGAATTTCAATTGTTTTTTTGTAAATTCAAAATTCATAATCCGTTTACCCCATATGACAAAACTAAAATTGTTGTGAACAATAACAATGAAAACATGTTAAGGTGCACCAGAAATTACCTAAGGGCGGAATCCAAGAAATCGCAGGCCTAGTAGTGCTTGCCTGTCTATTGCGTACATTCTGGCCTCACGTTTACTTTGTCGTCTTTCAGGGAAAAAAAAAAAAAAAAAAACATTTAAAATGTCTACTAGAGGAGGCGAGGCAAATAAATGCTGAGAAGAATAAGAAAACAGATGAAACCTTAGTGGAAAATTTATACATCTGTTGATTGTAATTGGAATATTGTCGCCGAGGCATTGTTGTGCGGCGGGCCACGGCCAGCGCGTCGGCGCAGAGCTGGACACTTGCTGAGAGAGAGGGAAGCATAGAGAGAAAGAGACAGAGATAGTCTAGAATTTACCGCTGCCATCATAATTTTTATTGAAATATCCAGTGAATTCTATATCAATGGCTGGAAGTATAAAAGCCGGCAAAGAGTTAGTTGCTAGTCAATTGTTAGTGAGTTGTTAATTGCATGTGCACATATTTGATTTGCACCGCAAGTGGTTTCCTTCGTTTGTTTACGTGTAGTGTAGCAACGAGACACCTTGAAGACTGCGTTTGTTTAAGTTAGGTCATTCTGCTGCTGTCAGGATTTTACAAAGCGTGTTTTTACTTGTAATAAATAACATTTTGAATTTCTGCAAACGAGATTTTTAATTCTACGAACCTACATAATCACAATTTTAAGGAAATATCTTTGTGATAAAAAAATTCCATGAAAAGTTAAATCCAGAAAGTGTTTTATAGGAAATTTGTTAACTGTAGCCTCAGAAGGTTTTTTCTTCCGTAATATAACTCGTCCAACATTAAGTCATATCGGACGATGAATCAAATTGGTGAAATGATGTTCAAATGAGTCCGGGGTCCACGGAGTGTAGAACTGCCCGACATTCGTCTTTCAGGATAAGGGGAAAACCCGGAGAAAACCTATCCAAGTAACTCACGCTGACCGAGGTTCAAACTCGGGACCTCTTGAACGTGAGGCAGACATGCTACTGTCTACGCTACTGAGGCGGGCAAGGCACTAATTAGAGCACAATTTAGATTAATTATATCAACTCTGTGAAAACAATAAAAGAACCGTACCCAACTACAGAAAAGGATTGGGACCCTAAACAGCAAGAAGAAAATTCAAATTAGAGGTAAGGGTAATTAGATCAAGTTACTCCTATCGAATATTTGTTGCTAATACTGTCAGTAATGTGCGGTACACATTACCAATGACACGTACATTTACAAATAAAGAAGAAAACAAACGAACACAAAGGAGCTTCAGGCGCTTAAATGATTTACAGGGAATTACGGTAACAAGGTCAGAACTCTGTAACCGAATTACCCAGTTTATCAAACTTGCACTTTCCGTGTTTACGTTAGCCTGCTCCTACTTATCTCCACAGAGTCTTGCAACTGTAATACTTGGTACATGCAAAAGTTAGTTTGCAACTTTCACATGTACATACAGTGTGCTTGAGATACAAACTGCTCGGTTATAGACTTTGTAGAATCAGAATTTACTGTACAGAGTCATGTTATGTCGGTAACTTATGTAATTAAGCTGTGCATCGGGAGGATCTTTTTAACTGTAACATTTATGAACTTTTGAGCTATATGTCTGTGAAGCAAACGGAAAAATAAGCTTTCTTATTTAAGACTTGCATCGAAGTCTCATTGCGTTCCTGTTGCTTAAGATTTGGAAAATGGTGATATAACACAAAATGGAACTCCTGTCAGAAGAACGCATATCACCAAAACAAAAGCTTACACGCATATTCTACAACGACCAAGTCAAGAAATACATCTGGATCATGTTGCACATTTCGTTGTACATGTTACAAAAGGGCGATGCAGGTACTTCCAAAAGTGACCCACTCAGTATTTTGCAGAAATTGTAACATTAGATTATCTTTCACTGAAAAAATTGTTTTCTAGCTTTTCATATCAAATTTTAAAGTAACATTTTTAAAATTGCCTCTTGGCAATTTATCCTGTACTTCTTTAGTAATTTAGGTCCTCCAACGTTAAGTCACATCGGACGATGAATGAAATTGGTGAAATGTTGCTTAAATGAGTCCAGGATCCATGGAGCTTAGAGCTACCCAACATTCGTCTTTATAGACAAGGAAAACCCCAAGGCGGGCATGTATTCTATAGGGTACATGTTAGCCAGTTATATATAGATACTCCAAAAAGTATTCGTCTAATGATAGCATATACAATGTAACAAGCACAATCAGAAATATATAGATAAGAAACGAACAATAACTATTTCCTTATATCCGTTGATATGTAGATTGAAAAATAAAAAATAATTTTGGTTCATATATTTCGTAATTAGTAAACAGCTCTACGTTATTTAAAACCATATCTCATTTGATGTCAAACAAGTATTAGTCTAGTACACAAGATCCCAGGTATGGTGCCTTGCTGAAACACACCACTTCCCTTATGTTATGTAGTTGTGTTTCATTCACTATCGTTGATAGTTCCATCTCTGTTTTCAAAACCGTTGACTGCTATTTAAGTAATATGGGTCGATAACGTCGTGAAACTACAAAAGAAGAGAGAGAAATTTGCATCAGGTTATTTAAAAAAGGAAAATCTTTTCAAGAAATTGGAGAAACCATTGGAAGACCTACCAGTACAGGTTTGATCAGAACAAAACTTACGAAAATAAATCAAGAAGCGGTCGTCCTGCAGTTCTATCCGAGATGCAGAAACGACAGTTACTTAGAGAGGTCAAGAAAAATCCTAAACTAAGTGCTTCAAAACTTGCTATTGCAGTTCAAACACACACAGGAAAGTTCATTTCAACACAAACTATAAGAAACGTGCTTTATGAAGCTGAGTATGGAGGCCGAACAGCCCGTACAAAACCATACATCAGTAAAATCAACAGAAAGAGGCGAGTTGCTTTTGCAAGAGAACATAAATACAATGAGTTTGATTTCTGAATGAAGGTTGTAGTTACTGACGAGAGTCAATTTCAGTTGTTTAAGTAAAAAGGCCGTTAAATAGTGTGGAAAAAAAGAATTATGGGCTTGAAGAGAAAAATATAGCAGCTTCAGTTAAACATGGAGGCGGTTCAGTTCTTGTCTGGGGCTGCGTGAGTGCAAATGGTATGGAGGATTTGTGTTTTATAAATGGAATTATGAACCATAAGGTTTATATAAACATGCTAAAAACACATCCGTCCAGAAGTGCGAATAATATGGGTCTTTCTGAGGATATATTTTTACACAAGATAATGATCGAAAACACTCAGCTCTAGAGGCAAGGCTATGGTTGTTGTATAATATTCCACGATATATGTCGACACCACCGCAATCCCCAGACATGAATCCAATAGAGAATCTGTGGAGTATACTGAAGAGAAACATTAGGAATCATCAGATATCTAGTATAAAGGATCTAAATAATGTTCTACTAGAGGAATGGCGTAAAATTACAGTGGAAATAATACAATATTTGATAAAATCCATGCCAAGGAGAATACAAGAGATTATAAAGAGGAATGGAGGTCTTACTGAGTACTAACCGTAACATCCTACACCATTTTCGTGAAGCAGACGAATACTTATTTTGTATTCTACATTGCATATCTGTAATTTTGAACGTTTAACTATGATTAAATGAATAGATACTATATGTTTCTTTATTGTATTATCTTTTCCACTAATCAATAAATCAGACAGTGTCCCTGCTGTACTTTATTCTGATGATTTTCCACTATCCATACACCCTTAAACATAAACTCATGCATTAGACCAATACATTTTGGAGTAACTGTACGTACTTTGTTCTTGACAGTGTATCTTATAGGATATTGTCAAAATTGTCAGTAAAATGCTTGTAATTCCTATTTTTACTACTAATGTGTGTTCTTTGCATACAAAGCACAAGCACAAGCACAATCTATTTTTTCATGTTTTCCCACGTTTTGCCACGTTCTAGTTATTTTCCCTAACACAAAACCTTTATGTTTTACAGGTAAGCAGAACTAACACACTGGAGTTCATGTGTGCAGTAAACGGAGGGTAAGTTCTAGATTCACTCTTAATGCTCACTACAGATTACGTACATCTCTGTGTCCGGTTGACAGGATTGAGGCAGATAATGTTGGTCACATCAAAGTATTACTACAAATAATATGCAAATCCGACAGTCGTTTTATCATCCTGTGAGATTCTCTAATGATAAAATCGGATGTTGAACAGGCAGCGTTGGCTGTATTTAAAAAGACCTAGTGTAAATTTAAAACAAACAAAACTGTTATAGCTCTTGTTTTTAATCCAATAACTGTCACAGTCGTACCCGTCACTTTATGACGTGTCAAGCTAATGCTGTGCAAGTGTTGCAAAAGGCACTTTTTACTTTGATGCATAATAAGCCCTGTTTGTGTTGAGTTCTTATTCAATAGTAGAAATAACACACAGTTTTGTTGCATTTCCAACTTATTTATGCTTGTTTGGTAGGCTCTTAATCTGCTGTGTGGGTAAGTAAACGCATTGACGCAATTAATACAATGATTTGAAAGGACAACTCTCAAACAGTAGATACGCATTCGTGGTGTTTTATTGGATATGACCTTTTTCCCAGGTATTCTCCAGTGTTTACAACTGAAAAATGTCGGAAATCTGCATTAATCCTAAACGTAGAATCAATCCTTAAAATATTTGCTTCTTTAAATGCCAGCATATACTTTTTCATCCGTTATAAACTATAATGTTTGAGAAAACTATCCTGGAGATCCGTGGTTCAAATCCCGGCCGTAGCATTGAATTTTTCATGTTGTCTCTATCTTCAAAAACTTAGCCTTTATACGGCTAGAATGAAGAAATGTATAATTTCCATCAATTAACTAAAAATAATAAGAGTTAAATGATAAAGCCTGGGATAGTAAGTCTACTTACGTCTACTTACGATAGTAAGTCGCCAAAAACGGTTTGTCTCGAATGCGAGAGCTCCTAGTGGTCTACCGGGTAAATATACGAGTCAAATGGAGAATTTAATGTCGTGACGGCAACTTGGCCATGGTAGCTCAATGGGTTAGAGTGACTGCACGGCAACCGGGATATCCGTGTTTCAAATTCCAGCCATGGCATTGTATTTTTCATGTTGACTCTATCTATCAGAAACCATAGCCTATATATGGCTAGTAAGAAGAAATGATTAATTTCCATCAATTAGCCAATTTGATGTTAATATTCCGTTGCACTTACGAGAAGCCTCCGCAGCATCGAGAAATTTTCTCTACCAAAGAGACAACCAAGTGAGATGGGATCTCGAGAACGTGTCAGACTTGCATTCAGAAGTTCCGGGTTCGATTTCCGGCAACTGCTCAATCTTACCCACGGGTTTCTCGTAGTTAACCTCCGTTAGTAGACCAGTGCGTGGGAATTGCCCTTCTGCAACGACTTCTCTATTTTTCCCCTATATCCACCATTTACTTCATTAACAACTGCTTTAGGGTTGTAGGACCAGTAGACGGTGCACGAAGGGTATCGACTGACAGGCACATTTTCGTTTTGTAGAGTTATCTTCCCCCACGTTGGTAGAGAGTACCGAGTTATAACCCGCCTGTGACTCCACCAGGTGGTGCCAAAATCTGGGAACTTTTTGGTGGGCCTAGTGGCTTCAGATGCCTTTGAACTGAAAGCGTTGGGGACCCCGTCCATACAAACGTTCTGTTTTCATCAAGATCGAGTTACCATTTGGGTCTCTCTGCTCTTCCTCTCTCCCTGGGTGGATGGTACAAGCAAAGAAGTTTTATTGGCCACTAGCCTTCCGGTTGCCCCTCCATTGATCCGTACATTCTAACGAACGCGCAGTGAACACATATCTAAACATGACTTTAGAAGTATCGCTATCTAGCGTTTACTTTCATTAATACTAATACATGTAAGATATACAAACATGCAAAAATGTTGTCGCAGACCTACATGTGGATCTGAATAGCTTTTTGGGTGCCATTTGTCCTGATACAACTTTATCGAATGCATATAGTCAGTGCACACGGCATGGCAGTATGGCATATAGTTAATGGAAGGAATTAAAATTAAAGTACAACATTATCCATGAAAAAATGGGGGATATAGCCAAATAATACATGTTACTATCTATTTATGACCTAAAATTTGTCTCAGAGTTGCAGTGATATATGAATGGCTCTGCCAAATTCTGTTTTCATTCAGGATAACTTAATGCCACGCATCGAACATTATGAAACTCATAGTGAGTTTTCTTTTCCTATTCGAAAGATATTTTGCAATACTACACCTCAAAATTTGAAGTCATAAAGAATGGTCGGATATAACTTATAACAATGTGCTGTAACTCTTAAGAACTAAATTTTAGTAGTTATTTTACGAAACCATTTTAAATCTTACTAAAGCTAAATAATGTGCATCAATATTGAATGGAATTGAGATATGCTATTGTTGATTATATTAGAAATGCTGGTCAGGTACCAGGCAACGACGTGACGTACATGATTTCATACGTGTCTGTTTACCTATGCAATGGAGAGAGCTGAACAGTATCTTCTATGAGCAATAATATTTAAAATTCATTTTTATATAGCTAAATACATTGTGGCTATTCATGTCAATGTTTGTGACATAATAGCGGCACTAACGTTTAGATTTAAGTAACAGTTAATTTTGGTTTTAGATACAGAATGCATCAGAATTTGCTTGCAATTTTCCGTCTGATATTACTCAAGACATGCCAACACACTTATTAAAATCAATATGCTTCTAGGAGAAGGCTGTCTTATTATGTATCACTTATAATATTCTCTGCAACTGGTTCCTAAAATAGTTATCTCCACTTTTTATGAAAAATGAGTTCTTGAGGAGAAGTTCAATCCATTAATAGGTCTTCTTTTGTTTATAAAGACAAACTTGCTCAAAATTGCAATTAATTTACGTCAAATGAAGAAGAATATTCTCCTAACCCAGGAATTATTAAAGGAGCATCACAAAGAAACCTATAATAAAGAAATCAGCTGTATCGTTGTAGGGTAAAATTTAGTTTGACATTGCTGTTTCACCGCGGGTTGTGTTCACGAGAATGTGAGAGTTACTACATATTTTTATATGTACTAACAAGTACATAATCAAACCTCTTCGTATCGTTATAGGTGTGCTACATGTGCCTCTATTTCATGCAGTAATTAGTACATTTTTCGGAGGGGATACGCCACTGTGACCAGTCTTGTTCTATTTTACCTTATGCCCCCAAGTCGGGCATACCCCGAGAGTAAAGCAACAATATGTGGCGAGCAAAGAGTTCCACGTTGGCGCTACAGTTAGATACAATAAGGGTAGCTCAGTGTTAAGCAATGAGGTTTAACTCAGGGTATGCGTGGATATGTGTGAGAACGATAGTTTTAATGACACTGGAATGCCCATTTCAAACTGATTTAATGACTGCTTCTTTTTATCCGAACATAAAATCTGAAGTTGCCGACCAAGGGTTACCAATACCACTGTTTAGAATTACTGTTTATGAAATGTTTATTACTCAATAAAACTTAAATCATTTTTCACGTATATATAAACCGACAAATATCTTCTCTCATGACTTCTGGTCTGCCTGGCCCAAGACATAACAAGATAACTTTCTTAATGGCTTGCCAGCCATGAACTGAAAGTCCCTACTAGTCACAATAGCGCGTGGGTGAATCGCTTTTACTTTCTGGAAGCCCCTTAATCAACCAATTATTCCCTTTGTGACTATTTTGTCATGCTATTATGAAGGGTCCGAAGAATAGCCCATTCAATAAATTCAAGTGATAGCCTTTAGAAATCTGCTAAGGACACAGTTTCTTACGTTTACTTTGTTAAAATAACATATTCACCCAAACTGCTATTCGACTCAACTGCACCTGCACGTGTTGTAACAAAGAACCAACATTCCTTTGAAATCCATCATGATTCTTTACTTATTTCAGTCCTTTAATTTCGATATCAAGAGGAAGGATAAGACGAGGGAAAACAAAGGGTGACAGTATCAAGGAGACACTACAGTGCAGAGGGCAGGGCCCTACATTTTACTTAGGTGGATACCTCCTCCGGTAGGCCAGGAAAACGGGCATTCCCCCTCACTGTGGTTCAGAGGCGGTCGCAGCAGTCAGTCGGTTCGGAGACCGGCAACTTACCTACCGGAGGAGGAAGTGGTTCACTCAGAGCATATTCTCCAGCCGTGCACCGCCGAGACACCCGCCGACACTTCTACCCTGAAAGAGACCATCAGATGAGAGATGATATGAAATGATTCTGGTGATGAAATGGAGGGAAAGAAAATTCGGGGGATGTAATTGAACTACACAGCATTCGCCTAGCGACACAAAAACACCCATGGGCCAGGTAGGTAGCCACGGGAATCGAACCCGGACCTCCCGAATGCGGGCCATAGACGAAACCGCTGGGTCCATCCCACTCGCTCATACTATTAGATTATTAAAAATTGTATAATGAAACAGAACGTTTCCGCTATGACATCCAAGTCCAGGCAAGGTCTGAAAACCTGGATTCTGTTCATAATAAGAAAAGAAATCGCCACAAGCAGCTACCAGCAGTTGAAATCACACTATATAAAAATAATTTTAAAATGATGTTAATTTCTGAAAATATAGAGATGATTTTGTTAATTTCTTAACTTAAGCCAAAATATCGCATTCCACATGGCGTTATTCGGATAAGCTGTGTCTTATATTAGCATTTAGAAACAATTGTTTGGGTAATTTCCGCAATATACCTGTGTATTTAATTCAATGATAGGAAACATTTACAAAAGTATTGTTCGTGGAATGCAAAATCTTTTACATGAGTTGTTACTGTATAAACCCGTTTGCCTAATTTGTAAAAGAATCTATATCCAGTAAGCATAAATTAAAAAATACGTTCCAATTTGCTGTTTAAATGCCATACTTCTGAACAATAACGTGTACAAAGAAGAGACATTTACAAAACATTACACATATCCTCCCGAATCAGGAGGAGGGGTTCCTTTTGATTTAATATTTTCTGATTTTCATTTGTCTTTAATTTTTATATCAGACGGTAGCGCAAAATTTGCAAAAGAAATACCGGCATATTGAACTCGAGTGAAAAAAGAAAAGATAATCACAATTTCACTGTATAAGCCCAACTAAATTGTGTGAATCTATATGGTTTACATAATGCAGTGTCGGTTTAGCTGATAGGCGAGGGTTGGCGAAATTAGTTAGAAGTTTGGCAAAGAGACGTAGTGAGAGAACAGCCGTGAGCGGCGATTGCACATGCACCAGCCGAGACACCAAACATAGTCTGAGCGGCAAATATACATTCTGGAAGCTTTGTGCCTCTTTTTTGATAACAGTTTTGCTTTGAGAGTAAAACATACAGTCTCCCAGTATGAGAATTTAAAAATATTCGTCATAAGAATCAATTTTTTAATTGCTAATTGTCGTCAGAAGTAATGTTTCTATAATCTGGTTTAAGAAACCATTACTTGCTTTTGAATCATCTTACGGTTCGAATACATTTGAAATTCAGTTCAAGAAACCTTTGGTAGAAGTTTCTCTGTCACAATACAGCCCGCCTTGGTAACATAGATGTTAGCGTGTCTGCCTCACGTTCAGGAGGTCCCGAGTTAGAATCTCGGTCAAGGTGAGTTAGCTAGATAATGTTTTTTCCGGGGTTTTCTCTTATCCTGAAGGATGAATGTTGGGTCACTCTAAGCTCTATGGACCCTGGGCTCATTTGAGCATCATTTCAACCATTCCATTCATCGTCTGATCTGACTTAACGTTGGATGGGGTAAATTACAAAAAAAAAGTATCTCAATACACTTAATATTCTATACTTATTGTGTTCATAAGTCTTTATGGTTCAGTTCGAAGGCTCTTGACTGCAAGCGAGACTACGGTCAATGAAGAAGAATGATCAAATATCATGAAATATAATGGAGTGATTTATACCTGAACTGCTGAAGGCATGGTTAGCCAAGAAGCCATTCTCTTAATTGTAAGGTAGAAATAGGTCAGTTATAGCTATCGTTGATGGAGAACCTAGCTCTATTCTGGAGAACTGCCAATATTACATTATAACATGACGTAGTTTCCTTGCACGCAGATAACTCGACAATAATTTAGTTTGAAAGACAAAGGGTCAAATACATCAACTATTATGAAGTTCACTGCAAACAAGAAAGCCCTAAGATCCCCATATCTGATATTACAATTTGCTCCTAAATGCAACATTTAAAACCTATTGTGCACAATAATGCGCCGTAAAAGATCAGCCTATGCCTTGCTATAACTGGATGCAGCTACTGATAATTTACATAAAGTTGTAATCCATTTAACTTCCATCACGAAAGTAAGCATTCCAGAAACTATTTAATAGGCTCTGTCGCGAACCCCTTGTTGCGACTGGCGCGGCCGGGACACACAAAGGAACAGATAGTGCGGCACGGAGGTAAAAAAAAGGATTGCCGAAACAGATAAAGGTAGATGACTGGGAGGTTCATCTTTCTAGTGCCGTCTTGATTTTTAGAGAGCATTCCACAAGTTTCTGGGACAATGAGTGGAGGTATAAAAGAAGCCGCGGATCGCCAGTTGAGTCAGTCGAAATGGAATTTAATAATCGTGCGCGTGTAGCTGTGTTTTGAAAGTGAAGACTTTTGTTTGTGGTTGACGACATTGAATATTTTATTTGTACATGTTACGTAATTTTGCTATGTAGGGGTTGACCAGAGCGTGTTTCTACGGAAATAAGGAACATTTTAGAATATCTGCAAATTGGACTTTTAATTCTACGAACCCACAATGTTACAGTATTCTAAAATTTCGTTAAATGTGTTTTATACTATCGCTCGTTTATTGGTTGAACTATAGACCAATATTATTACATTTATTACATCCTTCCTCGCTAATATTGATCTTACCATAACAAAGCTCAAGAAAGATTACCGGCAAGCTTTAGATAACAGTATATGCACTTCCTCTATGCACCGTATTTCTCGTTCTCTTCTGCCAAAGATATGGGTACGCTATTGTGCTTATTTTATTAGCAAATGGTGGGTAGTTTTATGCCTGTTTTGCTTATCGAGACTTTGTGTGTTCGTGAAATTAAAAGTCCAGTTGCACAAACTCAAAATGTTCTTTATTTCCACTGAATTACAGTTGAAACACTTGCCGATTACATAGAATTACGTAGCGCACACAATTACAATTCACCAGTTCGTCTGTCACAAGTCCACACTACAGTCACAATTACGTACAACTCCTCTGATACACGTACACAGTCTTCCGGTCCATTCACTCACTCGGCGCTCCTCACGGCTGCTCGCCAAGAACTGAGCTGAACTCTCGGTCGCATCGTGCTTCTATTTATAGGTGGCTAAATGTTCCTAAAGAATTCTTTACCATGGGGAGGGAAAGGTATTCCGGAGATTTCGCGTTCTTTCAGGCGGCAGGAGGAGGGGGAAGAGATGGTTAGTGATATTTTCCAACCATCCCCTCGTTAGCGCTAACAAGATGAATGGGTTGGCGTGGCCAGAAAGGTTCCTGTCCCTTACCCAGCTGTCAGTTGGTCCTGCCTTCCGTTCATTGGGTGACATTATTAAAAATTTTTAGATATTGTCTGAGATGTCTTGAGAGTAACGGCACTTATAGGAACTGCATATGAAAGTTATGAACAAATGGGACATTTGATAAATACAAGCTGTTTCAAAATTAGGCCGACAAACTTTCGGAACAGATGGATACCCTTCTTTTAAGCATGTCTGTTCAAAGAAACCTATGGGCATCGACACTTCATTTGAACACAAGAAGGATATTAATGCAAGGAGTGGACATAAGTAGACTTGTGCAACTAAGAAGAAATTCAGTTTTACGTACAGTTATGTTTTCATTGTACTGACAAGAAGAAACTAAACATAACGAAAAAAGGAAAGTTAAAACACTCACCTAAGTGAAAAAAACAACAGACAATTGGTTCAATTGACTGTTTTTTCCATCAACAATTTGTGGAACACACGCCCGTTGACATTCACACAAAAAGTGCATCGCCGTGCCCTTCCCTGATTTCAGCTGCTGCGCTGGCAATTCGCGATACAGGGATTTCCTCCGTGTCAGCAGCTGTTTCATTGTTTGTGCATATTACGTCTTTTTCGTGCTGCAAGGGCTGTACAAAGCTACTGTTTACTGCACTAAAGAGTGTTTTTAAATTTCTGCAAACAACAACCTTAATACGATGCAACCCACGAAGCCACAATGCTTTTAAGTTTAAATGCTACTTTTGAAAACTGTGAAGTATATATGGATACCTCTAAGTTAACTTACACTATTGTAGTATTGAAGAATACCAGAAATAAGTTATAATATTAATTTTCTGTTTTAAAAATGGATAGTACGTAAGAACATGTAAAACGGCTTTTCAACCACAACATCTAATATGAATGGGTCTGTTAAACACACATAAGTATCACTGATTAAAATACTTCATATAGATAAATTAAAATGCATATAAAAATTGACCGAGATTCGAGGTTGCAACCACAGGAACGTGGGGTAGTAGGGCTAACACGTACGCTATAGAGGTGGCTGAATAAAACGCATTTGAGTGTATCACCAGAAACTATGTGTTTACGTTAATAGTAATCGCAAAAGAGGCTGGTATGCATCAAATTAGAATGTTATTTTAAGGCGTTTTTAAGGGATTGGTTGGCAATGCCGACTTTACAAAATAAAAGTGATTATATTAGATTAGATTATTTATTGTGCACATTCCAAAATGTTACAATTTACAAATTTAGGCTACATTTATTTGTCTTTACCTTGTTGCTACCTTGGCTTACATGACACCCTGGTCATCTGCTCTGCCAGGTAGCTCTCAACCTCCATACCTCCTTGTTACTTAATTAGTCCCATTCTTCTCCCTCATCTTGATTTGATGATTTTCTTTACTTTCTGCAGGAAATCACCAATACTACTTACCTTCTTTTCCTTCCTGCCCGTTAACATTTTTATAGCTAGTATCCTCTTCTCTAATTTCTCCCATTTTTCTTCCCAAACATTTTTTCTCCGCATTTCAACCTCCGAGCTTTCTGTTACATAGTATTCTATGCTTTCTTTTCCCCCACACAATTCACAAAGTCCCTTTTCACTACCTCTTATCTCTCTTATAAATACTGTTCCTGTTCTCATCCATGCTAACCCTTCTCTCTCTTGTCTATTGAAGTAATCTACATATGCTTCTCGTTCCCAATTTCTTTTTATTTCCTTGTAAAATTGTAATGATTTCATATATTTTAGACTTCCCCATATTTCCTGTCTTTCTATATCTTCTATTCTGCATGTTACCGATTTACCCACATCGCTTGTATTCCTTTCCTCTAATCTCCATATATCTCCCATTCCTATTTTTTATTCCATAATTCCACCTATCTCTGCCCATCAACTATTTGTGTTCTCTAATCTGTTTTGCTGTTTCATGCATAATTTCATAATTTTCCCTTCTTCTTTGGCCAAACACCTATACCAAAGCTTTATTATTCTTTCCATTTTTATTCCATTTCTTCTTGTCTTTCCTAATTCTACTAAAGCTACTTTCCTAGGTGCTGATCTTGGTAAGGCTAGTAGCTCTATACAAAACCTTCTGCAGTTTTGGTACACCTTTTTGTTTATCTCTTTGCCCCCCCCCCCCCCCCAGATTTCCACTGCATACAACGTTTTGGATTCAACTAGTACTTCGTACATTCTTTCTAGCCCTTGGTTGTCATTTCTAGCTTATATTAGCATATTCTTATCCCATTCATTGGCACCCTTCCTTTAGCTTTCATTTTTCTCCTGTGTGCTCCCCACTTTCCGTTGTTGCTTAACCTCACTCTTAAATATTCAAATTCATTAACCACTTCTATCCTTTTTCCATTTAGTACCCACTTTTAATGTGTTTTTTTAGTTTAACTCCCTTCTTCAAGACCATAACTCTCGACTTATTTATGTTTATTTTTTTTTCCCCAATCTTCACAGAATTTCCGGATTTCATTTATTACCTTCTGCAATCCTACTACCGTTATGGATCCTATCATTAAGTTATCCGCATATAGCAGTCCAACAATTTCTTTGTCTGCTGTTCCCGGACAGTGCTGATTTTCTGCTTTAACCTTGTCTAATATCTCATCTATTAATAAGTTAAATAAAATTGGATTCATTTTGCATGTTTTTAAAAATCATAATGAGAACATCCTTTCCAGCTTTCCTATAGTATGGCATCTAATGTACGTAATTTACCGTGCTTGATGAAATCTAAGGTATTCAAAGCAGCTATGCGATTATTACTTTTGTATGATCAAAGGTTGCCGTTTTGACTGTCAACTTACCAGCAGTCGAGAAACAGGTGACGTAGCCAAGAAAAACAGCGCGTTTACTAAATAAAGACGGAGATGGCACTTGTTTAAGGAGGGTCAAGAGTGCAGTTTAGAAAAAGCCAAAAGCGGAACGAAAAAGAAACCTGGAAGAAACCTCTGTCGGTTCCTTGCACATAAGGTTGTTTCAGCACTTCCCTCTGTTGCCTCGCGTACCTCCCATAGAGAGGTCAACACGTAGTGCCTATTAACAGAATAAAGACGTACTTGAAGAGTCTAACAAAAGTACGTGAATGTAAGGGGGGAAACAGAAGAGCAGACATGAGAACAGAAGGGACAAGTGAAGTGGGGGGGTTCTCGACGAATGAAAGGATCTTGAGGAAAAGTCAGCTGCCGCGTTGCACTTGTCTTAGAACTGCTGAGTTTTCGCTCGTATTGTGCTTTATAAAGTCAACTGGACGACAAAAGAGTGTCGAGAAGTATGCACATTACAAAGATGAGGCTGGCACGTTGGCGTTAAAATGACAGGCACTGGAGGGTTTCCAACAGAAACACCAACCAAAATGACAGCATGTCAGTACACAGATTACGTACTACCAACACGTTGATCATTCTGACAGGCTCCGAGGCATTAATTCCCTTTATAACTCTAAATCAACGTGGCATTAGTCTCTTTTATGTGTGCTGCTTTTTAATGCACTTAGTAGTCTGCATGCAATGTTCGTGAAATTTCTGAAAAGGTTCACGGCATTTAATCACTGGCGAATGTAATTCTATGTTACTAATTATTCAATATATCTTTACTTCGATCTGAGACTCCGAGAAACAATATTATGTCTAAGGGGCTAGTGTTGCATAACTGTTTCAAGATGGAATAAAATGCTGCAGTAAAGTGTTGCTCCTATAAATGTTCGGGAATTACCGGAAGCTGTTGCTTTATTCTCTTACATGTTTTAACCGAGCGGGATGGCTCAGGCGGTTTCTCTGTGGCCCGCATTCGGGAGGCTCGGGTTTGATTACCGTGGCCGACCTACCTGACCCATGGGTAATTCGAGGGTTTTCTGGGGTTGCCAGGCGAATGCTAGGTAGGTTAATTGCATCACCCGAAATTTCTGTCACTCCATTTCATCTCCATTATCATTTCATATCATCTCTCATCTGGCGGTCTCTTTCAGGGCAGAAGTGTCGGCGGGTGTCTCGGCGGTGCATGGCGGGATGGTATGCTCTGAAGAAAACTACTTCCTGCTTCCGGCCCGGGTTCGATCCCAGGCGACCGCAAAGTGAGATTTGTGGTGGACAAAACGGCGCTGGGGCGGGTTTTCTCCGGGATATCAGGTTTCCCCCGCCATCTCATTCCACCAGTGCCCCATATTCATCTCATGTATCATCAGTGTCATCGTCTGCGGTGCCGTATGTAGTAAAAGTGGGCGTTAACCACTACACACATTTCTGTCTCCTCTCGCGTCATCCTTGCTCCCGGGGGTGTCCCACTTGAAGGCATAGGCATAATGGGCCCAGGATGGTGGCCTACGTACCGAATCCACTCCATAATGAAATTCTAATCCTAATCCTTATATGCTTTAGGTTTATTGTATTTTATGTACTGCAATCTCTTCTGCTCTTGCAGTGTATTTAGTTACGGAATAGCAACTACATTACCTTAATGCTCAGTAGGAATTATAATTGCTTTTATGGTTAAAATTATCCTGAAAAATTCCTACTTAAACAGATTATTTCACTTTTTATTAATACTGTCACCGACAGTATTGTTGTGTTGCTGCCAGCCAGAGCTGGGCCCGTGGGCAGGGCTGGACGCTTACCAAGAGAAACAAAGAGACGGAGAGACGCTCCGGAACTTTCTGTCCTTCTCTTGCCATCGCGAATGTTCTCAGAAGTTGTACGGCGTTCAAGAAACAGTTGTGTAATCGTCAGCATAGAGTTGTGTGTTTTGAAGAGTAACAGTTGAAAATAGTGTGATGGTTATTGGAACAGTGGGTGTTTGAAGTGTACCGCAGTGATTTCTTTCATTTGTTTACGTGTGG
Source organism: Mantis religiosa (assembly GCA_030765055.1). Classification (NCBI taxonomy): domain Eukaryota; kingdom Metazoa; phylum Arthropoda; class Insecta; order Mantodea; family Mantidae; genus Mantis; species Mantis religiosa. The sequence goes on from CM060948.1 coordinate 37,192,409, forward strand.
TGGAGCACCAAGTCAACCTTGAAATCAACTGATTGTCAGTTTCACATCTTTGTACTTCAATAAAGAATATTCTAAATTTCTGCAAACCTGACTTTTGATTCTACCTCGCAGTCACAATACATATTGCGCACCCTTTGACGAAATAAAAAGAAGAAAGAAAATTTATTTAATGTATTTAGGTTAATGCTATTTGAAGGCATAAGTCATAATACGCATAAATGTACTCAATTATTTCTAGTAGTCATGGGAGAAATGCAAATTCTTGGTGCTATACTTTGCCGATCTCGCTGGATGTTTGGTCACTCGCATTCCTTTCGCTTGCTCAGCATCGCTTAGGAGTATACTCGCGGCCATGCCGAGTGCTCGTGTTCTGTTTTAACTGCCAGAGCAACAAAGAGAGAACTCGTGAGTGCCTACATCAAGGATAGGACTCTACGAGTAGATATTCCGTGGAGAGTGATTTGTTTTGGTCTTTGTTTCCTTTTGTAATTTCATCTCTTTTAATTGTAAACACATAGTTTTAGAAGGGTGTGGCTCATTTACACAGCAAAAGCATTGGTTATAAGTTAGGCGTTTGTATTCAAGTGATTTTCTGAGAAGTATACTCTATTACTCTATTTACAAAATTCGAAAGCATATATGAGGAAGATTGCAAAGGCATGATAAGGCAACACAAGCTCCTGAAAAAGGTACTGTTTTGGATATAAGTCTTGAGTCATAAGCAGATGTTGAGAGAGGTAGAGGTAAAGTTAGGATAAAAACGTAGAGGATTCCACACTGACAATGGGCGTGTAGGTCCTGCGCCGTGGCGTAGTGGTCTAAGGCGTCATGCTTTGGTTCCCTGTTCGGGTTCTATCCCTCCCCTAGGGTGTGGATTTCAAGGCCGGGTATAGGACGTTGCCCACTCATCATCGTGAGGAAATTGAGGAGCTTGCCATGGGTTAGCGACCCTAGTGATGAACGCTAACTTTCTGGTTGGGTGTGCCGAAATGCTGGCCAGAGCTCCTCCCTGGATCGGTTGGATGATCACCCACATCTACCTTGCGTATGTAGGCGTGAGGACGTTAGTCTGGTTAGTAGACCCTGGTTCTGTATGGACTATAGTACCATGGTTTTTAATGGAACTATAGTTAGTTTATTGTATGCCAGATCTCTTTGGGAGTGAAGAAGGTTTTGTGGCAGCACCCAGTGGGTTTGTCAGCCCGTGGGCTAAGACAAAAGTCAGCACAGCGTCCCTAATACTTTCCTCCACAGGAGAAAAAGTATCCGAGGGATGAGACGCAGGGTTATTGCAGGAGGTTCCTACATCCTCCCTGGACAGGTTTATGACACCCAATATCAGTACAGTTACAGACCATTCAAAAAAATTCTCACGGCTTCTACTTTTGTGAGTGAATCTTCTCGGTTTTAGTGTACAGAGTGAATAGGGTACATGCTTTTTCAACGGTTCTGCTTTTTGTGTAGCGTACGTTCTCTGTCACACACATTCGCTGTCCTTGTACCACTGTGTACGGTTGGCACATTCCTTTCAGGGATCTTCTTTACGTTGCTGGACAGTAGGGGCTGTTCATTCTTCATCTCGACTCCAATCTTTATGTAACCACCAGCCCCGCTGGCTTTGACACCGGTCCGTCTGCGAGGACAGGTGGTCGCAATGCCGTCCCTGCTCCGATGACAGCCCTCACATATGCAAATTCCATCACATAGCAACGCCAAACTTACTCCTTCCCATCTGAAACCACTGAATTAAGATAAGAGGAGAATGAAATAAAGACATAAGATTTTACGGAAACGCAAGTAACGAAACCAAGATTTGTATAGTGATCAAAGTAAAACTTTGTTTGGAGCCACCGGATATCGAATGTGAGACCTCCAGAATCTTGAATCCCAAGCACTACTCCTTGAGCCACCGCTCTCCGAAAGGCACTAAAAAGTCGTGTAAATAGTCCTGAACTTTTTGTTACTCCATTCTTATTCAGATAGTCTCTAAGTTAAGGCTTCCCAAAATGGTGTACGAGAAACGAATGCGTGATAATCTAAATGCTATAACCAAATATTTTCACAGAAGAATAGCGCAGAATTTAAAGTAAAATAATGTCCTTATAATACTTGTGTGAAAATTAAATCTGTTCTTCCTAAGAAGAAAGATTAAGTCTACGTATCTTTGAAAGCATGTTTAAATGTTAACTTAAGGCCACGTCATTTTGGTGCTTGAAGGATAAAAGGGCGGAAACTATTTTCTTGTGACTGACAGGCTGTTAAACTCGCTGCTTTTCATACCTTCATACAGGAGAAAATGTTCTTAACTGCAGTAAGGTTCTACCTTCAAAATCCATTTTCCCAGTAATTTAGTACCGAATTACCACATCATTTTCTTGGTTTCTTTTCTGACTTCTGAGGTGACTTTATACTTCAGAAATACACGTATATATACCATACGTCTGATAATTTTATATCATTATATGTCTCTACTTGGGGTATTTTATTTTAGTTCCTGTTGTTCTAGATTTTAAATATTAGCACTCTCTGTTTGTTATCAAATGTGTAATTCAGCAAATTTCTAATTTCTAAACACATATACTCAAGTGATATGGAAAACTTGAAAATATTTTGTTAGCTTTTGCTTCCATTGAACAACTAACCTATAAATTACTTTTCAAACGTGTTATTTGAAGTAAAACTTCTGAAGTTATTCTTCTAGGTATAAGAAGGATGAATTGTAAACACACCTGGGAGCTTTTGGGTTCAATAATGATTTACATTTTCTCCCATTTTTCTAAAGTTTTCCAAAATAAGATTTTATACGGCGAGTTAAAATGTTACCTTTTATTGAAATAGAATTCAATTTGATGAGGATTTCAAACTGCTGTTTTTAGACATTTTAGAAATTCCTAGAAACATCTGTAGATGTCTTCAGTAATTTCTGTATTATTCCCTCCCAAGATAAAATCGCGGGTACTTCTAACTTTTAATTATGTTTAAAGTCCCTTGTTTTCTATACAGCGTCAGGGGTGGCATATACAGATTGATCCATATACATCTAAACCATTTCAATAGGCCATAATTTCTCTTTCAAAGCTCTTTAATGTAGAAATTTGTTTTAATGATCTGAGTTACCCTGGGAGAATTCACAACACTGACAATTGTTGACATTTGACAGTCTTAAATGTGCAGCCATAACTACCAACTTGCAGTACTCAATACGAGCGCATGTTTACATTTTGAACACATATTGGAAGACAAATTCCTTGGTAACAACACAACGGGAATTTCGAAGGGAATTTAATATACGCGATGTTGCGACAAAGGCAGCAATTTTATCGCTCGTAAGAAAGCTGGAGAAAACTGGTATACTCATTAGTGAGAGTGGAAAACATAGACCGTCATTGAATGCAGAGACGGTTACACATGTTCGCAGAAGGCTATCGTTGGGTCGATTGAGCCAGGAATCAGGGTATTCATATTGAACATGTCAAAGAGCTGAGAAGAAATCGGAATTACGACCTTACAGAGTGCATGCAAATGGTACAACAACTGAATGAAGCAGATTGTGATAAACGAATCAGTTAATGTCGATGGTTTCAGGGTACTCTTATTCCACGTCCATAACACGGTTCACAGATGAGGCATGGTTTCATCTGTCAGACTACATAAACACACAAAACACCAGATATTGGGCTGCTGTAGACACCCAAGTGATCACGAAACCCCACGGCATGAGGGAAATGTTGGAGCATGGTGCGCGGTGTCAGCTTCCAGAATTGTTGGTCCCATTTTCTTTGATACGAGTGTAGACACTGACGTTTATATGGCTATCCTCAGAACATTTATGAAGCAGCTGGGTGATATCGAATTGAGAGAAGTTTATTTCCAACCACACATCTATCGACACCACGGAACTTGTAACCAGTTTCTTTAATAATCGAATAATCTGAAAGGGTCTGTGGCCTCCCAGATCCCTTGACCTAACAGCACCGGATTTTTAATTTTGGGGGTATCTAGGAATTAGAGTGTACAAGAATAGGCCACGGACAATTGATGTTTTCAAGGAATTCATTCGAACCGAAATTAGTAATATTGGCGAGGATACTCTCCACTAAACTTCAGAGAATATGTTGAAACGAATGCAGACATGCACAGATGCTGGTGGAGCACACTTGCACGATTTTCTCTGAGATGTAAATAGTGTAATGTTACTTCCAATTGGATACTATATTCTCCCAAAGTTGCACGTTGAAATGGTTCAGGTTTATATGGATCGCACTGTACTAATAAACTATGCAATGAAGTAAATTTAGAAAGGCAATGTTGGAATGGAAGAGTCTGAGCTAAAGTTTGCAGTCTGGCCTTTTCTTGTAATGACAACTGAGGGAAGCCTTGAAAAAATCTCTGTCATGTTCAAACACAGACCTTCCAAAAGCGAGTCTCCACATTATGGTGAAATCATCTCTCCCAGTAAATATGTCTATGTTTTCTTAGTAACGACACTTTTAATTATAGTTTTTGGTTGTTATGAGAAATGAAAGATATTAAGCAACTTAATATCTTGTCTAATTAATGAAGGCAGTACTTTTCTACTCCTCTGATTATCCGTTGTCAGGTATTCTTAAAATCTTCCACCTTTGTGATCCATGGTTTTGAAATATATTGTCACCGGGTGCAATTGTTGTGCTGCTGTCACGGGCGGACTCGGGCGCGTGGGCAGGAGAGAAATAGACAGAAAGAGGCTCCGGCCTTTTCTGCCCCTTGTTGCGGCCGTGAAAGTTCTCGGAAGGTCTGCGGCGTTCTAGAAACAATGGCTTAGCAGGTATAAATACCCCGCAACGTTTTGAGCGGATCCGTCTCCTTCAACTGCTTTAGTGCGGGCACTGTGGACCCTTAGCAGGCGTGGTACCTCTGACGTTACTAGAGGAACCTCGGGCCGAACATTTGAGCCCCTCCCTGAATGGGAGTAGTTCGGATTGGGTTGGAATCGAGGGGCAGTGTGTTCCCAACATCCGTGGGAGATCGGGTACCTCCGGCCAGGCTTCGGCTACCTAAAATGGGTTGCCTAAAATGTCCCGGGTACTAGCCTGCAGAGCTAGTACAAGGTGTGTTAGATGACCAGGTGGCCCCACCGAGGTTTTTCGGTAGTTTTCCCTGGGGGTTGACGCGCGTAAGTGGCGTATCCACTACCACCTGTCTTGAGTTGGGGTGGGGGGCTTTTTAGACTCAAGGTATTGCCCCAAGGAAAGAGCCGCGGCGTTTTCCATCGCTTACTGGCAGATATAGGCCGGAGTCTTCTGACTTCCGGATAGACCGCGCGACAAGGTTGTTTGTTGGTTATTGTGGCAGTCGACGATTGAAGTGTACCGCAGTGACTTCTTCAATTTATTATCTTGCAGTAAAACACCAAGTCAGCCTTGTAGACAGCTGATTGACAATTTCACGCCTTTTTACGTAGAAAAATTTGTTTTAGACTTCTTTAAGTCTGATTTCCAAATGTACGTAACTAACGCAGTCACAATATGCTCTCCGTAGGGGAGGGCATCCGTCCCCTTCAGCTGCCGTGGTGCGGGCGCTGAGGATCCCTAACACTGGTGGCACCTCTGACCTTACTAGAGGAACCTCAGGCCCCTCCCTGAATGGGAGTTGTTCGGATTGGGTTAGACTCGAGGGGTAGTGGTTCCCGATACCCGTGGGAGATCGGCTACGTCTCCGGAAGGGGTTTAGGGAAGCCATATATTCCAACGTATAGCTAGTAAAAGGTGTACTAGATCACTAGGCGGCCCTACCGAGGTTGATCGGTAGTCTTCTCCTTTGGGGTTGAGGCACGTAAGCGGCGTATCCACTTCCATCCCGTCTTGTATTTTCGGACCAGATGGGGGGGGCTTGTTACTCACTAGGTCTTGCCCTATGGAAAACCCCACGGATGCGCCGGGCGCCCTTTTGGGACAGCTTGGTAAGTCCCTGGTCATTAGAAGGGGGATCAGTCTTAACTCTGTGTGGATACCCTCGAGCTTATATACTCACAATAGCTAATTACTAAACTTTATACTGCGTTTATCTTAGTTTTGTTATACAATTTACAGGACGAATTAAATTGCCATATTTATTACGTAGGACAGTATGCTCACTTTCGGTTTGTAGCTTACGAACATCAGTGTAATATGATAAAGGATAAACTGATGGTTATAGGGAACTAAATAGCCAATTTTTCACTAGCAACAATTTGAGAAAATGTGATAAATGACAGACTCCACCTCTTAAGTTTACCTTGAATGCGGAACACTGTATAGTTTAGCTTGTGTAAATCTAACTTTGAATATCTGTCAGGCAACAGAAGGGAATGGTAACGCTTTTGCTTTACAAGAGCTGCATAAATGAAATTCGAATAAAGTATGGTGACGCATGATGCATTTCTATGCGCTCGGTTATTTGATTGTTTTCTTTTATACTGGTTTAAGCAAAGCTCTTTTGGTGGTCCCAAAATACGGTGCCATTCAAAGGAAACCAATGCCACAAATAATCCTGTCCTACTGCATATCTCTGTTACGTACTACTTCTGTTGGATTAACGAAAAGAGCTTAGAACGTCCATCTCTGCTGGTATTTATGATACGAACTTAAATCAAAGAAGGAAAACAAAGTAAGCAAAAATTGTGATGTTTTAATCATGGCAGGAACAACAACAAAGGTACCCTATATCATACCCATGCCAGTAGGTTGATAACATAAACAGTGTTTCTGTAATCTTTTGTTACTTTCCTGCAAGGAGAGCCCACTAACACACTCGATACACTCTGTGGACAAATAGAGGGCTCTGACGTATTAACTCTGCTGCTAACCAGTTATTTAATAAAAGATTAGAAGAATATTATATTTGAAAGGGTAGAGCCAGACTGAAAAATTCAATGTCATAGCCGGGATTTGAACCACGGATCTTCTGGTCTCCCTTCAGCCGTTCTAAACCATTGAGCTACTATGGCCAACGTGCTGATGACATTAAATTCTCCAACTGACTCGTGTATCTCCCGGTAAACCACTTAGGAGTTCTCATAAACACATGAGACAACTACCTTAATGGCGACTTACTATGCTGTAAGTACTTTAAGGCCCAGGCTTTATAGTTCGGATCACTATTAGGTACAATTAATGGAAATTAATTGTTCTTTTACACTAGTCGTGTTTACGACCCACTAGGAAAGCGTAGAGACAGACTGAAAAATTCAATGCCTTAGCCGGGATTTGAAATACGGTTCTTCTGGTCTCGGTCCAGCCGTTCTAAAACATAGAGCTACTGTGGCCAACGTGCCAATATGACATTAAATGCTCCAACTGACTCATGTTTTTCACAATGTTATGAATTTCTCATATTTCTATACATTTTTGGAATGCTCTCTAACAATCAAGATGGCATTAGACGAAACACGAATCTTCCAGTCATGTAAATTTATCTGTTTCGGCAAGCCTTTTATCTCCGCGATGCGCTATGAGTCGCTTTGTGTGCACCGGCCGCGCTATTGCAATAATGACTTGCGACAATACCTATAACCCATGCTTTACTGCAGAGGGTACTAAAGATGATAGCCCCGACAGACATGAAACAGAATAATTAGAAAAGAAAGTTCGAAAAGGAAAGCCTTCTAGACCTAAGTGTATTGAAGGAAGGTAAAGCTATCTGCGTATACAGATAAAAATATTGCATTAAATGCAGAATAATACCTCGTAGAAGCTAACTTCTCCTTCTGCTGGAAAATTACGTTTACTTCGCCCTTTGTAAACCGCAGAGCCACTTCTGCACATTTCCGCATTGCAAGTGCTCGAGGAGGAGAAGGACCACTTCAGACCATAATTCGTTTTCTAGCACAGGTAGTCCTATTGTAGCTAAGAGTAGGAAGTACATAGGCAAACTTTATGTAGCAAGAATAACAAACATGCGTTCCTACTTCCTTGCCTTGGAACAGCATCTGCGTGCTGTATAGTAACATGCTAGTTCCTGGATCCGGGATCAGGGGTTCGAACTCGCCGGATGCCGATGGATTTTTCTTTCTGCGGTCTAGAAATCCTTAGATTGCTTACTTCGGAAGGTAAGTACGGCACGAAAAGAATCTTGATTCTAATAAAAATACTCTAAGCAGTAACAAGCTCTCGTTCAGGCTCAATATAAAATGGTAACATAAAAAATGAGGTGCATTAACAAAAGCTGAACTTATTTACCTCAGATATGAAAATAAAAGACGATGGTTGGTAACTCAGCATAGTAGAGAAGAAAACCTAGGTATCAGAAATTACGTAAGCCTATAATCGTTTCATTAATTTGAAAAAGCCCATATTATTATCAAACGAGTGTTGGAGCTTCCATTTTGTAGCGTTCACCCCTATTCTGCATTTATATGACAGCAATGCCCATTCAATAAATGTATAAACATGCCTGCTTTCACGTGTGTTGAACCCAAGACTAGCGTTCGGAGTTAGAATATTGTGATTCCGTTGATTGGTATTATCAAAAGTCGTGTTTGCAGAAATTTAAAACTCTCTTTATTGCAGTAAAACAGAAACTTTGTACAACCCTAGCAACAGAAAAATGACGTGACATACAAACAGTATCCTTCAAGGTCGTCTCGCTGCGGTAAAGTTCAAATAACTTGAAGTGGCATTATTTTTAATTTTACGTCCTCCAACGTAAAATCATATCGGACGGTGAATAAAATGGATGAAATAATGCTAAAATATGACCAGGATCCATAGAGTTTAGAGCTACGCTGCATTCACCTGTATCGATAAGGGAAAGCCCCGGAAAAAAACCTTATCGAGGTAACTCACCCTGACCGAGACTCGAACTCGGGACCTCTTGAACGTGAGGCAGGTATGCTACCATCTACCAAGACGGGCATTGAGGTGGCAGCTGAGTAAAGATGTGCACTTAAAGAATTAGTCTGATACTAAAGCTGAAAGAACACTGAAGGTGATTTATACATGTGGAGTAACCGATACATGTACAGTCAGTAACTCCGCTTGTAGAAAGTCATCCTCAGTCTCCTTTTAGGATTTGTAACAGTGCACATCTTTACTGAGCTGTCACCTTAAGTTAATTCGATTGTACAGTTCAAATGTCCGCATACCCACAATTACTGAACAACTGCACAACATCTGACTCAGCTGTAACACTTTGCGGGCTTTTTATACCTCCTGTCAGTGTTCTAGAATGCGGCAGAGACCCCTGTGTAAGATCGCGGTGACAAGAGAGAAAGACGGAGCTATCTAGACGTCTCTCTGTCTCTTTCTCTCTGTGCTCCTTTCTCTCTCTCGGCAAGCGTCCAGCGCGCGCCCCACTATCTGTCTCTTTCTTTCCTGCCCGCGCGTGACTCGCACTGGCATGTCGAGGCTCCAACGAAACGATACGATCGGTGACCACTTGTTTTGTGCACATTAAGTTGAGTTCTAAATCCCGATGGACTTTAGCTAAACTTTTTGGTGTTGGCCAACAGGCAAGACACCAAGAAATCTGAAGCATTTCCACAGAAAACACTTACAAAGGACTTTGCTCCTTTCCCTTCATCTTCGGACCAAAGTAAGGTAGCTGATACAACCTCAAAATGAGCGTACTTTCATATTTGAAGGTTACAGAACTGTAAACCGGCATAAATAACGCGGGCATTTTATTTATATAGCAGAAGATCGTAGCGCGGATGATTTAGTCGCTTGAATTACAATTGATTTTCTTCTTTTACAAAATGCCTGTCATTTGGGGGCCATTTAAGTTGCGAGATTTATGAAGTCATCAAACACATCTTGGAAATATTTTCAGCTGTGTATCCCCCCCCCCCCCAAAAAAAAGAATACTTTCCTAACATATCATAGAACACTGAAATATCTTCTTCTTCTGTTTTTTCTTCTGTTAGTGAACGGTTGAATTTGGACTGCTTAAAGAGCCGGGTCCTTATTCAAAAACATCTTCTTACTCAAGACCGTAATTAATTTCGGAAAATTGAGGCCGCTCTGTAGTAATGACAGTTCAGTTAAATCTAATTCCAGTATCATAAATTCATAACGCTAAATTAAGACATTCTAGAGCCACCTTCAGTAAGGTTTTAATTATATGTAATATAATATTGTGCTTTCTTTACTTTCTGTTCTTATACATGGCTAATATCATAACGTACTAGAATGGAGAGAGATAGCAAATAAATTTGATTTGCTGTGAAATTTACCTGAGTACAGCATATTGTGACGAGCTAACCATGGATTATACGGGATAGGTAAGGAACACTTGGCCAGATCGTACACGGGGGCGGGGGATTAGTCAGAGTTAGGGGATACCGGCTTGGCAAGAGGTTGGGATCTTCTATCACGTTACAAAAGAACTGCAAAAGGTATGGGTGGCACTAATTAACATTACAATTCACTTAATAAGAATACTTACTGAAATAATTAATTACAAATATGATCCATCGGACCATTACCTTGCACCGCCAGGGCATTCCGCCCTGTCAGGTCCAAGACCTGCATACCAAGAGAACGAGATTCACACTTCACATTCACTTATACCAGAGGTGGAGGAGTGGGGAGTGACGTCTGATACCACTGAAGTCACATGAGCTATTATTTGTATTAATTAAAAACAGTCACTTGTGACATCTCTCCCTCCCTTCCTCGAAGATCAATGTTTACATTGGCCTTAAAACTATTTTACATTACATTTTTTCACAAAGACAATTTTTTCTTTGTTTATATTCTTCTAGTTCTTGTCTTTTCTAAGTTTATTGTTTTGTTCACAATACAAGATATGCAAATTCATTGAAGGTCTGTGTTGTCTCTGAAATTCACTGTCAAAGTATACTCTGAAAGGATTTGAAAAATAATGTCACCTTCTTGAATCTAAGATTAAAATTTAAGTCATTTGTTTTCATGTCCATTAGCTGGCTCACAATTTTTTTAAAATTTAAAAATTCTACATAACTGAAAAAGAAATCGCAGTATATTTAAAAAAATAACACTAATTTGATTATAAAGTTGGAGTCCCAAGTACAAAAACTGTTAGCCGTGTACGATCTGGCCGTGTGTTCCTTACCTATCCTGTACAATTTATGGTTAGCTGGTCACAATATTCAGCCTCCTCATAGAATACGTTTGTTGTATAAACACATTGGCACATTTAGCATTGTACTTTTCTTTAGTTAATTCGTACTTATCAATATATAAATACAAGTGCTTAATTTGAACGACTAACCCCTGACACTGGGATTTTCAATCAATGCTCTATCGTAATCTTAAAAATAAACCGTTAAGAAAGCCTAATCCATAGCCACTGTCTAGAAGAGAGCCGACAGCACTATATGGGCATTATTCAGGGCAAATTATTTACTTCCGCCCAATGGAAAAGCTGCGCATGCTCTGCCTAACCGGCGTAAAAAGCGAGTATGCTCACACGATAATAGCGCCGCCAAACCGTACGCATTCCATCTCACCAGTAAGTTTGTTTCCTGCAGAGAGCAGCTTTAAGTTTTTCGAGAACACAAATATGCTGCAGGGTTTACCGACCCAACTTAGCAGTGGTACCAATTTCACTTTGTAAACCAAATGGAGGAAACCAGCAAACACGTGTCACTTTCGCTTTCAGCAGCCGTACACAAATTTGTCCCTTATAAGGTAATGACTTCAAGTTTCGGATCTACGTTTTGTGCATGAAGCAGATTCCTTTCACTCATACAGGTAACCAAGAACATACCTCATGTGCTTCTGTGGATGTATCATTGAATATTTTACGATGGGGTAGCAATAAAAATCCAATATCCCCCGATGTATATCGTTGTGGTTTGTTTCTTGGAAGAAACTGAGTGATAAGAATGCGAGAAACCAATTTTCAGGGGTAAACGAACTAAGGGAATATGACAACAGTGAGAAACATTTTACTTAAAGAGCTGAACCGGATCCCAAGAACTCTTTAAAAAATACCCATTAGCAATAGATCATCGTTTCGGGAGAAATTTGTAATGAAAGAAATGTAATTTTTGCTTTTACGGGAGGATATGACTGACAAATCAGCCTGCAATTGTCGCAGCAGATTTACAGCACCATTAGTGTCCATTATTCAATACCTGACACATAAAGGTTCACTGTAAGCTACTTCAACTACTTCCTAGGTCCTTTATGACTTTAGTCAACCATATTTCATATCTTTAGTTACTACTGGTGGGCATCGAACTATTGCTGTACAGCTTGACGACTTCATAGTAAGAGGTATCACCATATTTAGGACATCAAGTTCAGCCCTTGGCAACAAAGAGTACTTTGTAATCTATAATACTTCCGGGGACTCTGGTTTTGTCAGCGATATTATGGCTTTTATGATCCAGAATATAACATCAACATTCGATTTTCATCCCCTTGAAAATGTTTCTCATATAACCTTAATTAAAAATTAGCACCTACCGTCTAGGGTGCCATACTGACCCAAACGTGGCATGATGCAACGGCGGAAGAATAAAACAGAGCGACACTATCTTGTAGGAAGTTTGTGCCTCAAACATACCTGTTTGCCTAACCACTTAGTATTGTTTTGTGTTTCACCAGCATGACATTTGGATACTGAATCAAAATTTATAAAATGTTAATATGCCAAGAACTATTGGAGGATGACGACTCACTGAAAATTGGACATTGAGCCAGAGTTACATTTTGTAATCGTTTCTGATATATTAAAAATATCAAACACAGAACAAACTGTTCTGATTCAGAGCTGAATAAATAATTTTGTATTAATAAACTACAGTGTTTATGCTCCGTTCCTCTCTATCTCTACTTATATGAAACAGTTTTATGTCCATTTCTTTTATCATCGGAGGAAAGTTTATTGCAGATATATAACGTGCCACTGTAGTGGTGGAAGAAACTTAGCAAATACATTCATGGTTGAAGTGATACCCTTTTTGCCGTAAGTTGTAGAGACGCCCCTTTCAAATTAGAACCGCGAGCTGCTTGTCTAAACTCTGATGGTTGCCGAACTTGGACGAAGTTCACATCTCTGTTGGCTGAATCGATTTCGGTTGAAAGGTACTTAAGGAAGCCATTGGTTTTTCGCCCAGAATGGCAGTGTAACATTATGTACGCCGAACCGACAGGTCTGCTACACCAACACCTGTATGTGACGTGACACCCTCTGCCTTGCATATGGCTATTGACAAATTTCGCTACGGAACCTCGGCATGAGGTGGGGTGGTGCAAGGGAATGCTACGAACGACATTTGGCACTGGCCCACAGTCAGCTGGGACCCATTACACATCTGTCACTAGAGAACCAGAGGTATAACACGATCTTCTCTTCCTACTCCCCTTCAATCCTTCTAGTCCGTGAATATCAACTCGCTCATTGCACTTTGCCACAGAGCGATCTACAACTACAGAGTAATCAGAGTCTACGTGCAATGCAGTCGAATCGACCACTATTGTGTGCTGGCGGGTAACTCCTGGTGACCCTTCAATTTGTCCACGATTGGATGATGTGACAAAGCATTTCACAGTCTTTAAAGCTATTTTAAAGCAGCAAGCTCATAGCAGCTAAGCGCGCCATTAAGGCTACCCACGGATGAATCCAAATTTGTTCAACAATTGCCATAAGCTGTACTACTGCACCTGGAAGTGCATTGAAATAATCATGAAGATATCTGTTTAATAGTTTTTATAAAAGGCATTATATTATGGTTTTATCATAGATACCAAACCTATGAGGTAATTCATGAAAGTTATAATATGGAAAAACAAAACGATTAACAGTTGAATGGGTGGCTCAGCGGTTGGACCGTTCACCTCTAATCAAGGCGTTCCAGGTTGTATCTACCGATTGTATTTGGAAATTGGAATGGAAAAATTATCGTGTGGACTAGTTTTCCATTGATTCTCCGGTGTCCTCCTATGTTCATTCCAACAACTGTTCCATCATCACCTTTCTTTCCATTAATTTCTGTTATCTTGATCCTCACTCTCATACCCCGCTTCGGGCTAAAGCTACGCCGCTGTCAATCACCAGGGTCATTTTGGCCCGCCAGTGTGACTGATCCTCGTACATAAAGAGCATTTAATACTCCAGTAAATCTTCTTACATTGGGATGTTACTTTTAAGTACACTTAAAAACCATCGGTTTTAGCGGGTTGAACCCACGAGACCAGCGTTTCCTACTAAACCAACCTGACCAACAGCTTTTGGCCTGATCACACATCCTGGCTACTCTCCTTGTTCTAGAGTTTGTCTTCTCCTCCAAAAGAGTTGCATAAGAAAAGAAACACAAGCTACAGTTACGCTAGAGAATAGGAAGGTCATGTGATAAAGAGCTGGGCATATAGTTGGAAGTTTCACAGTGAAATGGGCCAACCAGAAGTGCATTAGACGATGATTAGATTAGCTGCATTCCATTAAGTTACCGAAACATATCTATCAAAGTTACAGAAATGATTGAGTGACCAGCAAGTCACTCATTAAAGACTAAAAATAGTGTTTCATACGAATGCGTATTTAGGATTGGTAATGTATGATGTTAAAAACTAGGTGTGGTGGCAGTTAAGTATAGGTAAGGGCTATATTGCCCGCCTCGTTACCGTAGACGGTAGCGTGTCTGTCTCACGTTCCAGAGATCCCGAGTTCGAATCTCGGTCAGGAGAACTACTTTGATAAGGCCTTTTCCAGGTTTCTTCCATATCGTAAAAGACGAATGTCGGGTAACTCTAAGCTCCAGGGACCCTGGGTACATTTGAGCATCTTTTCGCCCATTGCATTCGTCGCCCGATATGACTCAACTTTGGAAGACGTAAATTACTAAAAAAAAAAGGTTATATTGATAAGAGAGGCAGTATTTCTAAGATTGTGGCTTCTCTTTCTGCCTTACAGCGTGTATTACTGTGGTCGACTATCGATGGTACATACCGCCCAAAGACCGCTCAAGGTTTATCACACACTTGGAGGTAGCTGCAAAACATATTCGCCGTTTCGCATATCAGCGGTTCTGGGCAACCTTCATTATTGAGGAAACAGTTATTTTAATCAGTTTTATCCTGATAATAGTTGCAAACTTGCTTCATATTGACCTCATTAGCTTCCATGAAACATATTAACTAGAAAAACTGGTGTTGATTTTTCTCAGACCCTGCATCCTACACTCTGAAAAGGTTACATCGGAATGATACTGTCGCGAACCCGATCGCGATAACGGGGCTTGTGTACTCAGAAAGCCTGGAGATAACGAGTATGCCGGAAGAAATAATGATAGCGTGAGATAAAAGACAGATAGGCTTACGCTTCTGGAAGGAGATAGAACATTCGATTCCTGTTTGGTCCAGAAACATCTCGAATTTACGAAATAGGTATTTAAAGACGTGACGGCTCGCAAAGAGTAGTGGTGAACCAGTTGTTGTAAACAACAGTGAGTAAGCAGGAGTTGTGAAATGAGAGCTAGCCAGCTGTGTTGTTGTAACGAGAGCTAAAGATGTAATCTGCTGTCACTGTTTGTTATTGTGATCGACCTTGTAAGACTGTGTATATGTTATTTAATGTTCTTACGTGAGAATTGGGTAGTGCATTGCTGCGGAAATAAAGGAGATTTTCAATTTCTGCAACTCGGCCTTTTAATTCTACGAACCCACATAGTTACAATACTTTGAGAAGATCTACAATGGCAGTAGATTCGCCAAAAACGAAGATATTGAATACTGCATCAAGGAGTGATGGACATTAGGTTTTCACAATAACTACCGTTGCTTGCTCGAGAGAGTTCATAATATTTATTCGGGATCTCTATGAGTTCACAGAACTTCTCTCTAGGATTATATTCAAAATGGGAGCAAATGGTGTGGAGCGTGTATTCTTGGTATATTTATTATCCGCTAGCCGTTGAAGCAATAAAATGGGTAAGCAAAGGGTTCCATTGACGCTACAGTTTGTAACGAATAATATGGGTAGCTCAGGCTTGAGCAATGAGGTTTCTCTCAGGGTATGCGTTGGGTATGTATGAGTAAGGATGGTTGTAATGACACTGGAATGCCCGTTTCAAATTGGTTTAATGACTGCTTCTTTTTATCATAACATCAAGCTGGAAATTGCGGAACAAGGATTACCAATATATTACTGTTTAGAGTCGCTGTAGGTGGAATGCTTATTACTCGATAATACTTAATTCGTTACGTATGAACCTACATATCTTCTCTCCGGTTCTAATCTGCCTTCGACCAAGACAGAGAAACTTCTTACTCAGCCGCTGGCCGCGGACTGTCTGTCCTCACAACATACACAGCTGTGTGTGGGTGAGTAACTTTCACTTTCTCGAAACCGTTTATTCAACCAAAAATCCTTTGAGACTATTTTGTCCATTGTTATTATTAGTCTCGGTCATGCCATTATTAAGGGTTCGAAAAATAACCTTTTCAAACAAAGTCAAGTGCTAGCCCTTAGAATTCTGTTTCTCCCGTGTCTTTTGTTACACGATTCAACTCAACTGCGATTCAACTCAGTGCAACTGCTTGCACGTTTTGTAACAAAGATCCAACATTCCTTTGAAATCCATTACGACCCTTTGTGCATTGCATCCCTTAATTTCGGTATCACCGTGAAAGGTTTACATTATCAGAAGGCTAAATATTGCATCACAGCAGACTGTTGCAAGTAAAATCCAGCGAATCACACGGAGGAAAATTTGTTCCTGCCACTCATCCACCAGGGCAAAGCAAGTCTAAAGGAGAATAGAGAAGTGAACAGTTCACGTTCAACTCGAGTTTCATGAAAGTCACCAGTATCGACTGATAGCTACCTAGCGCTAAACTCGGAAGATATGGAACCTTCGGACTGATACGTTGTAGAGGTATAATAGGATAACCAGTACTGTTAGAATATACATTCCAAAACATTTGTGTATCCACAGAATACGGTAGCGGCAATTCTCTTATTTCTGGACATGCTGAACATCACAAGCATGATTAGACCGCTGTGGAGAAGCAACTACGATACTATCCTCTCGCGACCGAAATATCCCTAAGATCACATATGGACACAACGAGTTAACTGACTGTGCCTTAGGAGAGAAAGTTCATTTTTAGAGGCGTACTACCATATTCACTTGCAGTGGGAAAACAAAGTTGTTATTTTCTAATGAAAGTACACTTTAATATAATCAGCTTCACCTAAATCGCTAATCACAATGAACTAATATGTAAAATATAACTAGAAGATATTAAAACATCCCAAATATATCTTCTATGCTTAAAACATAATAAGTGTTTATGGTGCTCTTTCTTCTACCATCAGCCCAAAAGCCTTCATTTTGAGATAGCCATCTTGATTCAAGTCTTTTCTACTTGCCCTAAGGTCTACAAAACATATAATGAGATGCCATTTAAATTAAATTTCGTGAAAGCGTTCAAGTAATAAAGGAAAACGAATGCTGTATATGAATGACCAATTTCCATGACTTTAATGTTACTTAGGTATATATCTACAAGTGAAACAAATCATTTTAATGTACTCTATAAATATTTTCCTATTTTATATACTCAAATAATAACATAGATGTGTTCTGAAACCTTTGCGAAAAAATGGTACAGTGATCTGGACGCTCTGGTGTTCGGAAGTGATTTTATCCTCTTTTATTCGACATTTTGAAACCAAACAATATCTAAGAATTTGTATTTAAATCGGAAATATTAAATATTTAAGCATTAAATTCGCACATTTCAGTTTTATTGGCTACTGGAATTTCATTTCCGTTTACTGAATTAATTGAAAGAGGAATGCAGCAACATATTTGAAGCCCGCCTAGCCAGCGTAGATGGTAGCGTGTCTGCTTCACGTTCAAGTGCCTCCGAGTTCGAATCTCGGTCAGGGTGAGTTACCTGTATAAGGTTTTTCCGGGTGTTCGCTTATCCTGAAAGACGAATGTCGGGTAGCTCTAAGATCCATGGACTCCGGACTCATTTGAGCATCATTTCACCCATTTAATTCATCGTCTGATATGACTTAACGTTGGATAACGTAAATTATATAATAAACATATTTCCGGAGTTGTCCATGATGTTCTAATTAAAACAGGAGCTCAATGTTTCAGACAAAAACATGTAGAAGTCAATTCTCAAAGGATTTATTGTATTAAAATGCATACAAAAGGCTATCTTAAGATACACGTTGAAAAGGTAATGGATATCTCCCTTTTCATTCACGTAATTTCAGAAGAGCACTTTGGAGACGTTTGGTAAGTCTGCGAATCGAAATTCAGGTTGACGGTCCGCGTCACAATTGCTGGCAGACGCTGCAAAGAGGTTTCGAGAGCGTCTGGGATGCATGACGGGAATTAACCTTTCTTTGTGGTAATTAGCTCACGAAAAAGCTCTTCCGTGCATTTGCAGTGAATTAGCGAGAGATACTAAAGCCAGAATACTTGGTTTTAGTCTGAACAAAGGAACGACGGTAAAGAGAGATCTCAACCTAGATATTTACTTTATGAACTTAAAGTTTAAACGAAATTCCTGCAATACTGCTTAACTATCAAGTAGAAATAAGCAATTAAATACACAAACGAAATGCTTCTTCGAGTATTCAAACGGAACAAGAACATGAGCTAAAGATGTGTTAGTTATTGTTGCAAAATTGCAATACATTTCATAATTGTTTGAACCCAGAATAGCATAAATCATTAAATAACCTGACGTGAAATATTTATCACATCCTTCACAGTGAGACATCAAAGTGTCTGGATTGAATCATGTCTTTGAGGCACAATCATTGAGTGCGATGTTTTAACTATCTAATTCTGGCCAAAATTATACATTATAAGAGGACAGAACAACATAGACTGTGACTGATTTCTTTTCATAGATGTTTATTATTGCAATTCAATGTTTACATGATACTTTTCAAAGTATTCCCCCCCAACTTCAATGCACTTTCTATATCATCTCTTCCAGTCCTTGATCACGTGCTACCGACCTTTCTTTGTCAGGTCCTTGAAAATCGCCTCACCTTTCTGGAACACTGCTTCGGAGTTCTCAAATCGAATACCCCTAAGCTAACTCACCCGTGATGGGTCATGCCAGCCAGCACAGTGTGGAAATCGCCAGGTTCTCCAACACCAAAAAAGGCAAAAGTTGTTCCATCTGCAGGGAAAGTAATGGTGATCACATTTTTTTACTGTAATGGAATGATTTACCAGCATGCAGTTCCCGCTCACACTACTGTTACAGCAGCATACTACACGACAGTATTGGCTACACTGAGGAAGCACATTCCAAGGAAACGAATAGAGCTTTCTTGGACTGGGTGGCGACTTCATCATGTCAATGCACGGGCTAACGTCGCAAATCAAGTCACGCAGCTTTTGGCTCGATTCAACATTACCTGTGCACCACATCCACCTTATAGCCCCAATCTTGCATCCTGTTACGTTTTGTAGTCACATCACCAAATACAAAGATTCGGGGTATTCGGGTTGAAATCTCTGAAACAGTGCTGAAGAAAAGTGAGGCGATTCTCAAACACCTGACAAAGAATGGTTTGCAGCCCTTGTTCAAGGACTGGCAGAGACGCTATAAAAGTAAACATTGTATTGCAGTAGTAAACGTATGTGATAAAAGTCGGTCTTAGTTTTTGTTGATCATCCCTCGTGTAACACAAGGCTTCGTGTAGATTGTATAGATTGTATAATTAGGGTGAAAACATAATTTCAAAATATCAGCTACTGAAACAAAAGCTATTCTAACTACCAAACATTTATAATTCAATCTAATATTGTTAAGAAAAGAATGTACCTTAGCATACGGACAAAATTAAAAATATATACTAATTATGGAAGGCTTTTATTACTTTAAGGCAGCGAACACTGTCAGGAAAAATGATATTTTTGGGGATGATTGTAAGCTGTTCAAGAAGGGAACACATAAGACGATGACAACTGGTCAGAATTGCAAATTCATAATATAAATGATAAGACTGAAGAACATGGTGACAACACATCAGACATATGGATGAGAATAGTATTTTAGCCATTGGAAACAAGTACAGGCAAAAGGTGATGGATATCATCCTTTCTCATTCGTGTAATTTAAGAAGATCACGCGTGAGAGTGCAGAGAATAAATCTCACTTGCAAAATATTACCAAGAAATAAAGATCCTTATTATGATTAATATATTTTATAGGTAAATGTTAAATCAGGTGATCGGAGTAAGGATAGAGCACCAACATGTGTGAGAATGTTCATCACTACCTGATATTAATTTTTGAAACACAAACATGCTAACGAAATGTATTGGTAAAAAATGTTATGACAGGCTAGCAAATAAATACACAACGTAACGTAACTTAAGCTGAAGTTAAAGTGGTTTGAAACGTCACATATTAGTGAAATGCGAATTCTACTTTAAATGAATTTTTACTTCAGTTAAAATATCTCGTAACTAAAGACAGACAAGAAGGAAGGTATAGCCCGCCTCGGTGGCGTAGATGGTAGCGTAACTGCCTCACGTTCAAGAGGTACCTAATTCGAATCTCGGTCATGGTAAGTTATTGAGTAAGTTTTTTGCGGGGATTTCCCTTATCCTTAAAGACGAGCTTCAGGTAGCTCTAAGCTCCATAAGCTCCAGGGACCCCAGATCCATTCGAGCATCATTTCACCAATTTCATTCATCGTCCGATATGACTTAACGTTGGAGGACGTAAATTAAAAAAAAATTACGCTGTTCCAAATGCCATACCCGATATTCCATGGGAATATTTATTCTGCCAGGAGTAGAAAATAAAGACTCGGTAGTTTTTGAAGGTCGATAAAGTCTAGGCATAACCTTAAAACCATTGATTGAAATCCAGTGCCATTATTTCAGTAATTAGCATGATGTAAGACGTGCAAAACTGAAAATACAATTTTATATCTGTACCTTTATTATACATTTTCAGTCGTTGTGTTTGCCAATGAACTACCAATGTCATTTTCATATGAATTGATATTACATCCTTCTCACCCGGAATTGAACCTCAGCCTTGGGCAGAGAAAGCCAGTGTTCAACCAACTGCGCCACCCACGATAACGCCACGTAAATGTGACACGTTTTCAACATTCAGGGAAGGTTGTTTATGCCAGCTGTTTTACTCACCCCTTACACACATAGCTGGGTAATGTTTTTGCAGGAATGGCACAACAGTTTGTGACAACCCGTGTATTAGCTATGCAAATACATCAGTTTGTTTGTCTATCATTTTGCCTTTACTCGTGTGTCCATCAGAATACAATACTGCGCAATTGTTGGTATTTGATAAACAAAAGTGATTTTGGAGGAATCGATATATAAAGTAAAAACTGTAAAACAAAGTAATTTATGATTTAAAACTGCTTTATTACTTTCCAAACTATTTTCCTTCACAATCAGTAAACTTTTGCATTCTTTTAAACAATTTGTTAAAGCGTTTATTCCAATTTTCTTGAGACACCTCCAAAACATGGCTTTTGAAGGCATCAACGGATTCTTCTGCCGACGAAAATCGTTGTCAATGCAATCTATTCTTGATGTTCGGCAACAAAAGCAGTTATTGGGTGCCAAACCAGGACTGTATGGCGTATGACCCATCAATTCGATTGTATGAGCCTTCATATACTCTGTTGCAGGACGAGATGAATGTGCGCTGGCATTGTCTTGATGAAGAAAGATCCTAAAGATCTTGTCGGTTTTGTTTACTTCACTGAAGGCTTCCGGCAAACAAATGGTTGTGTACCATTCGCCATTGGCCGTTTTATGGTCAACAATGTCGAACCTTCCACTGGAAACGTCAGGTAGCACCTACAACATTAAGGGTTGCCAAGGCTCAAAATATGAATAGTGCCCCTCATAAAATGAAATGAAATGTGTAGTGTTTAACGCCCGCTTTTACTAAATACGGCACCGCAGGCGGTGACACTGATTATACATGAAATGAAGAAGGAGCACCGGTGGAATGAGATGGCGGGGGAAACCAGAGATCCCGGAGAAAACCCGCCCCAGCACCATGTTGTCCACCACGAATCTCACTTTGCGGTCGCCTGGGATCGAAGCCGGGCCGCCTTGGTGAGAGCCAAGCGGTCTAACCACTGAGCCATGATGCAGCCTTGCCCCTCGTAGCAACGATGATATTGTGACTTTGTGAGTTCCTAGAACTAAAAGTCCAAGTTACAGAAATTCAAAATGTTCTTTATTTCTGTAGAAATACGCTTTGTTCAACCCTTGCAGCAGCAGAATGACGTCACATATACAATTACAATCTTCCGTAGTCGTTGACCACAACAGAGAGTTCAATTTCAAAACACACACCAGTTCCAATTGCACTCTGTTTACAACTCTCGTTACGTCTCTGGCTTGGTGAATCACGGCTATATATACCACTAAACATAGTTCTAGACGTTTCTGGGATACTCTGTAACAAACAAGAAACCGAAACTTCCAGGCACCTGTCTCTCTCTTTATCTGTTTCGACAAGCTTTTATCTCCACACTGCACTATCTGTCGCTTATTTCTCCGCGCCGAACCCCTTTTACGCGTCGCCGCTAGTCATATTTTAGCCCGTTGCTAGATCTCTCTATGTCTCTGTCTCTATGTCGAGAACAATGAACAGTAGACCTACAAAAATATGGGTTATTATACCATGTGTGGTGGAAATATGTAAGGGCCGAAGTTCTAAACACGCCAGAGCCTAGGCAAAGTCTGGCACTAGCTTGTAAGTGTGTCATTTGACTTGGGTTGAATAAATGTTTATAAAACAATAAAAGTAAAGTCATTATTACTAATAGTTTGGTTTGTTACTTTTGAAACCACAAAACAATAAGCTAGCACAAACAGAGGAGGTATAATTTACACACACATGCACACACGCACAAGCGCACTTACTCACACACATATATGTTCTCCCTAATATTAAACAGTGGACTGGGCTGTATGTAACTGTATAGAATCTCGATGAAAATAAAATTTGTAGTGTTTAACTCCCGTTTTTACTACATATGGCACCGCAGGCGATGACACTGATGATACATGAGATGAAGATGGAGCACCAGTGGAATGAGATGGCGGGGGAAACAGGAGGTCCCGGAGAAAACCCGCCCCAGCGCCGTGTTGTCCACCACAAATCTCACTTTGCGGTCGCCTGGGATCGAACCCGGGCCGCCTTGGTCAGAGCCAAGCGGTCTAACCACTGAGCCACGGCACGGCCAGAATCTCGATGACATATTGACATATTCAGAATATAATACCAGTGCAATTAAACAGAAAATGAAATGCGAATTAAAAAACTAATCTTACACAGTGCTAAGCCCGCCTCGGTAGCGTAGATGGTTGCGTGTTTGACTCACGTTCACGAGGTCCCGAGTTCGAATCTCGGTTAGGGTGAGTTACTTGGATAAGGCGTTTTCCGGAGTTTTCCCTTATCCTGATGAATGAATGTCAGGTAACTGTAAGCTCCATGGACCCCGGGCTCATTTGAGCATCATTTCAGCCTTTTCATACATCGTCCGATATGAATTAACTTTGGAGGACGTAAATTAAAAAAATACACAATTCTAACTGCCATACCCGATATTCCATGGGAATATTTATTCTGCCAGGAGTAGAAGATAAAGACTCGTTAGTTTTTGAAGGTCGATAAATTCTAAAATTTTCACTTGAAGTTAATGTGTCAGTTTTAGGCTTGAGATAAATTTGATCAATCTGCATTTAAGTCGTATTGTCTTTTAAAGTTTAAATCTGTCCTATAATTTGTCATCTGAGTGGCCAAATACTAGTGTTGTAATTATATGTTGACAAAATACAGAAGAAGGCTAATTTTTAAAACATTCCAAGTAATATTTGATTCATTTTATTTCTCTTATTGGCCAAAACACTAAACCAATTTCTACATAAGCGGTCAAATGTACCGTAGGCAAAGTTTTGAGAATTGGGGTAGTCCATAGTTTGAGATACATAATTTGTATAAAATATTGCCTAGAATGGCTAATTATTGCCGATTTGGAAGTTTAAATCTGTCCTATAATTTGTCAGAGATCAATGTCATAAAATAATTTGATATAATCTACAAAGCAACATTTTGATAACGTTCAAGTCTGCTGTTTACAAATAAGCAGAATATTTCTTTTTTCCCCTTGCTCTGGGTGGATGCGAGGTTTATGTATGTTAACACCGTGTTTTGTGCTGCTGACCGATGAAAATTTGGCCTCAGGGAATTTCCAGTATAATGTAGCTTAGTGCTATCCGTCAACCATATTTACCTCTGTCCTTTGTACGGCGTCTGTGGCAGTCGTCATATCAAACCTCGCTTTACACAAGACCACCCAACTGACAAGCCGGCTCTCGCAACCCAAACACGCTTCCAGGATTTGCAATTAAGAAGCATTTCTCCAAATATGAGCCAAAATGTATACATCAATGACATAACGTCACACCACTGCCCATGGGACCTGATGCATTACTTTGTTTCCATGTTTACGTGCCACGATCTACAATGCCTCCAGAGGATTTTGTTGCTGGAGAAGAATGGGATATGTTCTCTCTAGAGCATAAAAACAGAGGACCCGTATTATCATACATTCGTAAACCATGCAAGCCAACTGCTATTTGTTTGGCTGGAATAGACTTCTTTCATTTAATGCCTCTGATATTAACGGAAATACAATTTTCAATGCTTAGTGTTGATTTCTCCAAAGTTCAGAATTATCCCCTTGAAACTCTCTCTACTTTAAGGAATTATAAGGAAGTATTCTGAATCTAAAGTGAAAAATCAACCACTCAGTAAAAGGATGCCTAGCTACTAAATAACTACGAAAGTAAAGATTACCATTAATTAGTAATCATCCAAATTATCACCTGAAAGACAGGATTAAACAGTTTTATTTTTATAACATCGTTATGCACCATACGAAAATTCAATACCCAGAATCCACCACAACATATCGTGACGCATCGGCATAAGGCAAGATTATGGGGATGTCATCACAATTTTTGGGTAGTCACAATTATAAAGAGATAAGCAGCGCCTTTGATGAGAGCTAGAACCAAATAACCAGAATATCCTGGATATTTCTCCATATTATATGTTTTGAAACTGTGTGGAACATTCCTTTCACTATGTAACGAGCACTTTTATGAAGCAAATGTCTCGTATTGTGAGTAACTGAGTAAAATTAATGAGTGAGTAGTGCATAGGATTGAAGAGCTAAGTGATAAAGAATGGTAATTTGCGAAAGTGGTGAAGTATAAATAAATACAGCTAGGTTTCTGGACTATGTGTTAGATAATCTTGTTCAGACATAAAGCAATACACAGCATATCAGTTTAGGCTCCAGTAGGAAACAAAATAGGAAACATAATAACCAGAGGCAAATAGCTCGATAAATGCGTCATGGCATAGTGGGCTAGAGCAACCTTGGCTCCCTGCCAAGGAAAGCGTTCCGGATTCGATCCCAACCCTAGGTCGTGGATTTTATGTCCTGGGTATAGGACCGATCAGCATTGTGACGAAATTGAAGAGCTTACGATAGGTAAGCGGCCCTGGTCACGAAAGCCAACATTCCGGCTGGGGGATGCCGAGATGCTCACCACATCTCCTCCCCGTATCGGTTGGATGATCGATATTTATCTAACTAACTTGCTATTCTCCCCAGTGAGTGAATCTCTTGGAGGTAATGCTAGGCGCGTTTCATTACCTAGCCACCTCGCGGGAGAAGACGAAATGTTAGTGAATAATGAAACTAGTGAGCTGAGAGTGAAATATGAGTGAAAGACGGCTTAAGATAAGCAATGTTAGAAAAGAGATCGGTGTTCTTAATTGAGATTTTCTATTTTTAGGCACCCTATAGCTCTTATAATTCTCAGCGTCCCATTGTATTTTGGGTGTGAAGGATACTTAGTTTTCCACAGAGGCCTCTTCATTGAACCTTGAAACAAATCTGCAACTTGCGAGCACAAGATTTACTTCCCTTTCTAAATGAGACACACCAAGGGCTTTTAGGCAGGAAAACTCCATCGACCTCCGCGGACTTTGAACACGTGACCTAGAGAACAACAGCCCCTCCGGACTTTAACTGAAGACGCACATAAACAGTGCGGTTGTATCACTTCGCCAGCAAATATATACTGACGTTCTCTGTGGTTCAGCTGTTAACGTCTGGGCCGCGCCGTGGCTCAGTGGTTAGACCGCGTGGCTCTCACCAAGGCGGCCCGGTTTCGATTCCAGGTGGCCGCAAAGTGAGATTTGTGGTGGACAACATGGCGCTGGGGCGGGTTTTCTCCGGGATCTCCGGTTTCCCCCGCCATATCATTCCACCGGTGCTCCATCTTCATCACATATATCATCAGTGTCATCGGCTGCGGTGCCGTATGTAGTTAAAGCGGGCGTTAAACCCTACACATTTCATTTCATTGTTTACGTCTGACTCTTTTGGCATACGTCATATCTTTCACTGCAGCAGTGTGGGGTTAGAATTTCACTCATCCATATTTATCAAATAAACTAAGTAAACTATTTAAATTTTGGTTGAATAAAGTTTTGAAATATAACTATGAGTGAAGCCTTGATTTAATCTGATTCGTCAGATAGAGGTGCGGCACCCAGCTCCGCATACAAAATAGTCGCATTCACTTGAAGAGTCCAAGTTTATAACCAGCTTGTCCACTACTTTGTCGCACATGCCAACAACCTGCCACGTCCTGTCTTGCTCGCATATGACATGCCTGATATCCACTTGTCACATACCTGCTGTAACCTCAGGCATTGCCTTTTCTGCTAACTGTCGCACTTCTAACTTAAATGTCTTATTGTTCCTCGTTACATAACCTTTGAAATATCCCCGTGCAAGTGCAAAAGCACTTAAGTTACTGTCATACGGTAGCACACAGTGTGACCGTTTCATCTACATGTCATTTTGGTCTGCTAGTGTTTATGCAACATTTAATGTCTCGGCTATGAAGTCACCTTCATCAACATTTGCATCCCCCCCCTTCCATTTCAGCCAGTTTACAATTTGCTGTTTGCACCACGAGGGACGCTTATACAGCCTAAAGGAATGGCAGCAGGCACTGCCCATAAAAAGCTTTATCCAATATTGTTTATGCACTTCCCCATTCATCTTCTCGTTATATTTGTTTGTTTTGAATCACACATAAATAAGCTACTATCAAGAAACTTTTATCACTGTCAATATGAAAAATGATGAAGCCCTTATTTTGATTTTATGAGTTTTTGCAAACCCCCAAAAATACACTTTTCGTTTATTTTAAAGTTGCCTCCGTCCAGGCTTCTGAAGTGGCATATATCTCATTTATCCAGGTTACGTCTAAGTAATTAATTATGCGTTACATACACGAAATTGCCTCACAGATCTTGGGTAGTAACTTCTCCAAACTACAATATTTTCTCAATCAATTACAGCGTTAATTTTGTTTCCTTTTGCATATCAAAATCCGATGACTTTCAGCAGTTTGGAACGTAGTTTTATTAAAATTTGGGAAAACTGCATCGCTGTTTACTAGAGAAAGTACGAGGGCTGTTCAATAAAGAATGATCACAATAATTTTTGACAACGTACCTTTACTCATCCTCATAATTTTGATAGTCATTTTCAAAATAATCTCCCCTGAATTAGTTGCACTTGTCCCAGCGTTTCTGCCATTCTTCAAATATATTGTGACTTTGTGGGTTCGTGAAATGAAAAGTCCAATTTCACCACTAAAAAATGTTCTTTATTTCCACCGACTTACAGTTTAACACTTGCCAATTACACAGAATTACGTGCTGCACACAATTACACTTCACCAGTTCGTCCGTTAAAATTTCCTTGTACTCGCGATTACGCAAACTCCGATGCACGCACAGTCTTCTCGTTCATTAACACGTCCTTCGCTAGCACGTCAAACACTGACTGACTCACCCCTAATTGAAGTCCCTTTTATAGGAATATCCTGCTATTCTAGAAGTCTCTGGTTTTCCGCAAATTACCCGAACGTTCCATAGGAGAGGAGAAGGGGAGAGAAACTTCGAGGGACAGCGACATTTCCCTCAGTTAGTGACAGAGACCGATGAGTGGGCG
Source organism: Mantis religiosa (assembly GCA_030765055.1). Lineage (NCBI taxonomy): Eukaryota > Metazoa > Arthropoda > Insecta > Mantodea > Mantidae > Mantis > Mantis religiosa. Next base: position 37,220,459 of record CM060948.1, read on the forward strand.
TGGCCCAGTGCCTAGGGTCCCTCCCAACTGTCGCCTGTCCGTCCCTTCCCTAATTGGGTGACACTGCTCCCTCCTCAAAGCTGGTCGTCCCGAACAGCACCATCGTAGCGTGCAAGACGATCCAGGTGTACCACCAACATCTTCCCCCGGGGAACCTTCTGGATGCGGTAGACCACGTCGTTAATCCTCTTCACCACTCGGTACGGTCCTTGCCATGGCTGCTGGAGCTTCGGGCAGCGTCCCTTGGTCCGGATAGGACGGTACAACCAGACCAGGTCACCTTGCTGGAACCCTTGGCTGTTGGCTTGCCTGTCATATCTGGTCTTCATGCGGTCGCTGGCCTTCTGGATGTTCTGGCGAGCCATCTCGTGCATGTCGTGGAGATGGTCCACCAAGTTCTCCACATACTCGGTCGCTGGCTGTTTCGCTTCCGGAGGGCTTCCAAAAGCCAGGTCACAAGGGAGGCGTAACTCTCGGCCGAACATTAAGCTGGCTGGCGTCATCCCAGTTGTGTCGTGTGTAGACGAGCGATAGGCCAGCAAGAACAGTGACACCTTGACGTCCCAGTCTCGCTGATGGCTGGCCACGACTTTCCTCAGGTGTTCCTCTAAGGTCTTGATGTATCTTTCGACCATGCCATCCGACTGGGGATGTAGAGGCGTCGTGCGGGTCTTGTTTACCCCAAGCCTTTGTAATGCCTCCTTCATTAGGTTGGACTCAAAGTTGGTACCCTGGTCACTGTGTAGCTCTAACGGCACCCCAAATCGACAGAACACTTGCTCCACGAGGCAGTCTGTGATTGTATTTGCCTCTTGGTTTGGGATGGCATACACCTCCGGCCACTTGGTGAAGTAGTCCACGACCACCATTAGGTACTTGTTGCCTCGGTCGGAAACTGGGAACGGTCCAGCAATGTCAACGGCGAGCCGCTCTAATGGCGCTCCGACGTTGTACTGCTGCATGCGACCCCGGCTCCTAGTCTGGGGGCCACGACTCGCCGCGCACACGTGACACTGACGGCACCATCTCTCAGCATCTGCTCGGAGTCTCAGCCAGTAGTAGCGCTGCCGAAGTTTGTCGATCGTTCGGTTCGCCCCCAGGTGTCCTCCCGAAGCACCGGCGTGCACTTCCTCCAAGACTTCCGGGACCTTACTCCGGGGAAGTACCAGCTGTTCTCTCTGCGTCTTCCCATCGGGTGACTCCCATAACCGGAACAGCACGCCCTCTCTGATCTTCAACGAGTCCCATTGGGCCCAGTACGACTTGTAGGTGGCGCTCCTTGGTGCGATATCCTCCCAGGTTGGTCTTGTCCCTGCCTCCACTTCCCTCAAGAGTGGCCCCAAGTCTGCGTCCGCCAGCTGCTCCCTCCTCAGGCCTGCGCTATCCCAACCGTCCGCAGGCACTGCCACAACTACTCGGACTGCTGCGGCACGCTCCTTCTCTTCCACTCTTGTGCACTGGCCGCACTCTTCTGGACAGGGTCTTCGGGACATGGCGTCTGCGTTACCGTGGCTCTTCCCTCTACGATGTTCCGAGGTGAAGTCGTACTCCTGCAGCCTCTGGACCCAACGTGCTGTCTGGCCTTCCAGGTTCTTAAAGCTCAATAGCCAGGTTAGGGCGGAATGGTCAGTCCTCAGGTGGAATGGCTGACCGTACAGGTACTTGTGGAAGTGCTCCAAGGTCTTTACTACCGCCAATAATTCTCGTCGGGTGACGCAGTAGTTCTTCTCTGCCTTGGATAGCGTCTTGCTGTAGTAGGCTATCACCCGCTCATGGCCGTCCTGGATCTGCGATAGGACACCTCCAATGCAATGGTCGCTAGCGTCGGTGTCCACAATGAAGGCGCCACCCGGTTGTGGGAAACCCAAAATTGGAGCACTGCACAGGGTCTCCTTCAGGTGCTGGAAAGCGTTTTCGGCGTCCTCCGTCCACACAAATGGCCGGTGTTCCTCTGTCAGGCGGGTGAGTGGTTTTGCGATGTTGGAGAACCCCTTTATGAAGCGGCGGTAATAACTGCACAGCCCCAGGAAACTGCGCAACTCTTTCCTATCCTTTGGGCGAGGCCAATCTCTCACAGCCTGTGTCTTCTCCGGGTCTGTGGCCACTCCGGTTGCTGAGACTATGTGGCCTAAGTAGTTCACTTTCTTGCGGAAGAGCTGGCACTTCTTCGCGTTCAGCTTCAAGTTGGTCGCCTGCAGTCTCTGTAGCACCTTACTCAGATTCTCGAGGTGATCTTCAAAAGTCTTCCCGACGATGATGATGTCGTCCAGGTATAGCAGGCAGGCATCGTAAGTCAGTCCTCTCATCACTGACTCCATGAGGCGTTAGAAGGTAGCTGGTGCGTTGCAGAGGCCAAAGGGCATAACCGTGAACTGCCAAAGACCTTGGCCCGTCGAGAATGCGGTCTTCTCCTTGTCTCTCGGGTCTAGAGCTACCTGCCAGTAGCCAGACTTCAGGTCCAGGGTCGAGAACCACTGTGCACCAGCTAGCGTGTCCAGGGTGTCGTCAATCCGGGGTAAGGGAAAGCAGTCCTTCCGGGTGACAGCGTTCAGCTTTCTGTAGTCTACGCAGAAGCGCAGCTCGCCGTTCTTCTTCGTCACCAAGACTACAGGGGAACACCAAGGGCTGTCGGACTCTTCAATCACTCCCCTGGATCTCATGTCCTCCAGCATGTCTCGTACCGCCCCTTGCTTCGCCAGCGGAACGCGTCTATGTGGTTGCCGAATAGGCCGGGTGTCTCCGGTGTCGATGCGGTGAAGCACTTTGTCCGTGCGGCCGTAGTCACTATCGCCTTGGCTGAAGACGCGCTCGTATCGCCCCAGTAGTTGTCGAAACTGCTCCAGCTGTTCCGCGGTCAGGTGGTCGGCCGCCCTCTCCAGTAAGCCTTCTAGCCGGGGTCCCAGGTGTAGCTTCGGCACCGGCTCCTGTGTCTTGTCGATTGCCGTTACGCTCACTACGGGCTCGCACGTTCCCAACTCCGTCCCAGCCTGGACGTCGTGATCGGTGTCCGTTGGATTTAGCAGTCTCACTGGCACCTCCTCTCGGCACGGCAGCAATGTCCTGGCTACACACAGTCCGTTTACCGGCGTCTTCTGGTCCAGCATCATGTTCCTGGTTCTCTGGCCCTCCAGTCGCGCCGTCACCACCACCTCGCTCCTCGCGGGAACAAGCACGTCTTCGTCCAGGACGACCCTGCAAATTCCAAGGCGCTCTTCGGGTTGACGGAGTATAACTTCTTCTCCGTTAAGCCGCAGGACCTTCTTGCCGACGTCGACCGTCGCCTCATGGCTCCTGAGGGCATCCAGTCCCAGGATCACCTCCTCAGCCACCTTCGCGACGAACACCCACAGACGCACGACACTCCGTCCCAAGTTCAGCTCCAGCAGGGCCTCCTTCTCCACAGGCAAGGTGTCGCCCGATGCCGTGACAAGCTGGTATGGCCGGCTTGGCTTCCTTGCTGGCAAACCCTTCGCCACGTCAGGTCTGATGATGGTCACGGCCGCCCCGGTGTCCACCAGCACGCGGCACGGCTTTCCTCTTATCCAACCGTCCGCGATGAGGCTGTCATCCATACGCCGGCTGACGGCGCGCAGTGTCACTCGAGGGGATGGTGGTGATGGTGGTGATGGCGCCGACGTGCCCCTCTCCACGACGGCCCTTACTCGTTTTCCGGCTGCTCTACCCGGTGTGGGCAGTCTCTCTGCAGGTGTCCGGGCTGTCCACACCCCCAACACAGGCCACTAGGTGTTCGCCGGCGTCCCTCAGCTGGTCTTCTGTCTCCGGCGTAGCGGACACACCTCGTTCTCGACGTCGGGATAGATGTAATTTTGGCCGCCTCCATTCTTAATGCCGCTGTCAGCGCCTCGTGGATGGTTTTATATTCGCCGAGCATTAGGCGCTGACGAATCTCCGTGTCCCGTACCCCGTCGACAAAATTGTAGGCGGCTTCCCGGGATACGAACTCCAGTGGCAGGTCAACCAGGGCCTTGCTAGCCAGCTGCTCGATCGCAATGGCGAACTCCTGCAGCGTCTCCCCCGGCTGCTGTGACCTTGCCTTTAGCTGGCTGCGATATGCTGCGGCTAAGCGGTGGTTCCCGAAGCGATTCTCCAGGGCTTCCCAGATGTCCTTGGGCACCGCCGTCGTCTGCACCGCGTTTAGGACTTCCGCGGCTCTTCCCTGGAGGCTGGCTATTAACTGTGTGGCCTCCTCCTCCAGTGACCATCCGTTGTGCCTGGCCACTGTTTCGAACTGGCGGCGGAAGACCTCAAACGTTGACGCGCCGTCATACTTGGGAGGTTTGACGCGCGGCGATGTTATGTCGCGTCCCGGTGCGTCGGCCTTCAAATCCTTCAACCTCCTGCCGACGACGTCCTCCACCATGGAGCTCAGGGACTTGGCGCCGTTGTCGGCCTTTCCCTCCAGGTTGTTAACGCGGTTAGCAAGGTCTTCGACGTCTTCCACCACGGCGTTCAGGGTCTTGGCGTTATTGTCGGCTTTTTCCTCTAAATCATTAAGGCGGTCGTCTACTTGACCCATCCGCTTGCCCAGGTTCGTGACGTCATCCCTCATGCCGGCCAACTGTTCCTCAAATTTGGCGGCGAGGACCTCGTTCGCCTCCTTCATTTCCGTGGCCAGACTGTCGTTCGCTGCCCTCATTTCTGTGGTCAGTTCGGCCATCTTTGAGTTCATTGTCGTGGCCAAGTTGCTGTTAGCCGTTTCCGTCTTCGCTGTTAATTCGGCCTTCATTTCTTCCATCTTCCCGGTGATGCTGTCGTTTGCCGCTTCTGTTTTTGCAGCGAGGTTTTCATTTGCCGTCTTCATTTCTGTCAGTTCCGCCTTCATTTCCATCATCTTCTCCAAAATTTTCTCCAATGCCGCGTCCATGGTTGTAATGCTCGGTGATGTTATCTTCCCGCTTCCTGACACCAGTGTGACTTTGTGGGTTCGTGAAATGAAAAGTCCAATTTCACCACTCAAAAATGTTCTTTATTTCCACCGACTTACAGTTTAACACTTGCCAATTACACAGAATTACGTGCTGCACACAATTACAATTCACCAGTTCGTCCGTTACAATTTCCTTGTACTCGCGATTACGCAAACTCCGATGCACGCACAGTCTTCTCGTTCATTAACACGTCCTTCACTAGCACGTCAAACACTGACTGACTCACCCCTAATTGAAGTCCCTTTTATAGGAATATCCTGCTATTCTAGAAGTCTCTGGTTTTCCGCAAATTACCCGGACGTTCCATAGGAGAGGAGAAGGGGAGAGAAACTTCGAGGGACAGCGACATTTCCCTCAGTTAGTGACAGAGACCGATGAGTGGGCGTGGCCCAGTGCCTAGGGTCCCTCCCAACTGTCGCCTGTCCGTCCCTTCCCTAATTGGGTGACAATATGTTAGAAACCATTTTTGAAAGATCCTTCAATATCGCCTCCGCAGCCTTCACCACTGCTTCTAATGAAGGACAACGCCTCCCACGAAGGCGCTTCCTCAAGTTAGGGAATAGTAAAAAGCCACATGGGGCTAAATCCGAACTATAGTGAGGGTGAGGTTTCACTTTACGTTGATTTTTGCAAGATATTCAGCAACAACATTGGGAACATGCAGCCGCGCATTATCGTGGTGCAGCATCCAGGTGCTTCACGGAAAAGTGGTCTTTTGCGCCTGATGTGGACTTGCAATGTTTTCAGGACATCGCTGTAGTATTGTCCAAATACTGATGTGTGTGCAGGTACAACATGCTGATAAACCATTCCATGAATATCAAAGAATGAGATGACCATAACTTTCCCAGCAGAAGCAACCACTTTTTCTCTTTTGGGGGGTTGGTGATGAAGGAGATTTACACACTGATCTTTGCTGTTTTCTCTTAGGATCAAAATGATGTAGCCAAGTTTCATCAGCAGTGATGACGTTTGAAAGAAACTCCGGATCTTCCTCTAACATCAAATTTAACTAAATATTACCTCCATTGCAGCGATAGGCGATACTGAACATGTCTGAATTTGCCTGGTTCTCACAGGCGGGAACCAGGAGTACCAACAATGAAACTACTACGGCGTGTTTGTTTCATATTAAGCTAACAGAATATAATAAGACTGAATTTTAGTGCGAAAAATTATGACAGTAAAAAAGATATGATCATTATTTATCGAACAGCCCTCGTACGTTTTCTATGGTATGTGACTCAGAGATAGTTATTTGAAAAGGGACTGTGTTCTTTAAAGCGTACAGCACTTTTACAAAAAAAATCATCCACTTTCCTTAAAACACAAATGACATATTCTTTTTCGTTTTACACTTACTATTTGTTCCGTTTCCATTCTCAAATCTGAAGTAGTGTTCATGGATATTCCAGTTGCTTCAGACTTCAATTTCGTGACGTCTTTCGCAGTCAGGGTGCCATAATGTTGAAAGTAAAAGTCGAACACACTTATTACAATAGTCCCATCACCTCATTTTAGGGGCTTTCTGCTTTTATGTTTCTGTAAACTGCTCTAGGAGTCCTGCACCGTGACGTAGCGTGCTAAAGCAGCATGCCATGGTCCCTGGTCACGGAAAGCGGCCCGGGTTGGATCCCAACCAAGGGGTGCGGCTTTTCGGTCCCGGGTATAGAACCGGTGGCCACTCAGCATTGTGAGGAAGGTAAGGAGCTTACGTTAGAAAGACGGCTGTGGTCACGAAAACCAACGTGCCGGCTGCGGAATGCTCAGATGCTGACCACATCTCCTCCCCGTGTCGGTTGAATGATCGCCCACCTTTGCCATGCGTAAATGGGCGTGAGGCCAACAGTCGGGTTGGTAGGGTTTGGCCCTGTTGGGGCTGTCGCGCCAGTGGTTAACATTTAACACTGCTCTAGGAACTGAGTACCCTGCCATCCTGACTTGACGTGCCAACACGCAGTACTAATGGAGCTAGAGTGTGAGCATCGATTCACTGCAGTGAACAATGTACAGTATTTATTCATCCCATTTATTGCGTCAATGTATCAAATAAGCTATAATTTTCTATTTTCGTTATTTCAATCCCTCTAAAATTTGTTCCACGGCGTTGCAAAACAATATGTTTGAAAAACAACTAGCTAGTAATATATACTAAACAGGATTTTAATATTAATGATTAAGGATTTCAAAATTTTGCAGTACATACAATTGAAAAATATTTATTTGAACAATTATAAATATTCTCATATATACATACAATATGGTGAATCTGTGTTCAGTTTAGGACGCCTTTTTTCCTGAACTTTGGTGCTTAAAATCAAACCCCATCACATATAATTGACTGGCAACCTCAGCATCATAAATGCGTTTTAGATACACTCCTGGAAATTGAAATAAGAACACCGTGAATTCATTGTCCCAGGAAGAGGAAACTTTATTGACACATTCCTGGGGTCAGATACATCACATGATCACACTGACAGAACCATAGGCACATAGACACAGGCAACAGAGCATGCACAATGTCGGCACTAGTACCGTGTATATCCACCTTTCGCAGCAATGCAGGCTGCTATTCTCCCATGGAGACGATCGTAGAGATGCTGGATGTAGTCCTGTGGAACGGCTTGCCATGCCATTTCCAGCTGGCGCCTCAGTTGGACCAGTGTTCGTGCTGGACGTGCAGACCGCGTGAGACGACGTTTCATCCAGTCCCAAACATGCTCAATGGGGGACAGATCCGGAGATCTTGCTGGTCAGGGTAGTTGACTTACACCTTCTAGAGCACGTTGGGTGGCACGGGGTACATACGGACGTGCATTGTCCTGTTGGAACAGCAAGTTCCATTGCCGGTCTAGGAATGGTAGAACGATGGGTTCGATGACGGTTTGGATGCACCGTGCACTATTCAGTGTCCCCTCGACGATCACCAGAGGTGTACGGCCAGTGTAGGAGATAGCTCCCCACACCATGATGCCAGGTGTTGGCCCTGTGTGCCTCGGTGGTATGCAGTCCTGATTGTGGCGCTCACCTGCACGGCGCCAAACACACATACGGCCATCATTGGCACCAAGGCAGAAGTGACTCTCCTCGCTGAAGACGACACGTCTCCATTCGTCCCTCCATTCACGCCTGTCGCGACACCACTGGAGGTGGGCTGCACGATGTTGGGGCGTGAGCGGAAGACGGCCTAATGGTGCGCGGTACCGTAGCCCAGCTTCATGGAGACGGTTGCGAATGGTCCTCGCCGATACTCCAGGAGCAACAGTGTCCCTAATTTGCTGCGAAGTGGCGGTGCGGTCCCCTACGGCACTGCGTAGGATCCGACGGTCTTGGCGTGCATCCGTGCGTCGGTGCGGTCCGGTCCCAGGTCGACGGGCACGTGCACCTTTCGCCGACCACTGGCGACAACATCAATGTACAGTGGAGACCTCACGCCCCACGTGTTGAGCAATTCAGCGGTGCGTCCACCCGGCCTCCCGCATGCCCACTATACGCCCTCGCTCAAAGTCCGTCAACTGCACCTATGGTTCACATTCACGCTGTCGCGGCATGCTACCAGTGTTAAAGACTGCGATGGAGCTCCGTATGCCACGGCAAACTGGCTGACACTGACGGTGGTGGTGCCCAAACGCTGCGCAGCTAGCTCCATTCGACGGCCAACACTGCGGTTCCTGGTGTGTTCGCTGTGCCGTGCGTGTGATCATTGCTTGTACAGCCCTCTTGCAGTGTCCGGAGCAAGTATGGTGGGTCTGACACACCGGCGTCAATGTGTTCTTATTTCCATTTCCAGGAGTGTATATCAATTATATAATGAAATAGAATCAAATGTGTATACCAATAATAAAGTTTTGCTACGAGATTCCTTTGACGTTGTCTCCAGTTTAACTAAAAACGAAAGCGAAGTCATGTAAATAAAAGTATCAGTGGAACTTGTACAAAGGGAATCAGTAATATCTATCAAATTAGGGCAAAAATTGAATGTGACTTCCATGTGATGGAATATACGGCATTATTTTAAGACATACTTTTTCACAATGACCTGGTACACGGTATATCTACTGAGAGCCCTAAAAGGGCCGTAATAGATACAATTAAGTAACATTTTTAATCTCCAGCGTGCGCTATATAAAGGGAACGTTTAAAGCTCTAGCCAGATTTACAATTATACATTTAAAATCCTCTTATGTCAGTATTAATTCAAATCAAAATCGCACACCCCACCATTCATATGCCACGCATTTTGATACCTTTGGGAATTCCATGTAGCATAGTATTATTGGTGACGGGAAACTGCTTTATCAGCAGAATAAAGGAAACCAATATGAGTGACAGTTTTGTGGTTTATTGCCCATTATGACTTTGCAGTAATGTGCGGGGTTCGAATTATGGAGTTTCTGACTTCATGTGCCCACTCTGACTTTAGACTTTTCGTGATTTTACCTGATCAGTAGGCGAACGGTGAGATGGTTTCTTGTGTTATACAATTTCCTTTCCACCAGATCTATTTCATTCAGTTTCAACTCACGTTTTAAGTTTGTTGTGGTATGTTTCCTGATTTTCATGCAAAAGAGGCATTCCACTTCGCTTAGTAATAGAATCTATTAAAAGTACTTATAAGAACACAAAGACATGGAGGAACACCACAAAATATAGAAAATAAACCTAGGCTTAAGACAACGACGCAGTATGTCCCCGCTACCTTTTCACATTTATATGGACGAAATTATGAGACAGTGGATTAGGGATGGGGATTTCATTACGGAGGGGATTCGGTACGTAGGCCAACATATGGGTTCCATTGTTCCTATGCCCCCAAATGGGGGCACCCCCGGGACGAAGAATGAGGTGAAGGAGACAGAGGGCGGCCGACCAAAGGAGCCACGACAGTACAGAGGACAAGATCCCTACAGTTTACTCGGATAGAGACTTCCCCCGACAGGCCAGGACAACGAACTCGCTCCGCTACAGCGGGACGGCAACGAGCCCAGCAGCCGAGCCCTAATGGTCCCTAGCAGGCGATCCGAGCCCCAAAGGTACCTGGCTGGCGTTCCCGAAATGGTCCCAGCAGAGGAGCGGAGACCGGCAACCGACCTACCGGATGAGGAAATGGCCTTCCTCAGAGCATATCATCCTGCCATGCACCACCGAGACTGCCGCTGACATTTCTACCCTGAAAGAGACCACCAGATGAGAGATGATATGAAACGATAATGATAATGAAATGGAGGGACAGGAAATTCGGGGGATATAATAAACCTACCCAGCATTCGCCTAGCGACCCGGGAAAACCCCGAGAAAACCCATGGTCCAGGTAGGTGGGCCACGGGAATCGAACCCGGGCCTCCCTAAAGCGGGTCACAGACGAAACCACCTGAGCCATCCCGCTTGGTGAGACAATGGATTAGTAGGATAGGAATATATACCATAAATCTTAACGCAGAGAACTTTGTAATATCCCTTACATTCGCAGATGACCAGGTTATTATCTCCAGCTCAGAAAACAATCTTCAGGAGGAAATACACGAGCTTAACAAAATTTTAAAGGAGTTGATTATGACTATATCTGTAAATAAAAGTAAAGTGATGGTTTTTAAGGATAAAGAGAGTATTGGATAGAAAATTTTAATAGACAGTAGTAATATAGAACAGGTAGAGAAGTTCAAATATTTGCGTTATTACACGTCATATAAGAAGAAAACGGACATACTTAAAAAGTCATAAATATTCTACTTAATAAATGGAACAATAAAAAGAAGTTTAAAAAATAAAGCAAGTGAAGATACCATTCTAAAATTTTACATAGTTATATCAGTACCTAAAATACTATATGACAGCAAATTATGGGTCACAACTGAAAAAGATAAAAGAAAAAGTCAGAGAAATGACATGAAGTTTCTAAGAAGCATTGCGGAATATAGAAAAATCGACCACACACGAAATGAAGATATGCATGAAAATCTAGAGATTTTGGACTTGAATGTCAGAGTACAAGAATATAGAAGTGAATGGTTAACCCATGTACAAAAACGGAGAAAGACAGATTACTACGCTATGAATAAATTATGTGGAATGAAACAGAAAGTAATGCCTAAAGCATGAAGGAAGATGAAGATGAAGATAAAGATGATGATGATGATGATGATGATGATGATGATGATGATGATGATGATGATGATGATGATGATGATGATGATGATGATGATGATGATGATGATGATGATGATGATGATGATGATGATGATGATGATGATGATGATGATGATGATGATGATGATGATGATGATGATGATGATGACTGAATCCGAAACTGTAAATGCATAAAATATTGAAATTATATAATTTGGAAATCAGCGCATGTTAAAAAGGTACAGTTAGTGGTGGCTTAGTTGGTGTTAAAAGTGACAAGAATGGGATAAATTTGTGCAAGCAGGTAATAAGGGTCACAGGCCAGGTACTTGTTTTACTCCCGAGACCGGTTTTCTCGGAAACTGACTGCACACCTGGTCCAGGAAAGTAAGTGAAAGTTCTATTGGTTAGCGTGACCACGTGATGTTTCCAGCTAAAATTTGTAGGGGGTTAAGGGGAAGTAACGGCGTGATCTGAGACCACTGAAAAGAAGTCACTTGGGTTGAAACACTCGTGGAAGGAGGTTGGTCCACAGGCAGTTGGTCGTCAACCTAACCAGCATTGTGGTATATTGTGATAGTTAGTGAACCTATCCGGCGGCCGTAGCTACAAACTTATATCGGTAAACCTTCAATTCTATTTTATGTCAATAAATCGTATTTCGAAGAAAGCTCTTGTTTTTCTGCGCTAATATCCCACGCATACCCAGTGTGCAGGTGAGGCAGAAATCTACGAGAAGCAGCATCTCACCTAGTAATAGCGAAAGAGAACGTGGAGTCGTATTCCACCTTCGTAAAGCAGCGACGAGACGACAGTTTATCGACGTGTCGTTAATTCCCGCTGCATGATGATGATGATGATGATGATGATGAGGTATGGCAGTTACGGACAAGTGGCATAAAGCTTGCACAAGACTGTCATGAAAACATACTGCTACATTTATGGTAGTAATTGTCTTCTTTTACTGAACCTCCATCCGGACAACGGCATGCAAAGATATAAGATAGACTATATTGAATTAACGAAGCGATTGTTGTGCAGCGATGTGTAGAGATAATGTCACCGCTGAATTTTACAGGCAAATACTTTATTTAGCAGGCAATATGATTTTTGTGTCTTCTCTTTTAAACGGAACTTAAACCGGACCTTTTCCCTTTGGTAAGTACACGCCTTTGCCCTTGTAAAATGTCTACAGCGTTGCGGGATATTATGCACCAATTGTCATGCTTACTCTCCATAACCACCTATGCCTACGAAGCTATACTTACAATGACAGCGGTATGATAAATAAGGTTATAATCTAACGTGGAAGGACTGTTTTCCTCTCACAAGAAAGTGGCTTGGCTGTAAGCAATATGCTGACATCAATAACTCTAGTGACATCTGAGAAAGCTATACTCGAGAGAGAGAGAGAGAGAGAGAGAGAGAGAGAGAGAGAGAGAGAGAGAGAGAGAGAGAGAGAGAGAGAGAGAGAGAGAGAGAGAGAGAGAGAGAGAGAGACCCCATGGAACAGATATTGAATTCAAATATATTTCGTTCAACAATTGCCAGGAGTGTAACAGTTATTTTCTAATCACGCTGTGTCATCAGAGCAGCAAACTGTAAAGCGAACAAAAACCACTAACGTGACGCGCAGATTAATGAAAGACCCAGTGTCCTGGCCGATATGCTGTTGTTTCAGCATAGGTTCCGATGTTTCATAATGTAACTCTTATCTTTGCATTCTGTTTCATTGAACCACTAAAGAAGTATAATCTCTTGTGGATATACGCCCTCATGTATTATAATAAGTGCAAGATGCTGCAACCGTTAACACCCAATTTATGTCTAACTAAAAATAATTAAGCATATTTCAATTTATATAGCAAATGCTATTTACGAGAACACTTTACTTTGAGAAAAAACAAATCTGTATAGAACTTTCTTCAAATTTTCATAATAGTTACAAGCGAGCTGACTTATGTTTATACAAGTTTTTAAATGTACACTAATTTTCAAATAATTACAAATGATGTCAGTATCAAAATTCTACAGAGAATCGAAGAGAAACTTTTCATTACATTTTACAGCAGCGTTTCTATTTCAAAAATGTACAAAAAAGGTGAGCCACATTAAACACTGACCTTAGACATTCGTTGAAATATGCTACTAGTTTGGAGAAATGAAAGTAATTATGATTATAAATTTGGCATTAATTAAAACAGTTTTATGGACATAATAGAGTAGCAGACGTTCTGAAAATACTGTGAGGAAGGAATAAATGAAGTTGGAAACATGTAGTGTTTTAACACGTGCTTATACCGCAGGCGGTGACACTGATTATACTTGAGATGAATATGGAGCACTGGTGGAAGGAAATGGAGGGGAAATCGGAGATACCGGAGAAAATACGACCCAGCGACGTGTTTTCCACCGCAAATCTCACTTTGCCATTGCCTGGAATCGAACCCGGACCACCTTGGTGATAGTCGAGTGCTCTAACCACTCAGCCACGGTTTGGCCTGAGGAAAGAGTAAGATTTACCACGAAAAGACATGTTTCTGTCAATAGATGCACACAGAGTTTTTAGGAATAACCAACTTGAAGGTTCTAACTCCTGCATTTTTGCCTTGGCGTATATTGTAGCCAGAATAGGGAAGAAAAAAGACAAAGATAAAATGTATAGCGCTATGCTAACAGCAATGACTAATATAAGACGATTTTGATAAAAGTTTAAATAAGTGCTGTTGTTAAACTCGTATAGATCCACAATAGAAGCAATGGAAGGTTTCTATCATCTTAAAATTCCATACAGCTCTCTCAAGTAGTGCCTTAGCAAACGGGTCTTTTATACTGGAAAGCATAATTGACAGAAAGAGTTATTCACATAAAATGATACAAAACAAACTCACACCGTGCGCTCCCTGAGTGACAAGACCGCCTCGCGGCGTTACCGTAATGTGTGAGGGCCCACGCGCTCTCCGCCAGAATTACGCCTAAACGACCGGCAAGTAACGTGTACGGAACTCTGCTCTACTAACTTACATTAGGCTTACCTGAAATCACAATAGATGCTGAAAATGATGACTAACGCGAATACATTCCCTAAATCTACGAAAACAGTACTGGTTCCCCCGAAGTTCATCTTGCTTGATTGCCAGTATTTCTCTCGTGATGCTGTCCTTCAATTCCTGTAACGTGTGCAGGTTGGATGCGTACACTTTATTCTTTTACGTTCTCCATAAATAAAAATCATATGGAGATAGTTCAGGGGAACGAGATGGCCACAATCCTCGACTAATTGCTCTGTCACCATTCACACTTCGCAATTCATAAATAGAATTCGCAGCAATGTAGCTGAGTCCTACTGAAACCACCCTTACAATCGTTTATATCTTGTTAGTAGCAGAAAAAAAATTAAATCAATTTACACAAATGTGTTGTGTCGAAAAATATGGCACCGATAATTCTAAGCACACTTACTGTACACCAAACACAAACTTTTGCAGCGTGGCAAACACGCACACAACACACACACGCACACGCGAACACACACACACACACACAGAACTCCTTCCCTCACCACAGATCCAACTGGACTGAGACGGCAGTGGTAGAGTGCTATTCTCTGGCGGGAGGCGCGCCATTCGTCACCCAGCCCAATGCCGCCGCGAGGCGGTCCGGTCGCTCAGGGAACGCACGGTATTTACCAAGAAATAAAGCGAAAAGTTTTTGTAAAAGAATATGCCACTTTTATAAGTATCAGCAATTTATATAGAAAAATTTTCACTAAATTATGGGCACACAGAACTCCTTCCCTCACCACAGATCCAACTGGACTGAGACGGCAGTGGTAGAGTGCTATTCTCTGGCGGGAGGCGCGCCATTCGTCACCCAGCCCAATGCCGCCGCGAGGCGGTCCGGTCGCTCAGGGAACGCACGGTATTTACCAAGAAATAAAGCGAAAAGTTTTTGTAAAAGAATATGCCACTTTTATAAGTATCAGCAATTTATATAGAAAAATTTTCACTAAATTATGGGCAAAATTGTACCCATGTACTACTCTAAACTCGTAAAGGAGTTAGGATTATTTCTGTAAAGTTATGCAGGAAAAGACCGGATGTAATTAGCATTTTCAAAAGTATCTCATGTTTTTTACTCACAGGCCTTTCTCTACATTGTACAAAGCATTTTTAAAAATACTTGATTCTCTACTTAATGTGAATGGAGAAGTCGGGAATTCTCCTTTAAGGGCAAAGGGTAATTTGAGAATTCATTACCCTTTACGATACTCAAATCTTTTACAGCTGATCGTTTTATGATAGATTTGAAATTGTGTTGTCTTTGCATGTCTGAGTATAACGAATAACAATGTCTCCCAAATGCTTATACTTGTTAAATGTATTTAACTGAAACTTTGCTTTAACGTGTTCTCCACTTTCTCTTAGTTAAGATTTTTGCCATCTATTTTGGCCATGACTTACAAAAGTCGAACAGAGTGAAGAAGACGATGAGGGCATGTCTACTAATTCAAAACATAGATCTTATTTTTCATTGAAGTATCAATAACATTTGATTCTTTAATCAAATTGAAAGAACCACTTATGAGCAGATCAAGATTTTTCAGAAATATTTCATATTATATCTTGAAAGTCTTCATGTGTTTTTCTTGAAAGATTTATATACCAAATTTGGCATTAACTCGTTTTCAGTTATTCTATTCAGAAACACATACACACATAAGCACACAGGTGTCATTGTAAGAATGTTTTCTTCTTATTTTAATCAAAATTTAAAAATATGTATGCTATTAAAGTGAAATTCCCAATAATAATATTACAGTAAGAACTGTAAGACGTATTTCTTTTGAGATATCTTTCTTTAATATTGGTATAGTTTGGATTAATAATCCGTATAGTGCGACTTCACGTCGTTTGGGAAAGCTTCTCCGAAACTGCGTGTCGGCTTTCCCTCCGATGTATAGCACAGCAATTTGCATAATCATTGTTTCAATTCTTTCACAATTGGGAAAGCCTCTGGCAACTGAACTTGAAGGCGAAGGGATAAAAATATAAAAGGGAGCCGATTCACTAAGAAATTTTGGAAAATTAATTCTGTGATTAAATTTCCCTTAGTGTAAATAGCCGAGGCAGAAGGAATATCTTTTACAACCAGAAGCGCTATTTGACATTCAAACACTGAAACTGCAGTGATAGAAGTGATGCCTTAAATATTATATGCTAATATTGATAATATACTACAAAAATGTATAGGGAGGCAAATACAATAAATACCCTAAGTGTCAAATTTAACACATA
Organism: Mantis religiosa; assembly: GCA_030765055.1. Classification (NCBI taxonomy): domain Eukaryota; kingdom Metazoa; phylum Arthropoda; class Insecta; order Mantodea; family Mantidae; genus Mantis; species Mantis religiosa. The sequence goes on from CM060948.1 coordinate 37,236,834, forward strand.
ATGCAAAACGTACGATTGTTATAGTTTTCTCAAGGAATACCATGCACTTAAGTACGTGTGGCTGCAAAAATAAAAGGGTCTCGTCTTGGCTGAGTGGTTAGACCGCTCAACTCTCGCCATGGGTTCGATTCCAGGCGATGGTAATGTGAGATTTATGGTTGGAGAACAGGGCGCTGGGTCAGATTTTTTCCGGGATCTCCTGTTTCCGCCGCCATCATTCCACCAATTGTTCCATCTTCATTTCATGTATCATCAGCGTCATCACCTACGGTACCACATGTAGTAAAAGCGTACTTAGAAACTACACACTTCACAGTAATTACAACAACTAAGAGTTTCAAGAGCCAACAACAGAACCATTACTTTGAGGGTCTGATACCTAGAACCCAGGACCATCAGTAATGGCAGGCCCTCCAAACACATTCTTAGACAAAGTTATGAAAATTAGAAAGTGAAATAAACTGCTTAAAATTCAGCAAGTCACAGAGTAAGCATTGTAGTTCTGATCTGAATATTAAATATGATTTGAAAACATATAAGCAGATCTTTGTTGGGTTCTTGCTGATGCTCCAAACAGTTTAGAGTAAAACGTCAGGATAATTCCCTATTGTTCGACTTAGGCCAACAAGCTCGGAGATACTTTACTTCTAAAAGAAGAAACTTTATTTCACGTTGGCAGTAAAAGCCTAAGAACATATATAGCATTAGTCTGGGTGGGGCATTAACATAGTGGACGGTATTTATGTTGCTTTAATGACAAGTGTTTCACTATGATCGATATTATCGGCAATCCACGGCGGCTAAAGGACGCAATCAGGGTCCATTTACTTTGCGGCGACTTACAGCAACTTGAATTCTCTTTACTACTGCATATAATTATTTTAAGGTATAAATTATTTTTATGTTAGGGTTTAGAAGATAAAATACTTCAACAGTAGCATGTTATCGCGCTAAGAGGAGAAACAATTTAATTGGATGCCAAAAACGGTGGACAATTCGCTTCATACAGTTCAGCCACTAACCTCCATTGTCTCTACTGGAGTATTTAGTAGTGCTGTTCTATCCTTAAACACATATGCATAACTTGATGCAAAAATACAACTGTAGCATTCTGTACAACATCCAGATTTGCAGGTCGAAGGCAGGGCCACCTTACCGGCACTTAACGGTGCGTGCTAAACGTTGTGGCATTTGTCAGCTGCCTCAGGCTAAATCGTTCAGTGGGCGTGCATAATACAGAGATTTTGTAAATAATAACAGCGTTGTTGTCCTTTATCCCTAGGGATTTTATTTGTTGTCAGGGGTCAGTGAAGTCAATCCAAATATCCGAATATATTCGTATTCCTCATGTTGTTTTCAATCGTTCCTACATAATCCAAGAATACCTCCAATATTTACATCCTCGAAATATCTGACCATTTGGAAACGAACACTATGAACTAACGAACCAAACGAGTAAAATGTGTTGAATTCATGGGAGGTATAGTCTGGATCCTTACAGTTCTGCCTTCTAAGAGATTGCCGTACCAACGAAGAGCGTCAACACGCCCCAACATCTGTTCACAACCTCTTTTACCCTTAATAATGACAAGCTATTTTTTCGTCCATTATTTATGAGTTACTTATATTATCTACTATAGCTGGCAGATTCTAAAAACACCATCTCCATAACCATGTACGTGGGAATTACAAAATAACTGAAACCAGACTGAGTCACTGAATATTTCCTGTCTATCAGAATATTGTGACTTTGTGGGTTCGTGAAATGAAAAGTCCAATTTCACCACTCAAAAATGTTCTTTATTTCCACCGACTTACAGTTAAACACTTGCCAATTACGCAGAATTGCGTACTGCACACAATTACAATTCACCCGTTCGTCCGTTACAATTTCACTTGTACTCGCGATTACATCAACTCCGATACTCATACACAGTTACGTACAGTCTTCCGTTGCACAATCTTTTCGTTTATTAACACGTCACTGACAAACACTGCCTTCTTACACCAAGAACTGTCACTCACTCACACACTAAACTTCTGACTAGCTGCAGCCCTTTTTATAGGCATCTCGCCGTCTTCTCGGCTTTTCTTGTTCCCAGGCGAAGATTCCAGAAGTTTGAAAGATCCCGTAATTTCCAGAACAGGTGGAAGAGAAACAGACCGCACAATCATGTTTTTTCCCCCTAGCCATCCCTGTCACCACTATAAGACGGACGAGGTGGAGGCGTGGCTAACACGGACCTCCCCTGTCTTCCGCTCTCAGCTGCTTCCATAGGGTGTTCCAAAGCCCGGGTGACAATATTAATCATTGCCTCCTTGTGGTTCCAGTGGTCACAAAATATTTCATTTAAAAATTTAAGTATGAATTATTATTTATTAACTCTATTTTCATTTCACAAATTTATATTAAATATTTCATTCTGTGGTATCATTTATGCTGTTTGTTGCTATTCCTCAGTAATTACTTGTAATTACCAACTCATTGGTGCAAAAACAATTTTATGGTTTAAATTTAGTTTGAAATAATATTTTAATAACTAAAGAAAATTTTCCTATGGTAACATCATTGCTCCAAATTTGTAAGCAGCCTTGTGGATTTTGATTAGTTAATTATGAGCTCATTACGGAAATCACTTATATAAATATATTGCAAGGCCAAGATGCTAACCCAAAGGATGGCAGCTTCGAGTGTAGTGACGTATTTCAGCCGGAAGCGAGGCCTGCAGTGCATGTGACGTCAGGCAAGAGCCGTGTAGCACCAATTTGCCTATATAAATGGCTCTGTGTGTACAGAATCTGATGGTTCAGTCAGGTGTAGCGCACTCGATGACAAAAATGTAGCTGCAACTTACCAAATGGAACTGTTAAATTTACAATGCGACGATTTATTGTAGGGCAGATATACACACGGGGAAGACTTGGCTGACTTGCCGCACGGATATTGTGTATGTTTGGCTTGACATAAGTGTGCGAACATTCTTTTTTCTGTAATGAAATTAGCTAAGTCCAAACCCCAAAGTACCTTGCCGGATCACAATCAACATGTAACCTACGATTACAAATTTCCCAGACGTTATGTCCTGACATTGATAAACTGGTTTAATAAAAACGAAACAGAAAGTGGCGGAAATTGTCCACGTAATTTTGTTCTGAGTGGGTTTCCTCTAATTTGCAGAGAAAATTACTTTGTTTTATTTGATTTACTTTATAACATGCCTGAATTTCAGATAAACTACGAGTTGAAGTTTTATATACATATTCTCATAGCACGGAGTCAAAATGTAATTGGTTATATACTGTGAGCAATTGTGTAATAAAAGCGGCCAGCATTAATATACATACGATATACATATATTATACACATTATTAATACCCGATACGTTTCCTGTCTTTCCTACGCTATCGGAACCTCAACACATCAAACTATTTCCTTCCACTTGGGCAGCATAAATCAGCACGGTGACGTCACACGCTAACCTGCCTTTCGTTCGGGAGCTTATTTGGCGGTTAGAGCTGAATGAGCTGCCTTCTCCTGTACTAACCACTTGTGTATTACACGCCTTCTCCCTTAGTTAATGTGTAAAAACTTAAGTGCTAAAATTGGTTATCTATACATGCTGCAAATTGAAGTATACTAGTAGACTACAGCAACAAAAGCTTCAAGCTCTTAGCAACAGGGCATATATACCACTGTACATGCACTGTGTGTAATTAGTGTTTAAACCACAAGCATAACATTGGGTAAAATATATGATAAATCCAAAGGTTCGGTGTAGTCTTCCAGGTTTTGTAGTTTGAAAACACATATCTGATTACCATGGTTCTATTCTCTGTTGTACTTCCTCTATATTTAATAGGCTCTACAAATTCCCATTCACATTACTTTTACGCAAGTTTCCTATGCCTTCTGATACCAGAGATTCTTTGACTGATACTTGACTATGAAAGTATTGGCATTTAAATTCTTTTTCACACATCATTCAGCGATTTCTCGGTAGTTCAGTAGCCAAGCACAATATTGACACAAGACAATTATTGTGTAACCAAACCTAATACTCTTGCTTTAAATTTCCGAGAAGTACGAGCTATCATTCATAATATATACACGAAACTGTTAGTAATTCAAAAAACCCTTCCACTAACCCCAATGACAAGTACTCTAAGGTATGATTAAGTTCTGAAAACTGACTCATATATCATCATAGATTAAAAGCACATTGTACAGAACATTTCCTTTTTTTTCAAAATTGCTCATCTAGACATGGAATTTTTTGTTCTTTTGGAGGGGGGAGGGTCTCGAGTTGCTGTGATTAAGCGCCTGGCACTGAAACTTTACTTACCCCACCCATAACAAACTTTCCACTTTTGTGCAGTAGACACTGTCATTAAAATGCTTTTCACTGTTCCTCGAATGAAAGTCTCAGAGTTTCTGAGAATGACTAGAAGCACCGATGTTAAAACTGTTGAAAGGCTTACAATATATGAAAGAATACCATAACTTAATACTAATTTGAATATACTAAATAGGCATTCATGTAATAACATAAGCTACTTCAAATGTTCGGCAATGCTTTTCACAGACTTATTTCTATTTAATTCAATAAGATTCTTTAAACGAATAAACCATAGTTTTGACACAGTACTTTCTTTATGCCTAACATTCATCAGATTTGTAAAAAAATATGGAATTAATAGATAATCTGCCAAACCAACCAAGAAATATTCATCAATAATACATTTTACGAGGATGAGCCTTTTAATAAGGCCGTAGGTTTTAAATATTTAATGAAACTGTACTATTTCTCTATGGCTATATTGCTTGCAACTGTATTGCATAATTGTTAAATTTTTGTTGTCTTTTCTAATTCTACTAAAGCTGCTTCCCTAGCTGCTGATCTTGGTAAGCCTAGTAGCTCTTTACAAAACCTTCTGTAGTTTAGGTGAACCGTTTTGTTCACCTCTGCGCCCCCCGCCCCCAGATTTCCACTGCATACAACATTTTGGATACCACAGGTGCTTCATACATTCTTTCTAACCATTTTGTTGGCACTTCTAGCTTATATTTGTATATTCTTATGCCAATTATTGACGCCCTTCCTTTTGCTTCAGTTTTTCTTCTTGTGCTCCCCACTTACCATTGTTATTCAACCTCACTCCTAAGGCTGTCGCCCTCCAGGAGGAATGGATTAAAGGAGAAAACCATTAGAGATCATGTGACACATCAGACAGGGTGCAGAAACGCCTGGAAGTTCCCACTATTTCCGGACACTCTCTTAGAGCTGCCCATAGAGTTGATGATCTTACATAGACATTTCCAAACACTAAACTTAGCGCAAAATGAATTATGTTATATTGTTACCTGAGTTTACAAAATCACGTCATAGATAGCAGAATACTCTCATCTCTCATGCGTTCTGTTTGCTTAAGTTGACCATCTATGAGGCCGTGTTTTACCTGCCGTCAGTGACTAGGCTACTGTTCACTACGGTGTATGTACTGATGACATTTTTAGATGCAGTTAACTTCAAACCGAACCCATAAGAATTTCTATCTTTGGTAATGAACGAAATGTGAAATTAGCCAGTCTTAGGAGAATCCTCTATACCTAGAGCAAACACCAGCACGATCTGCCTGGTACTGCCTTGTACCTTGAAAACTATACTCACACTTGAAACATGCGAAGAAAAGAAAGCGAAAGTAAGTGAGGAACATAAAATGGAGATAGATACGAAACCAGCGATGGTTGATAGAAATCGAACTTGCTTGTTTCTGTAAGGGGTACTTAACCAAAGTCCAGGTACTTGTTGAACCGCTCATTGCTGGTCAACCTCTGTGGTTTACAGCGGGCTTTGCTGTCAGTTTTCTATTTACTAAATTTATCTGTCAGTAATATTATTAAATATTTAAGTACAGCACTAAATATTAGCCCGGATTTCTAAGTGATTATCAGTAAAATGAAATGTTTCATATTCCTGAATAGTCCACTCGATAGCTATATTCTTAGACATACCTTAAACTGCATAAGCGTCAAAATTAAACCAACCAGTGAGGTAATGTGCTGCAACGACCAGCTCTGGTACCCGGCCACGGAATGCGCTGCTAATCAATCTCACAACTGAAGGTGAAAATTTTAATTTCGGGTGCAGGACCGGTGCCCACTCAGCGTCATTAGGAGTGTAAGGAGCCGCGATACTCCTGAGAAAAACTATCATACTGGCTGTAGAAGTCATTATGCTGGATCCATCACCTCCCTGTATCGGCTGAATGATCGCCCATCTCTGCCGCGTTACGTCTACGTGAGGCCGGCATTTATGTTGGCATTAACAGGGCAGATGTTTATCCTTTTAACTGATTAGAAAGAAAATTTGGAAATTTAACTTAAGGGATGTATTTTGCATATTGCAAAATGCCTTATGCCTTGTATTGCCTTATGCCAAAATGTTAACGCAAAACTATAAAAGGCCTAAGTAAAAATTCTTGTATTCCATGCAAAGTATTTACTGTTTATAATGCCAACTTGTAACATTTGCAAATTTCTTGCGCTACCCGTCTGACATGAAAAGATATTAAGCCTAACTAAATGTAATGTAACAATGTTTAAACTTTCATTTGGATAGATTTTTCAACTTACGGTGGTCTCATACACATAACTCCTTACAAAACAACAAAACAACATCTCAATGAACGCCTACATGAAAATCAGACTTGAAATTAAATTGGTACATATCCACTAATTGGTCGTAATGTCACAGTATATTCCCACTGGCAACAGTTTTACTGTATATTGTGTTATTGCCCGCTGATGTGAAAAACTCTCAAGTTTAACCAAGGCCAAATGTGGTTTATTTAGAAAGTTTCTTTAATAAACTGACTCTGAAAATTGGAATGTAATGCATCGGTATCAAGAAGGTTGCTAAAGAATAAACCATTTTGCCTAGATTATAATTTAAGTATTCTTATACTCCTGCCCCTTAAACAAAACACTGTTCTTTTATTAGCCGGTAGGACCAGTTCCTCGTTTAAATTTGCTGGACATATTTATAAAGACGTACTTTTTCAGGGACTCATATTGGAGCGCTACTAATTTACTGCAGCCAAAATTAGCGTTTGGTTTGTTAATTACTTCGTGTCGGCTCCATGGACAAGGTGCCTTGGGAATACATTGATTCATTACAAGGGCGGTTAATAGAATTTTGGTTCGCAAATCATTTAGCTGCATGATTTAAGATTTGGGGGCTCTCTGTATTGGCTGCTGATGCAGAATTTCTGAGTTTTCAAAACTGAAATGGGGATATTTCTTGGACAATACTTGTACTGTCTGAAAGTTTTGAAGAAATAGGTTGTTACGTATTTACGGTAAAGCTCTGTTGGGTAAACCTATTGAACTTCATTTTACACAGGTAGGAAGCTTTGGTGTAAATTAGGCAGTTATTCTTTAATACACAAATTGGTTACACTACTCCAGAAAACGACTTTATTTCTTGCACCATTGCCTTATCTGTTGACCATTTGAGAAGATTTTGACTTGTTCAAGAGAGAAGCATAACAGTGCCGGTGAAACGAAATTCTCAAGGCTCTCTCTGCGTTCTGGTGGTTAGGATACCAGCTTCCACATTCATAGTTTGCATTTCGATTACCGGCTGTAGGATTGCAATATCTCTTAAATTAAAATTATTTCGCAGTCTGGTAGAGATCTGAAAATCTGAGAGAGAGAGGGAGAGAGAGAGCAAACCCATTGTTTGTAAAGAAAACTCAACGTAAACAAACCCAAAAATGCAACTGTACATGAGTGAACATCACTATCGATGGGTAATTGTCCCCAATGCTGCGATATGTTCTTAAGTTGATGAAGGTGGCAATTTAGCTGAAGAAAAATAATCTCATCGCATTATTTAAAAATATGTATCTTTCACACACACCTTATATTCTATAAGGGAATTTTGAAATATAAATCTAATGAAATTATGAGACAAGATTGTATGGAATTACGTCTTTTGTTCCCTCCTTTTCAGTACCCTTTTTATGTGATAGAAGGTGGGTGGAGAAAACAAAAAGGAAAAGTAAGAAGAAAGCTAAGCTATGTACACAGGATGATAAAAATAACACCAACACTAAGTATGTTGCGCAGGACAGCAAACTTATCATTTTCTAAGCAGGAACCCATGTCCGGAAACGCACGGTTTGGGCGTAGTAGACCATCAAAGTGTCCATGTCATCAATGCAATAAACAAACTGTATGCAGCACAAAGTAGTTTAAAATTACAAGCGGGGTTCTAACTGGATACCGCCTACGTCAATGCAAAGTTTACATCGGCGGCGCTGAGGTTCATGTACATGACCTAAAAGAATGTCAATCGCTCCATGTACTCATAAAATGAGGTCCTCCTCTGACGTTGCAGGTGTAGCATACACCATGGTTTTCATACTACCCTACAGAAAATAGTGCAGTGATGTCAGATCTGGTGATCCAGCCGGCCAAGGAACTGGTACCCTTCTACCAATCCATTGATTTGGGTGTGTAACGTCTAGGTGATTCCGCACATTTCTATCAATGTGTGCTGAAGCTCCGTCATGTTGCAACCACATTACCTGCCGAATGTTTTGTGGGACGTCCTCCAATATAGTAGGCAAAATATCTCTAAGAAATGCGAGGTAGACCGGTCCCGTTAGTCTGTTTGGGAGTAGATATAGACCAATAATATGGTCAGCAATTATTTCAGGCCATATGTTAAGGCACTAAACATGTGTTGGTGACTGTAAACGACTTGCACACGTGGATTTTCGTCCGCCCAGTTCTCTAACTTTGACGTTCTAGAGCATCCAAAACGTGCATTTCTGGATATTGATTCCTTCTTTGAAATGATCAGTTTGCTGTCCTGCGCAACTTAGTGTTGTCGATAATTTTTTTGTATATATAAGCAGGCTTTCAGTATTTTTTAAGTATTTCCTTCAGCCTATTCGTTCCAGCTGCACTAGTAGGGTAAATGATTCTAACTCACAATTTTGGCAGGCAAGTGGCAACAAATTCTAAACGTATTACATGGCAAAGCGAGAAGGCATATCGGAAAAAAATTCGCAATACAGAGATGTTTACCTCAGCTTATCGCACATACACGGCGAGTCCAGTGTATATATACCTTGTTCAGATATAATCATATCTTCTGGAGAGCAACGTGTCATACATCGGCAGGAGCGAGAAAACATATCATATAGACACACGCAGCTTTCAATCGCTCTATTTGTGTTTCGTAACTTACTGTACGTCAGTAATCGACTAAATAAGACCTGATAAGGAACGATCGCAGCGCTGCTCACCTGAAGTTCAATAAGTCTCAACGCTCTGTCGAGTAATATTACTCAAGTTCGAGACTGTACTTACTTCCTACTGTAATTTTACCTTAATCCATGTGGACCGTATGCTTCTGTGGTGAAATATTGAGTTAAAAAATATTAATTCTTGCAAAGTTTATCGCCTGTGGTGCCGTATGTAATAAAAGCGGGCGTTAAACACTACACATTTCATTTCATTTGCAAAGATTATGATTTTTAGAAGATAATTAGAAACCATTTAAGTCGGATAGCTTTGCTTATTCAGAAAAAGAATGTTATGTGTTTAAATACAACCTTTTTATCTGACGTTTGATAAGTTTAACTATGGCTGGAGGACTAGGTTATGCAACAGATGGGGGCACCTCGTACGCTGTGAACTTCTAAGATGTATTGCAGTTAACATCCTTAAGGGGGAAAAAGATAAAGTGAATGAACCACATCAGGCTACAAGCCACATGCAGGCATGCTAAGGAGACACGCAGAAGTCCCATTTAGTACAAGACTCGAATATTCTTTCAAAGTTACTTAGAGGAATCCATGAAGGACCCTTGCAACAAGTAGACCTCTAGTGTTCACAGAGAGTATCGTTTGCATTCATAAGCCATTAGCGTCATCTGTTTGGCTGCTCATACGCTAGAAAGAGTGTAAAAGAAAAAATGATGTTGACCAAGTCATGGTAAATAAGATACCATAACACTATTCGTCTACTAATCAGGAAAAATTACGAAACATCAAAATTCAGAGTTGGCGGTTCACAAAATCGAATCCGAGTCCTCTTGAATGCAGAGTTACCTCTCTTGGTGGAACCATGGTTAGTTTTTCATCCACTGTCAGTTTATAGAGGATTAGGCCTATTAAAGGAACAAATCCTACGTTGGCAACGTTTCTGAACAGTAATGGAGTAATTAGTGAATTTAGAAGTCCAGACGGTATTACAATTGATTAGGCCTTCAGTTGGAATAGGAAGCAAGTGATTAATGTAAAAGTCTGCCGTTGTAATTAGAGGATTGTGTTATTCGGGGTTGTTCGCACGCTTCACTTCCCTTCGCTTATACTTCGCAAATGGGTTTTGCTTTTATTATCCCCACAAAAGGTTTTCTACAACGCATACGTTCCTGAAAATGAAACTTTAATATCAAGTTAAGCATTTATTGCGCTTATCTTTAGGATAATCAAACAACTAAATCTGAGCAGCAGCTGGAATGTTTGCACTTCAGTAATGTCCCCGATACAAATGTTTCCTTTATAGAAACCAAAAAGTGTTCAACGGAGAAAGAGTTTAACATATTCATTTCTAAATATAGCCTTGTCTAAATTGAATACAGAAATCTTCCTTTCGATGCTAAATCGTACTGTGTGATTCAGATCAGAAGAGTTCTCACCTGTAGCGAATCAGATGCGAATTAAAGCCTTCAGCGTTGCCACCTCGTTACCCCCGCTATTTTTATATATCCCTCTCTCTCGCACACTTGCGAATCATTTTGGCGCTAGGCGTAAGGGAACGCAAACTAAATTTTCCAAAGGTTTATAATAATGCAGTTGTTCATGCCACAACTGCAGCATGGTTATTCGTATATTACGCACATGTTTTCAATATATAGTTTAAGAATAATTATAGTTTTGGAATTTCCTATTTTTCTAATCCAACAAAGCTGCCAGCTGTAGCTATAAATGTCACTTCCATTAAGAGACAAGTCGTCATTGTCACTGTCTTCATCGTCTGAGTGTTGCAAGTTCATGATGATAGGCTCCAAAATCTCGTCACGTCTTTCCAAAATCAGTGTTCTTGTAGTTTATCTGCATGCCTCATGCAGTTTTCCCAGTCTTGTGCAACTTTGTCAATTTCTTGGTGAATAAGTCGTTCAGCGTCAGTCAGTTTGAAAAGTATTATTTCTGTTTGCAACATAATTTGAGCCCACATTAACTCAATCTGATTGATCTGGCAGTGGTAAGGGGGAAGGTGGTTTATAATACCTCGTGTCTCATTTCAATTGCAAGCTGATCGAGCTGATACACTTTCCCTGATTTTAAACGCAAGAACAACTGAATAATGTTGCTTTGAACTCTCTGGAGTAAATAGAGATTACGTACGATTCATAAATAAACATATAGTGTGACAAGTCACGTTCTGCCGATGCACCAATCTACAAGTCAGCAGGAAGTGTATTGTTTGTTCTCAGCCGAATTTAAGAAACACTTTGGCTTACTCAAAGTAATTCATTTATGACATCATGTCAAACGTTCACGTTTCAGTTCTGAGTAATTACAAATATACATACACGCATATATGCCAAAGATTAATGATATCCACTACAATGCTTACGTTCCAATTCATTATTATAACATAAAAGTACTTTTTATTTGTATTAGGAAAACTATTTGAGCAAAAATATGGGGATTTTGCGGTTATGTTAGATACATTACTCTCTATGTTCCTCTCTCTATGTACTCTCTTTTTGCAAAATCGAATTTTTGTTTTAGCGCGAATAGTATTTATTAGAAATTGATTAGTTCGCGGCTCGCCACACACCATTTAGGGGGAATGCAATACGACAACACCGCAGGACTCCGATTGATTGCTCACCTAGTAGCGCTCAAGGACAAACATCATCCCATTTGAAACACACATTAATTGCATATATTTTAAATAACAAAACTTGCTGTTTTGGTTTCTTATAACTAATATCAATTTACTCTGTAAGAGAAGGTTAGAGCTATATATTAATTAGGCTGATATTCTCCAGACTGATTTAACTGAAATAAGATTGTTCTATTTAAGTGATAACGCAAGAGATACTTCTAATTGGACGATCTTAAGTCGATCTCCAATTCTCGTTGGTCGTAAAGGATTACAGCGGTAATTATATGTGCCCAGATTTTAATTAACTTTAGTGCTGTACTGATTATTAGCGTCCGAATGTCAGAGGTTCACAGTTCACGAATTGCGTCGTAGAATGAAGCACGGGACGTGCTCAGTATATTCCTGTATATGTGAGAACTGGAATTTAAGAATTAGCAAATTAACAACACAAGTATACAAACGTTGGCTGCGAATTGACGCTATAAATTTCTATTGTTTTAACTGAATGCATGTGTTCGAAAATTATAAGACTGTAAATTAAAAATCTATAAAAACAGTTTTATCAAACAGGTTCGGAATTATCACAGTTAAATTTGGGCATTTTTGTTACATCCTATAACAGGTGAGTCGGCCGTACCTTATTTTTTGGAAATAGACCACCCATCAAATAGCATGTGAGCCTTAGTCCAGTTTTGCGCTTACTAAACTGTATTTCTTGACGTTCTTTGAAAGAGGAATGCTCAAAATTCAGAGGAATAGCGGTTTAAGCGACAAAACGTACTGCTCGCTGAAGTACACCTCAAAAACATGCGACTCCCTTACTGAGAGCGAATTCCGGTTTCCAGGTGATTTTACAACCTCTTTATTAGTGTATAATGTCAAAGTAATTTAGTAAACGCCTCGACAAAATGAACCTATCATATGAGTATAGTAACAACGCACCGAGCGGGATGTATCAGGCGGTTTCGTCTGTAGCCCGCATTCGGGAGGCCCGGTTTCGATTCCCGTGGCCGACCTACCTGACCCACGGATTTTTCGGGGGTTTTCGCTAGGCGAATGCTGGGTAGGTTAATTACATCCTCCGAATTTTCTGTCCCTCCATTTCATCTCCATTATCATTTCATATCATCTCTCATCTGGTGGTCTCTTTCAGGGTAGAAGTGTCGGTGGGAGTCTCGGCGGTGAATGGCAGGGTGATATGCTCTGAGGAAAACTACTTCCTCCTCCGGTAGGTCGGTTGCCGGTCTCCGCTCCTCTGCTGGGACTATTTCGGGACCGCCAGCCAGGGACCTATGAGGCTTGGATCGCCTGCCTGGAACCGTAAGGGCTTCGCTGCTAGGCTCGTTGCGATCCCGCTGTAGGGGAGCGAGTTCGTTGTCCCGGCCTGTCGGGGGAAGTCTTTATCCAAGTAAACTGTAGGGACGCTGCCCTCTGTATTGTCGTGGCTCCTTGTGTCAGCGGCACTGTCTCCTTCGCCTCATCCTTCCTCCCGGGGTGCCCCCACTTGGAGACATAGGAACAATGGGCCCAGCATGGTGGCCTACGTACCGAATCCCCTCTGTAATGAAATCCCAATCCCAATAGTAACAACGTCAGCTAAAAATAAAATGTCAGATTCATGTACTTAGAGCAGGGGTTGACTGCCAAAAATTATCAAAATATAATAGACACGCCTCATCCATCATGGACCGGTATATTCAAAACGGACATATCACTAAATCGTTTTTTTTTTTTTTTTTTAATGTTTGCTCTAACTACACCTCGTCCATCTCAATTGCGGTGAATAAGAGCTTTTGCCATTTATATAATAATATTAAAACACACAGCAAATGATTAAAAGTGTCTTAAAAGGTTAAATCAAGCACCGGAACTTCCAAGGTGACAAAAGTATTGCTCCAGGCATACAAGTCGTACTACTGAACCCAGAAATTGCTGTCAGGCAAGTGTCGAAATAGCCCAATGGGATTATGACATCTCCTGTGCCCTCACACAGGTTCGAGTCTCAGCATTGTAAATGCCCTTTTCTTGTGTTCATCAAAACTTGGAAACCGAATTCACAATAATTTAATTATAAAGTCCCCTAGGGCGTGCATTACCCAAGAAGTTCATCAGTTCGAGTACTTGCTTCGTTAGAGGGATCGTGTTCCAAGAATAGACAAAGAGTCATTCCAGCGCCACAAACCATACCAATTTGGAACGACATTTTTAATAGTACAATAATTCTATGTCCGCAAAATTGTGTTTAACATCCATGTTAATACGTGGGTAGAACCTAGTAATGGGGTCGATGTCTTCATGTTGAAGTATAAAATGCGGATTGCATAAACTCGAGAATAAGGGAGAGCTGACTCACGTGGTTTATTTTTGCTCTCTGTATAATCCGATAAGTGTAGTTTACGTGATGAACGCAAAAGAGATACGAGAGCTTAAATGAGATGGTAGAGAAATTTTGTCTTGATTTTTAATAATCATGTTTATTTGAGCATTTAACAGCTGTGCCAGAATCTGTTACTAAAAGCGAAATCATTTGAACTCAATTGGCGTTTAAACAGTTATCATTTTAGTACATATACATTCATTAAGATATTATGTTCTATAAGAGTTAATTGCACTATGTATAATTCAATATAGTTCGTCATTTGTACACCACTAAGACATATGTATTGCACCAAGCCTGTAAAGAAACTGCAAAACCACTTGTTCGAGGAAGCAGGCCAAATTGTAAAACCCTGGAAGCTTTTTATTTCCTCAAAGGAAACGAAAAGGAAAATGACGGCTTCACGCTAGAATCAACTTAAATGCTGGAGCTTCATTACTTAAAGTTTGAAACGCTCAGATATAGTAAATCTTTGATCCAGGATTTAAGGTTTCATTTTTCCCAGCTCTTAGTAAGCCATTCGAATGTACTTAGGTGGAGCAAGCAAGAGAACTATGCTTTACTGTAACTACTTCTTGAAAGAGAGGGATCTCGACATTGGTGACTACAAAATGAATTAAAATAGAAGTGTAAGTGACTAAACTGAAGCAAACTTTGTTACCGCCTGTGTGTACCAGCCTGTGACGAAATATGATTACAGAATGCAATGAGACCGGATTCGCTTAGGAAATAACTTTGTCTCAGCAAATATTAGATAGTTGATAAATATAGGATTAGGATTTCACTATGGAGGGAATTCGGTACGTAGGCCACTATGCTGGGCCCATTGTACCTATGCATCCAAGTGGGGCACCCCATGGAGAAACGATGAGGCGAGATGAGAAAGAGGGCGGCCGTCCCAAGGAACCACGATAGTGCAGAGGGCAGGGTCCCTACAGTTTACTTAGATAAAGACTTCCGCAGACAGGCCAGGACAACGGACACGCTCCCCTATTGCAGGACGGCAACCAGTCCAGCAGCCGAGCCCCAAACATCCGGGGCTGGCGAAATGGTTCCAGCAGAGGCGCAGTAGAACGGCAACCGACCTACCGGAGAAGGATGTAGTTTCCTCAGAGCATGACATCCTGCCATGCACCGACGAGACACCCGCCGACACTTCTACCCTGAAAGAGACCACCAGATGAGGGATGATATGAAATGATAATGGAGATGAAATGGAGGGACAGGAAATTCAGGGGATGCAACCAACCTACCCAGCATTCGCCTAGCGACCCGTGAAACACCCCAAAAAACCCATGGGTCAGGTAGGTCAACCACGGGAGTCGAACCCCGGAATCCCGAATGCGGGCCACAGACGAAACCGCCTGAGCCACCCCACTCGGTGTTGGTAAAATATACTTTCATAAATTGGAAGTAACAAGGTGTATTTATCTGTGCCTGTCTTACACTACGCACTTAAATAAATTCCATATACGAGGTACCTCCAGAAAGTAAGTTCTGTTTGGTAATATAATTAAATGCTATACAGATACATTATTTATTGCACAAAATTCTACAACTCTTAAACTACTTTTCCACATAACTGCCGAAATTTTGCAGGCATTTGTCATAGCGAGGCACAAGTTTTTGTATACCTTCTTCATAGAAGTTTGTCACCTGTGTCTTCAACCAATTGGAAACATTTTCTTTCTGCTCTTCCTCATTGTTGAAGTGTTGACCGCCAAGGAAAGATTTGAGGTGCAAAAATAGATGCACGTCGCTAGGAGCGAGGTCAGGACTGTACGGATGGTGGTCAAACACGTCCCAGCCAAATCCCTGTAGGATGTTTTTCGTCCCATTTGCAGTGTGTGGTCGTGCGTTGTCGTGAAGAAACACAACATCTTTTGACTTCGCAAATCTGCCGATAAATTTCAGTTGGTTTCACTTTCCTAGCATTAAGAAAACGAATCACAGATCTGATTTCACAAGCGGCGGGATTTTCAATCAACACCGACATTGTAAACAAGCACAAGAAAGCGTACGTGGCTGACTGCGATATCACAATGGCGCACGTTTCTTCTCCTTGATACAGGGCGTATACCGCGCATGTGCGAAACTGCGATCGCAGCGCTGCAACGGAGATAAATTGAAACAGAACTTCCTTTCTGGACGCCCCATGTATTTCTCGAAAGAATGCACGTAGAATAGTGAGAACCTTTTGAAATAAATTTCAAACAGGAAGGCTTGAGGTCATGGTTTCAAATGACTCGTTGCCATAACGTGTCGTTTTCCTTGTAACTTAACGCATTATTTTATAAGTACGTCAATAAGATAAGTGTAATCTAAATAATAATTTAGAAAGACGAGAGGGATATCTATATTTAAATGTAAAATGTGAATTAGAAAGACGAGAGGGATATCTATATATAAATACATAATGTGAATTGAGACATATGAGTTAATAAAAGTTTCACCATATAAATGTTGTCACTACCAGCAAGAATGCCCTTTAAGCTTTCAAAAGACAATCCTAACGGTGCATAGCGGGACCGAAGGTTGGGGGTAGTTCATTGACCTTCAACCCTATACAAAGAGATATCAGCAGGCAAACGGGAACTGGGAAACAACGTGGTGGTCAGTATCAGTGCGAAATGCAAGGTGTGCGAACGTATAAGGAAATTCGTGGTGCATCATTAGTGAAGACATTTTATGGGGGACGCTATAATAACTGGTGTAAATTCGAATAAACAGTGTTAGTCTATCATTTATTGCTATTGTCTCTCGTCACACTACCCTGAGCTCTCCATACCCAACATGCTCTACTTAAGCTATAGCAGATGAGCAGCCTTGGACATGGCCTAAAAAGATCCAGCATTAATAAATAAAAAAAAACAATTAATACAATTTGCAAATTCCCTGAGGTTGCCGCTAAATTAACAAGTGACCAGGGAAACGCTGGAAACTTTAGCGACTAAATTCTTTCTGAGCAGTTCATTGTGTTTGAACTTTCATGTGACTGCAATACAGAATACAATACGATTGCAATAACAGTCTGTCACTATATTCAGATGCCTTATATTGGATAGTCAAAAGCCAAGAAACTATTCTGTTCCTCCTACAATTGTAGTGGAATCCCCTTACTTACATGGACTGCTTCTTCCCAGAATGAGGCCTGAATCATTTAGGTTACTCACTACCCTACCAAAGTGTATTCAATTGCAGGGGAAGTTTCCCCATTGAGCCGAACCTACCTTAACGACTCCCTTAAGAGAGGAGCTCATAAATCCAGTCCAAAGTTCCCCTTTCTGAAAAGGGGTACAACAGGTGACAAGAGCTAGAGAATGTAACTCCCTAGTGGTTTGGAACGCTTCTGCATTTGTAAGACTGCTGCACGTGTGTGTGTTACAATCTATATTTGTGGAGAGAGTAGATCAATAAAGTAACATTATCCCACTTACTTAATTTTAATGAACTTTAAAAATAAATTAAGATTACCGACATACACCAATAATTGGAGCACTCAGATTCAGAAGTTATTAAGTAATTTTTTTTAGAAATCCTGTTAAATACACGATAGGCACTCTGAATACACGTTCTGTAATAGTGCTAAAAGTTTTGCAGATCAGAAGATGTTAGGTCAGACATATTATGACCCTGGCATGTTGAATGGGCATCAATTTCAGAAACAAACGTTGTTAAGTCAGCCTTTTCGAGTTAGATGTTGTTAAGTCAAGTAGTTGACGCATTAGCCGTTTGGTGGTGCAACTACACTATGCCACCCAAGCTCTTTGATATCAGCCGTTGGCACATTTTATATTAGACATTTAGACATTAGACATTTTTAGACATTCCCTGAAGTGCGCTTTCAGAAAGTTTATCTGTACTTCCCAATACCAGGGCACTCTTTCATGGCTATTGACAGAAATTTTGGGAATATTGCGAAGAAGAAACGATCAATGGATAAAGTCTTAGTCCCTTCCACATGGGTGAAACTGAACAAAGATTCATTACAGAAGAAGCTCATTGATGTTGTCCAGGTCAAACGTTCACTGACCGATAACGGGGAACATGATAGCACTCCCGTTGCTGAAGTTTTTGACTTCATGTCCTTGTAAGAAGTATTCCTGAATTCACTTTAAACCGGGGTGTGTATTTCCAAAGAGGAGGTGTACCAGAAGTTGGTCACACAATGTCTTCCTCACTTTATCGTCCCCAGTCTCTTTTGAGGAGAGTAGTGAGGTTGCAAGCCTTACACAAGACATGTGATGGTGCGAAAACACATCAGATAGGCTTCGGAAGATTAAGAAGGCAACATATTACAATGTTCGTGCCCAACTGGAGCATGTCACTCTGCCAGAAGATACCACATGTGACACAATGACATATGGAAGTGAGGTAGAAGATGATAAAGTAGGGACGGAGTGATGTTTTGATCACAATTTTGTATGTCAATCCCTGAAGAGCGTACTGGATTGGTCCATAGTACAGATGTATTGGTGAATATAAAGTAATAGTTAATCCATGGCTACATAATATAATGTTATATAATAGGAAAACCCTAAAATTAAGAATCAAAACTGTTAAGTCAATTTAATTAACAACTTCTCATCCATTTTAAGTTAAAAGCTGTTAAGTCATAATAAAATATCCTGTCACATATGCTACATATGTCAAACAATGAGAAACACTGCCACATAGTACCTTGTATCTCCAAACGGAACCATCACATAAAATTCTTTCATTTGTATTACTATTTTGGTATTTAAAATTATTTTAATACTTTGAGTAGCTCACCTGCATAATTTTGAAACAGTGACTAAGCACATTCTGC
Source organism: Mantis religiosa (assembly GCA_030765055.1). Classification (NCBI taxonomy): domain Eukaryota; kingdom Metazoa; phylum Arthropoda; class Insecta; order Mantodea; family Mantidae; genus Mantis; species Mantis religiosa. Next base: position 37,255,935 of record CM060948.1, read on the forward strand.
TTCTGGCCACTTCAAATAAGAATGCTATAGGCGTGCGGTACGAATTCTTATTCCACTTGGCATCAAATACGCTATAAATAGTTATCGTAAATCGTGTATGCATACAGTAGCTCTTCAAAAAGGGCGTTCGTCGTATTCCAGGGCCGTGGATATTGCGAATGCATGCTCCACGCACTGCCCACTACAGTGCAAGGTATTTCGTTCTAAACCTCCCGCGATACATACTAACGCATGATAGAAAATTGCAATGTAATGAGTGCTAATCCACTAATAACCTGTATCGAAAGCACTATTCATTTGCATTTTTGGCACTTTTGAATGAAATATCCACTTACACATAAGTTCTTTTTGCATTATTTTCATAATGTCTTCTTTTTGTTGTTGTAATTTACGTCCTCCAACGTTAAGTCATATCGGACGATGAATGGAATGGGTGAAATGATGCTCAAATGAGCTCAGGGTACATTGAGCTTAGAGTTACGCCATATTCGTCTTTCAGGATAAGGGAAAGCCTCGTATAAGACCTTATCTGGTAGCTCACTCATCAGAACTCGGGACCTCTTGTACGTGAGGCAGACACACTATCATCTACCCTACCGATCCGGGCATTTCTGTTCCTATATACCAATTAAGCTCATCTGTGGTGTGGACATTGTTCCTATGAACTTAACGAATATGAGTTTTACGTATGAAAACGCTTTCTCGAAGAGGGAAATTTTCGTTGGGAACGTCAGCTTATTTTAAACAACACAAGAAAAATTATATTTCTCTAACGCGATTGAATAAACTTTTACTTTTCAGACATAGAGAGAACAAGTATTATGATTTACATTTCGAACTGAATGGAGAAACTGGCTGTGTATGAGTGTAACATAGCATTGAACAAGAGCTCATTGGAAGATTACTGAGCTCTCTGCAGTGAAAACAAGCTTTTAAAGTAGTGCTCTATGAGACTTTGATACAAGAAAAACGCATGATATATCTCTTACTTGTCACCATCGGAATCAAAGGTATTGTCTCGAGCCAGACCTTAACCGCAACATTAATTCACGTGGAGGCTATAATTTCCACCATTGACTTCTCTTATTGCTCTTAAACATACTTACAAGAAGGTTTCAATAAGTAAAGGCGTCACTTCCTATATTGTAAATAAGAGTACATTGCACTCTTATTTCAAAACCACTATTAGATACTCTTTAAACTTGCTTCTGCAACGAAATTTTGAGGCAGTTTTTGTTCTGAAGCCCTTTACGCTTGTTTTTGAATATCTGAAAGAAGTAAAATAAGGCGAAAGCCTTTAACTACACTTGTACAAATTACAAGCGAATTCAGGGATGTCAAAATCATTATGCGGTACCAATCAAAATCTCATGTAGATGTATATCGTCGCCAGGCACTGTTGTACTGCTGGCATTCCGTGCTCGGGCAGGAAAGAAAGAGACAGATAATACGGCGAGCAGCGCTAAACGCTTGCCGAGAGAGAAAGAGACAGAGAGATATTTGGATAGTTTTTTTTCTCTCACTGCGTCGTAAAACTTTGGCAGCTTTCGAGCGATTCAGTGAGTTCTAAAACAATGAGTGGAGGTATATAAGAGCCGCGGCTAGTCAGCCAGGCAATTCGAGAACTGTTAATTATGTGCGTGCAGCTGTGTAGTGGACCTTTGAGGTGTACCGCGAGTGATTTCGTTCGTTTGTTTACGTGTGGTGAAGCAAAGAGAGACCTGTCTGTACGACACTTCGTTTTTAGAGCCTATAAGGTGTGTACAAAACGCATTTCCACTGAAATAAAGAGAATTTTAAATTTCTTTACTTAAGGCTTTTAAATTTACAAATCCACAACGTCACAATATTCACTTAAACCAGGAAAGCATTTTAAGGTAAAGTAATGCAAAGAAAACTCTTTAAACAAAAATGAAATATGAGTATTGTATTACACAAATACTTTATTTCGCGTTACTTTCATCACCGTTATTATTAGCATCAACACATGTACGCTAGATTACTTCGACCGACGTCGGAGACAAATCCGAGGCGGATCTAACTCCAGACACTCAGTTAAGAGTAGGAGACGAAGGGCGTCTAGTGACCTGAACCTTCACCTCCAAAAGCGGACGACAGTGCGCACTAGCAGAAACGGGTTCATTAAGTAGTCTCATATAACGCCAATCCTGATGTGGACTAACCCTTGCTTAACTAACTGTTAAGCCGACTCCAGATGCCGACTAACACCTGTTCCGTCTATAGACGTAACACAGGGTCCCAGTTGTTCCGCCAATGAATGGTCAGGGTGAGTTACCTGGATAAGGTTATTCCCGGGGTTTTCCCTTAACCTTAATAACGAATTTCAGGTAGCTCTAAGCTCCATGGACCTCGGACTCATTTGAGCATCATTTCAACACTTTTATTCCTCGTCCGATATGACTTAACGTTGGAGGACATAAATTACAGAAAATAATAATAAATAAAATGAATGGTAGTAATGCTTCCCTAGGAAATATCTACCGCTCTGCAGCAACACGCCAACCACCCCAGCCTGGTCCCAAGCGACTGAAACACAGGAAGTGAAACAAACGAAAAGTGACAATTGAGATACGAAAGTAGTGATAGAGCGGGCGCCACACTAGCATTTACGTATCGACCTGGGAAAATGAAGAAGTAACTCACTAGGAGAGATTGCCCCAAAAAGGAATTAATCCTGGGGCTTTTCGAATGTGAGCCTCACACCATACCTCAGTAATTCGAGACTGTTCTTAATTTGAGAATCTGTTACTATGTAAGGATAGGATAACTACGTGCACAACTGAATGGAGGATGCTTGCTCTAGGAAGTTGTCGACACTTAGACCTTGCCGAGATTTTGTGACTTCATATATCCACAAGCTAGTTGAAGTTTGTCAGTTCTTGGTTAAAGTTGACTGCTGAGGTGGTGGTTTTGCACTACTAACAAAAGCAAAGGAACAGAATAATGCTGCGTCTGAAGTTTCGTTTGGCGACTGAAGCTGAACTTATGCCCTTAGATTACAGACCCAGCACATACAGAAATGTATGTCCAGTTAGGGCCCTAATTAACCCGTTGTAGAAGCTTGAACGCATAGTTCAAATGGACTTGGTAATTACCTGTTCTTGCACAAAAGTCATGTGTAGACCGAAGTTGGAGAGAGAGAATAACAGTGAAAAAAGCAATTTCATATCTCAGATTTAAACCCCGGATGTAGAGCTTCTTGGGATATTGCTGTACCAACGAAGCTGACAGTTCTCAAATTCGTTTTCAGATATCATACCCTAATGTTGACTTACAATGTTTAACTCCTGACTTTAGCAATTAAGCACCACTGTTTTGCATTTATCGATGCAACTTATGTCATGTATGCGAGGTGTTGCAGAGTGAATTTTTGGGAAATCGGTTGTATCAACCTATTTGCACATTTATTCTAACAGTGATATGACACAAAAATCCGAAGATTTGCAGTGTTTATAAGAGTAAAATACATTCGTGTTCACGAATGGTTCTCATTGAGCTATATGGTGTTGGAGCACTTTCCAGAGGTACACCATATGAAGTACACTGTATTGTGCTTTGTTGTTTCTCAATCTTTTTCTTAAAAATAATGACAGAAAATGTTACAAATCATAATCCATGGCATCTTCTTCTCACGATTCTTGTAAAGTTTAGATGCAACATCCCAAACTGAGATTTTAGCTTGAGGTCCTTCTATGAAATATTTCGTATTTTTACTCGATAAATGTACAAACGACAACAGTCAGATGTATCCGCCAACGCGGAAAACCTAAAAAATAGTAACTACAGCTTTGAGTTTGAAAAGGTGGCAGCAATGACTCCAATACCTTGCTTGAAATGCAACAACGCGACGTGCATAAATGTGTATATTAACCTGAACGACCGTAAGATATGTTGTTGGGGGTTATATAAGATGGAATATAGAGCGACTGTCGCGTGTAAATGCTTCTATATAACTCAATTGTCACAAGACTGAAATCGCATGCACAAACGGGGCATTACGTTGATATTTGTTCCTCTACACAAGCAGACGCGGTTTTGTGAACTAGAGATCCGCGATTGAGATCCCGCTGGGACCCTCCTCCTAGACTAAGACTTTCACTTGAATTTCTTCAATGCTCACAATTGTTAAGTAACGAAGAAGTACTACAAACAAAGCTGCAACGCCTCCTTCCTAGTTTTCCTTTCCAAGCAACATTTCATTTCACCTATCACCAATGTCTACCGCGTGTGACACCGTTTCAAGTAACAAAGGGCGTTAGATGTTAGTAAAGGAAAATACTAGATTTTAGCGCAAGTTAATTTTTCAGTCTGAATGATTTTATTGATGTATTTTAAAAGTAATTCACATATACCATATCTAATGAATGTTTTATAATTATTTCAAGTGGAAATACAGCATGTAATTTTAGGACTGTTACAATTATGGTGCAATATTGTGACAACCTGGCCAGGATGGTAAAGAATTAGGTTGCTACGTGGCCAGGTCGCACCTCAGGGGCTAATAATTCTAGGAGAGTTTGAGATTTTCTGTATAAAGGTTCAATTATATTACAAAATACTGAAACTTGAATTTATACCAGAAAGGCTTACCACAATAATAGGTAATACACAGTTGGCTGCGTACCTCACATAGGACGGACCTAGGTCCGTCTTTGACCAAACCTGGCTCACGAGAGAGAGATGAAGCTTTGTACACACTTCACCAGAGGTAGGAGAGGTCACGTGAAATTGTGTCACACGCACTACTATAGTCACAATAATTGTTTATAACACACTATTTGAATAAAACAAAACAGTCATTTGTGACAATATATGTATTAGGAAGGATCACTGTAACAAGTGCTGACTTTCGTCTCTTTCGTGAATCTGCCAATAGACCATGAAAATATGAACATATGTACATTTTCATACCAATGTAGAGGAAGGTGACACAGGAAGGTTACGGCATGGTATGATAGCTCTTACATAGATTTTCCTACCCACTTGTTAAGAAAGGATGATGAAGATGATGATGATCAAGTACTGGCGATTATTATACATAGGTCGAGTTATTGTAATATTATTTAAATGCTAATAATCCAGAAGAAGGAGGCTATATATCGCATTTTGAATTACATAGAATGTTTCTGAATGTATTTAATAATAATTTATCAGTCTCGAATGAACCAAATGTGGTAGTGGACTAGGTACAAGTCTCCCTAATTGATAAAGAAAAGTGTACAAATGTAGCAAAAGTTAACTCCAGACACGTGTACTTTTTTGGCCATCTGAGTTATTAAATGAGATAATTGGGGTACCTTGATTTATAAAGTGCGTATCGAAGCTTGTTTGAAACACAGTGACCGAAAACTGGTTTTAGAGCTATCAATACAGAGTGGCAATGTTAACTCTGTCATGATGTCTTGAGTGTAAATTCACCCTCCCCCTCATGATCGCATGGGCGTAAAGCAAAAGCTTATACTGTCTATTGTCTAAAGAAGAATTCACTCAAAGGTTGTATCATTCGGTAGTTCCTTTTGGAATTTTTGGAGATTCACTGACTTCCCAGACGGAGCTATAACTTTTCGCACTTTTTCGCAATTATTTAATTGACAGTGACAGAAGTGAAATGTCGAATGTATTTTCATATGCTGTTGAACTTATACCATCAAATTATACTTTTGATCAAAATCCTGTGTATGTCTTCCTTCTGTACGTGAACAAAATTCTTGTTCTCCTGTTGCATAATGAATTTCTACTAGAACATGTATGCTGATTTGAACTGCAACTTTTCACAGGTTAGGAGCACTAAGCAATATGACACTATTGTCAATTACAACTGTGTAAATTCCTGTACTGGAAACTGTTCTCTCGTATTCCGGGTATTATCTGTTTATCGAGAATGTCATCTGCGGTCGCTTTCTCTTGTGACATGATAATTGCAATTTGCCGGAATTGTGGCATATTTATGCATTTCTCCATAGTGTAATTAGTAGTATTCGCTTTATTCAACGCCATTTTCTTGGATTTGTTACTTCAATTTTCCTAACCTGTAAAATCACACAGACTGGAGTCTGTCACTTTATAGTCACGACCTTGGCTCTCACTACAGTGTTAAGTTGGACAGGGATTCCATTAGTGGCTTAGATTTACATTGTGGCTACTTTTAACACGTTCTATCGTTGGGACAAGTTGCAGTTAAAAGTGACAGCTGAAGTGGAGAGATTTACTTAGCTTATTAAGTTGATTTGTTTTATTCTTTAGGTTATATATGGCAATTATCACTGTAGAAAAATTTGATTTAATCGTACTAGTACACAAAAGAAAAAATTAAAACACAAATCATTAAACTATGTCAACCTAGAGTACCTCAATATGAGCAAAATTTGTGAGCATAAACTTACAGGAAAATATCTGTAAGCCTCATATTGAGTTTGATGGAATTGAAATGCAATGTAGTGAACGGCAGGGACGAAATTTTTCTTACTGCAGATCTATAGTTACAAATAGTATTGTACTAATAAATATATGACGTTGATGTTTAAATATCTTCCAGACATTACCCCTTTTAAAACTATCGACTTCGTAAAGAATAATGTATTTACCTTCTTTTAAATTCAGTAACAACTACGAAATCCTGTCTTTCCAAGTGCTTCTTACATATTTAACCTAATGTCTTAAAATTTCTATCAGACTACTTAGAACTTCCAGTAATCCCTAAAACATTTGGTAGCCTCCTGTCAGTTTCAGAAATTAGAAGTTTGTAATTATGTGATATATTTGCAATTATAACTTGTACTGCAATAATGCTTCTTAAATAATGAGCTATTCTCTTTACACACGCTGAATAATTGGGAACTATAGTTACATTAAATGAAACACCAAATCAATATTTTCTTTTCCTGGGCACTAGGGAGACATGCAGTAAAATGTAGATGCCTTTTGGATTTTAGTAACTACATTAAATACCAGGAAAATCAAGTAAAAAGCTTAAAAGTATATATTTAATGTAATCTATGTGAAACACAAGTATATCATTTTCCAATATGGTCTCCATGATGTTCAATACATGGCCCCCAGCCTATAGGAAGTGCACGGATCTGTCTGGATGTTTAAAAAAAAATTTAATGATCAAGGGTGCAGCAGCTCGTAACCCGCATGGTACACCTCTTCCTTGCAACAAGATTTCTATATCTCCGTCACCCATTTGAGTGTTCCAAACATTTGACAATCGCTCGGGGTGAAGTCTGGTAGGTACGGCAGATGTGGACGCTGCACATTGACCTGCCGTGGCACCCACGTTACGGACGCTTTGTGAAAACTTCAAACACGTTATGAATTATGTCAGCAGCTGTGCTGATTAATGGTCAGATCTGTGGCGATTTTCCATCACAATAACTTTAACTACTGCAATAGACTCTCGTGACTAAAACGTAGCTACCTAACTTGGTGGGAAGCTGTGTCACTGAAGTTACGCCCTTGCTTAACTTTTTACTTCAGTTCTACACTTTCTACAGTGATAAACATGTATCGTGGATTACATTAGGTTTGCTACCATCACTGCTAACTTAGTTTACCACAGAATGATGGTCTTCGTTCCTGCTAAACGCAAGTGGGTCAACCATTTTAAACTGCTTTTGTAGCAGAATTTCGCTTGTCTGTAGCAGACTTCAAACTGTTGGACGCAATTGTTGCACTGGTAAGTTAACTTACAGCTACTTATTGCATTTTAGTGCTTTTACTTTGGCTCGCCTAGAATGGTAACTTGGAGTACAAACGGATAATTTCAATGCACCAGATGTAAAAGTCCTGTGTGTATGTCCTTATATTTAATTGCGTTTCCGAAGTTTAAACTGAACTTTACGCAAAATCGTAATTTATATCACCAAGTTCAGTTGATGATGCCTTAAAGTACCGCTGTTTCGTGTCGAGCAGATATATTTACGTTATTTCATCAAAAATTAGGCAAAGGAAGTAGGAGTAGTGGCACATGGTTGTAAAGATGTAATAAAAAAGGAACTGGACGCTGGGTAATAAACTTTGTTGCTTCATAACTCTGAAAGCAACTGCCTAGGATGGATTGATTACTACTCACCATACATAAAGCATGTGTTAATTTTTCGTACGTGGTAAGGTTATTAGTTATAATTATATTTTCAAATATACATTCACATTAAGCTTAATCTTTACTTTTCGGTTAACAACCGATACCTTTATTTCTTTAACAAGGAACATTTGCAATGTTATACTTATATTCTTCAGAAAATATGGATTACTGTTGAACGGATCCTTCTTTTGTGATTCTTCTGCATTTCCTTCCAATCTGCAGGGTTAATTCTTCAGTTATGTTCTTTATTACTTAACTTAATTTGGCTTGGAACTACAAAAATGCCTCTAACCTCCAATTTATTCATCACCCGCCCGAGACAACTCCAGCAGTGGGACCTGTCCTCGATGCTGGAAGTGTTATGGACTTTGGTGCTTATCTTTTACCTGTCTGCCTGAGGCCTGTAGCCTTCTACGGTTCCTTCATTTTATCCCTTCCCCTTCGGGGGTGCTAGACGCAACAGATCTCTGTAAGTCGCAGTGTATGAGGTGTTTGCCTCGGTAAATAACCTATACCTAACCTAAACTATACCTAACTTAACCTAAGCTTACACTTCACAAAGGGATATTTAAAGAACCTACGTTGAAAATAAAATGGTTTTTAGAAATTAAAGGCTGCTTCAAAGGAATCTGAAAGAATTTGGGTCAAATTCTCAGAAAATGAGGTTAGAAGGATTAAACTGAAAATCACAGGGCAACATAACTGAAAGTGATTCGGACAAATTCATGGAAAGAAAGAGGAAAAAGAAGCAGTAATAAAAAGTCGAAACTTGGGAAGTCTTACATTAAAATGTTAGAACCGCTGATATAAAAAGCTAAGAGAATGCTAAGGGAACAGATTAGTAGCTACTGTTCTGGATGTAAGTCTTAGATACTTCTTATCAGCTTCTCCCTAACGACCCCGTAATAAACGTTGTTAGGATAAATCTTTCTGGCACACAGTGTTATATACAGTCTCCCTATCTTTCTCTCTCCTTCTCTCTCATACACAATCAAAGTCGTATTAAGTGAATACATAGTTCATTGATGTTCTACACAATGTGAAACAACGAGAGTTTATAGTTTCATAGTGGTATTGCTAATGATGTCTCCTAAAATATACGTTTTAAGGTGAGGTGTATTAAGCTTATTTATGTACCTATAAGTCCTGCCTCTTGGAGTAGCCGACTAAGGCAGCATTTCTTGGTTCCTGACCACGCAAAGCAGCCCGGGTTCGATTCCACCCATGGGGATTTTCAGTCCCTGGTATAGGATCGGTGCCTACTCAGTATCGCGAGGAAAGTGAGGGGCTTACGATAGGTAAGCGGCCCTGGTCACGAAAACCAAATTTCCGGCTGGAGGATGCCGAGATCCTGACCACATCTCCCCCCCCCCGTATCGGTTGGATTACCGCCCACCTCTGCTGTGCGTAAGTGGGCGTGAGGCCGTCAGTCGTGTTGGCCCTTGGCCCTTTTAGGACTGTCGCGTCAGTGGCTAACTTTCTTTATGCAGCTATGATTTGAAGTGTTGGAGCAAACTTTTACCATAGATAATTATTTTAGTAAAAAATCCAATTTTTAACCACTATATGTCACTTATCTTGAAGTACTAGGTGACCAAACATTCCGGAAATGTTTGAAATAGGTAGTGGCAGCCTCGAGGGGCTGACAGATAATTATTTTAAAATGCTTATGACATCATTGTTATTTAAATGGCAAGCTGTAAGGTTTCCTTATGTATGCATAAAATGACTTCTGACACCACTCTTAGTTTTATTGGACTGTTTAAATATTCAAGTTCTTTGTGTCACACTGCATAACTTGTAAATGACTTTTCTCTTCGGGGATATTGAACAAAGATTTGCCTATCTAAAACACAATAGTAGTGTGAGACTGTTATGCATCTTTCAGAACACTGTCTTAAATAGTATTTAAGAAAGGTTCTCCAGAAATTCGAAGAAATGCAAATCTGGGAAAGTGAAGAATTCAAAATGTGCTTATTCTCCACAGAATATATGCTTCCATATTATATAACGCTAATTTCTTAAAATCCCTAAAAACGTGAATGAGAACACCTAAATTTCACATGGGTGTAGATTGTTATGACTGCATCTGAAGGATAATATAAGAAGAATATCAATTTTGAAAATGAAAAAAGTTTTCCCTATTATTTTGCATTAGCTTGAAGGACAAAATGACAGATAAACAGAGAAACGTCATGTTGATGATGCTACAGGCGTTAATAACTGTTTCTTTCATTATTCTTCCTCTTTGTTTCCTGTATCTCGAACCTCCTTATTACATTGCTATGGTTAGATGTAGCGATATTTCGTTTTCCAGTAATTAATACATGGTGCTTGATTCACTCAGCTTCCTATGTCAGATTTTCAAGGCAGATTCATATATATTCATTCCTACAGTTAACAACACCCGAAACAGTATTATCTGATATTCTTTGCCACCTCTATGTGCATTTCTATTGCATCTGCATTCTGCACATTTCTATTATCGCTTTCCTGCACTATACTCCAATCCTAAGCATTGTTAACCTAACAGTCGCGCCATCCTAAAAATGCACTAAATTTATAGCCAAGCAATAATATATATACCGCCATGCCCAAGCAATTTCTCGCTGTAAAATAAAGATCTTATTCCATTCATGTTCTAAGCACATTTTGAAGCAAACGCAGTACTTTAAAGCTGCTGTTTCTAAGGGGTACTATTTAGAACAAATGGATTACATAGATTGATTCGATGGCATTAATAGGGGAAATCCGTGTCAAATATAACGCAAGGTTTGGATCGATGCTCATCTGAAAATCTGACATGCCTTAAGCTTCCATTTTTCATTTATTAAGCTCGAAACTTAATTAGACATAATATTCTGTGACAGGGTATACTGGAAACTAAATTTAATATTTGTGATTTTTTCCTGTATAAATACAAATTCTATTATAATGTTCATCTTAATTTATATGTGTAGAAGATAAAATAAAATATATTGTATAAATGCATTCAATAGTTCAGATTACAGCCTATGAACATGTCCCATTAAATAAACAATAAAACTTGTAAATGTATTCATTATTTAAGGTGCTTATTGCTTCTGTTAACCGCAATATTTTTTTTTTTTTATTGTTCCATTTATAGCCCGCCTTTAACTACTATGGTCATATCGGCGGCCGTTCTCCTTTGGAACATACTGAAGGTGTTAACTCGTTATCTTTGGTTTTAATCATTACATCACGCACACATTCACACTCTCATTCATACTTCCAGACTATGGGGAAGATGGGGAATTATCTTGGTCGGAGAAAAGTCCCCACCCCCACCGCCGAGAATAGAACCCGGGACCCCTAGCACAGTAGGCAGGTGCTCTACCGACTGAGCTAATTTTATGTTTTATTTCAGAAAACATGTTGTATATAATGAACACCTAAGTACATTATTGGCTATTTTAGAATATATGTATGGGCATTAGTCTTACTGGATCTGATATTTACCGTGTAAATATCTCTGGAATCAGTAATACAGAATATTCCATATATGCCATCATTTCTGGTGTAACATTTTCAGCTCTAGATTGCAGAATCTTGAAACTCCAAGTATATAGGTTCGATAGAACTGTAGTATTGTCAAAATTAGGAATACTTCGTCACCAAAGATGACACCTTTTTGTATACATAATTTTGTTTCGACCTTGTGGTTGTCACATGTGAATCTGAGCTAGCACTCCTTTGTTTATTCTTCTTGCTCAAATTTTTCACACCCTGTTTCAAAGTAACTCATGTTCTTTACCGGGACAATAAATATTACACGAAGTAGCATCAATAATTGCTACACTAAAACAATCATTAAACATTCAACAAGCAAAGCTGTTAAACGTGTGTACCTGTGAAACCATAAAACCATGACCACAGAAGAAACCACACAAAATAATATTGTGGTAACATCGGCCTGCATACAGTTCAACCACACTGCAGACAATAACTTGGAACTGCCGGTATTACTCTGCATCGTATTTAGCAGAAGACAGCTTCGAGAGTTGTGACGGGAGCGAGGCCTGCAGTGCGTGTGATGTCTGGCAAGAGCCGTGCAGTACGAAGTTGCCTATATAAATGACGCTTAATTAGAATAATCTGAGGGTTCAATCAGGTGTAGTGCTTTCGGTGACAACAATGTAGTTGCCACGTAGCAAATGGAACTGTTAAATTTACAATGTGACGATTTATTGAAGGACAAATATACACACAAGAAAGACTTGGCTGTCTTTTACAAGAATATCCCCCAAACCAGATTTCCGATATTGTATTCACTTGCCGCATGGATATTGTGTATGGTTGGCTCGACATGTGTGTGCGAACAATTTTCTTTTTCTGTTATGAAATTAGCTAAGTCCAAACCCCGAAGTATCCTGTTGGATCACAATCTAACATGCAGCCTTCGATTACAAATTTCCCAGATATTACGTACTGACATTAATATACTAGTTAAAGAAATACGAAACAGAAAGTGTCGGAAAATGTCCACGCAAATTTTTCTAAGTTGGTCTCCTCCAATTTTCAGAGCAATTATATTTTATGTTTTATTTTATTTCCTTTCCTTTATAACATGCTTGTCCTTCAGATAAACTATAAGTTGAAGTTTTGTATATTTTCTCATAACACAGAGGCAAAATGTAATTGTTTATAAACTGTGACCAATTGTGACCAACAACCTAGATGTAAGTAGTGCACATTATTAATACACGATACGTTTCCTGTCTTTCCTACACTGTCGAAACCCCAAAACATCAAACGATTTCCTTCTTCTTGGGCAGCAGAAATCAGCACGGTGACGTTACACGCTAACCTGGCTTTCGTTCGCGAGCATATTTGGCGGTTAGAGCTGACAGACTGCCTGTCTTCCTCTGGTATTAACTTAGTATTTCACCACCTCACGGTAGGATAGCACATTTAAGGACAGAAACATTCTCCCAAATCGAAATGAATTCAAATTAACAATAATTAATTAATAATGTAACAACATACAAATTAGCAATGAAATATTTAACTTGCGATACACTGCAATACGGGAATCTAGTAATTGTATATCAGCTTATGAAACTAAAAATTAATTCTGGATGATACTACAGTGCAATAATGCAACAGATGAAGCACTTGCTTACGAATTAGCAATTAACTAGTACAATAGAGTACAAAAATATGTGCTTGTTCAGCGAATTAAGGATTAAAGGAAATGATACCGTACAATACATAATAATTAATTACTCAGCTCTAACTACAACCCATTTTTCTTTACAGTTAGTGTTAGCATATTTCATATTTTAAATTAGAATATTTATTTTAAATATTCATTGAATAAAATTACTTAAGTATTATAAATTTTCACCTAATACTAATAAAAATACTTCAAATACTGTAGTATTGCAGCTTAAATGAGGGTTGTTTTTTATTTATTTTTCTGGAATGTTATTCTTGTGTTTCCATCTGGGGAACGGGGTGTAATTAAAAGACGTAATTAGATGGAGGTCAATTGTAATAGTGTTATATGACGATTTTTAATTATTCATAATACTTACCTGAATATCTGTTATTTAAAGTTATACCTAAATAATATATTGAATTTAAGTGCTGAGCAAATTTCTTGACTTTTGATAGCGGGGTATGTGACATTTTTATTTTGTTGAGAGATAATATGGGAGGATGGAAGAGCGTAGAACATTCCAGAGGTCTAGTGTAAGATTTCTTGCTGATTATTGCTCGACATTCAACCTATGTATACTTTACAGAGAGAACCTTCTAGAACATGGTAGCCATTGGTATATAGCCCAAGGCACCAAATAGAGGTGTTTTGATCCACCTTTTTCAACCATGGCTTAAAATTGGTATACCAATTTATCCATAACTCCTGACCATTATTCCAGAAGTCTACCTGAACTCTTGTAGGAACTTTACACACAACAAACCTATAGCATTGCTGTGCTTGTGAGATTGCGCTGGAGTAACCCGCAAACCTCGCCTATTTGCTCCGGATCAGCAAACAATCAATCAATCCTCACCTCTCCTTGCAAGGGGTGTGAGCCGTTGTTGCGTTCCCTTGGGTGACGATGGTTCGCGATAATGCTTACATTGATCGCTGACGTCATCCACACGATGTCGCTGAGGGCATCGTAACCTCGTATCCTCCAGTTGTCTGGGAGGCTCTCACCTGCTGACGCTGGAAATCGCCTCCGTCATCCTCTGCAAAGATGGTGAGAACGATGATGCCTGCGGCTGCTCTATACGTTCTCCTAAATCTTATGATTTTAGGATTGGGTTACAAGCCATGATCTCTTGAAGTTCACTGGGTGGATTGCTTGGGCATAGAAGGAAACACTCTTTTGTTGTCTAGTGGCAATCACTGATATATTTCACTTAACATTGCCGTAAAGTTCCTTATGACAAACGTTATGCGGACCTTACGTCACCAAAAGTATTCTCCTTTGTTGAGTATGCTTTTGTCAGCATATACTACAAACCCCGCAATTTTCACCCGAACTATAAAAATAAACTGATCATATCCACGATATCCCGCGCGACTTTAATGTGACTTGTAACATCCCGAAGTACACGCACTCAAAGTTTTCTCCTAGCTTCTCTATCACGTATGCGACTGTTGACATTTCTGCGCAATCTTTTCGGACTGACAGACGTGGTTTCACTTCCGCGTATGCGGCAGCGACTGTTGTTTATTCCGCGCAATCTATACGCGCTAACAGACGTGGTCTCTCCCCCACGTATGCGGCAGCGACAGGGTAAATTTCAGCTTTCTTTAACTTTATATTTTAACTGGGTCTACAATCTTCTCTTCCACTGCTTACACAGGAGACTGATGTAGCCGTTCTCTTATTGGTCGATTATAGTTGCCCAAATCACTTTTTATATTTTCGCGGATTGAGTTTTCGGGAGAATGCATATGGCGTCGGTTTTAATAGGATAACCTTTCTTTTTTTCAGGAATTACACGATTTCTCCTGTCTGAACTTTCCTTGAATGCACCATTTGGAACCCTCAAGATATTTTTCTAACTCCAACATTGGAGGCACGCACGGGGGCTTACGAGACCTGTTCTAAAGAATATCCAAATTTTTAGGCTGTAGAAACATATGAGATATGGTTTATGCATAACATAGAGTTGAAAACTGCTTTAATTAACTTTTAACATATAATTGATTGCTAATAGCAGAGAGTACATCCTACAGACAGGTGAGAGATGAACGTAATTTGGGCGTTAATTCTTTGAAGAACAGCTACAGATGTGTATGTCTAATGTGGCATATTCACACTATAGTAATAATCTGATTTTTATGTTTCGAATGCTTAAAAGAAGTTCTTCCTTCACGACTGGAAATAATGGAATGGAGTTGTTGGCAGTACTGTTGAATAAAATTGCTGAGGAATTAAATTTTCACTTGTGTGAATGTGTCTCAAATGCTGGTTATTGTAATGCCAACAAAATTATATAAAAAGGTAGTGAAGCCTGTTATTCCACAAGGTACATACAGTATCTGAAAGTGAAACATTTAGTCTCAAGCTGCAGTACTACATGAGCATACTGTTGCCTCTGAAGTAGATGGCTGACCTGTTGACCGGAAAATTGCTTCACTGCAGACAGCAAATTGAAATTGCTAATGGAAAACGTTCCTGAGCAAGAAATTGTAAGCTTCTGGGTTAGGGTGAAATAGATTGGGAAACATAAAAGCTTTCCTTTTACATCTTATTAAGGCATCTTACGCAATACGTGATGCACTAACGGATACAAACAACCCTTATACACTGAGAGCAATAAATTTGTTAATTATATGTTCAAAACTAAAGAGCATTTCAAACATATTTCACATGTGTTTTTCACTTTTACAAAGTTTTTATTCCTTTGACGTTAATATTATTTTTGGAACACTTTGTATGTTTGTTTGTTTTTTTTTTTTTTTTTTTTTTTTTGTAATTTACGTTCTCGAACTTTAAGTCATATCGGACGATGAATGGAATGGGTGAAATGATACTCAAATGTGTTCGAGGTCTATAGAGCTTAGAGTACCCGACATTCGTCTTTTAGGATAAGGGAAAACCCTAGAAAAACCTTATCCAGGTAACTCACACTGACCGAGATTCGAACTCGGTACCTTCTGAACGTGAGGCAGACATGCTATCATCTACGCTACATTTTATTTCTGTTAAAGTAAAACTGTTTATTATATATGCAGATATTTGCAAGATTCAGAATATCATGATGCTTTGTAAGAATGAAGGTTTACATTAATGAAGCATTCTTCAACAATTTTAAATATCAGCTAAACCTAATAGTTAATTTGTGGTGATTCCGTCAAAATGACTGAAGCCTTAGCTATATTATATGTTATCTTCATTCTTTATGCAAAATATAAATAATTCCTAAAACTGCCTAGAAAGGTTCTTATACTATCAGAAAGAAATGTCTAAAGTCTCTCTGGTCTAAACATAGGATTTATTTCACAAACAGGAAAAATGTTATTTCTGCTACTAAAGATAGATTGACTGTCGCAGCTTCAGCGTATTCACTCCTTATATAATCTAAATCATGTACTGAATCATTTTCTGCCTTCATTCACAATGAAGTAGGACCTAACAAAATCCTTAACTATGTATATAAGCTGAGGCTTTCGGGCAGCCGTCTTGAAGCAGAGGTGATGTTTAAGGCTTACGGGTCGTGGTCTAGAAGTTCTTGAAGAATAAACCGATGTTTCGCCAGAAACTGCGCCTAGCATCATCAGGGTGGTGATCCGCTTGCTGTGAGAGTCAGAAGTTGAATGCTGTGTAATTAACGTGGGAGTTTTAAAACGAAAACGTTTACTTCTGATTCTCACATCAAGCGGATCACCACCCTGATGACGCTAGGCGCAGTTCCTGGCGAAACGTTAGTTCATTTTTCAAAAACTTGTAGACCACGACTATAAGCTCGGAATATAACATCTATCTTAATTATAAAGCTATAAATTAAACCTAGCTTTCTAACACATTTTCCATCGTCACATGCTATTAGTGCTGTTAATTTATTGACCAAATATGGCTTGAAGGATCTGTCTGTATTAACTGTTCTTTAAAACATCTATTGAGCTATAGATATTTTACCTTACTGATCGTAAGGAATTCACTAAATTATGCTACATTATTCAGTTTTACTTATCAGGAAATTTTACACATATTTCCTATTTAACATTATTTGTAATCAAATGAAACGCTTATACACTTCAATTACGTATGATAAGTAATAAATTTCAAATTTGTAGCTACTTGTATTCCAAAAATGACGTTGTCGTTCCCAACGGCCTCTTCTAATTGCGGTATTTATTGGTCTGTAATATTATAATAATCAGCTATGGTATGATTTGAAGATTACCTTAAAATTCAATCTCCATGCTGCAGTTATACTGAATTTAATATTTGTGAATATTACTGTGAGAAATTACAGTATTTTTGTGCAAGAATTTTAATATAGAGCAGGATGGCAGCTGCTGATATAATGCATTAATATATTTTCTTAAGTAATTCTTTATTATCCTACTTAAGAATTATAAATATCTGCATCAATACAAGGGGCATCCAGAAAGTAAGTTCTGTTTCAAATTATCTGCGCTGCAGCGCTGCGATCACAGTTCCACACATGCGCAGTAGATGCTCTGTATCAAGGAGAAGAAACGTGCGCAAATGTGAGATTGCTGTCAGCCACGTACGCTTTATTGTGCTTGTTTACAATGTCAGTGTTGATTGAAAATACCGCCGCTTGTAAAATCAGATCTGTGATTCGTTTTCTGACTGCTTATTATCTTGTTTAGAGAAAAATTCCCACACACACCGCCGGGAATCGAACTCGGGACCCCTAGCACGACAGGCAGGTGCTCCACCAATCAGTTGTTTTATTACGCGTAATGACTGTCATACATCTATCTTCATAACCCAGTTAACGGAACATTTCAATCCTTGTCTCTAAAAACCAATTGCAATCTTAATTTTAAGGAAGTGATAAACACGTGTTAATTCTTGTTGGAGTTCTCAGGTCCCAAAGTTCCGATTTTTATTTTTATTTTCGGTATTAAGCGCAACTTTCACTCATTCGATGCGTAGGTCACGTCAGTAAGTGTGAGGCTAATTTTGTGCATTTTCTTTTAATTGTGCTAGTTTCACATCAGTATACATTTATCTTTTTTGTGTTATGCAGTATACTTTAGCCTGCATAAACTCTGTATCTCTGTGTATTGCTTTGACCTATTTTATTGTAAAATAAATTGACAATTTATGTACTTTTATCTCACTGTCACTAAGAAGCCTCCATAAATGTGATTTGGATGTCATATACGAGGGCTGTTCAATAAAGAAGGATCATAAATATTTCTACGGTCATAATTTTTCGCACTAAGATTCAATCTCATTATAATCTGTTACCTTAATGTGAAACAAACACGCCGTAGTAGTTTCATTGTTGGTACTCCTGGTTCTCGCCTGTGAGAACCAGACAAGTTCAGACATGTTCAGTATCGCCTAACGCTGCAGTGGAGGTAACATGCAGTTAAAGTTGATGTTAGAGGAAGATCCGAAGATTATTTCAAACGTAATCACTGCTGATGAAACTTGTCTACGTAAATGTGATACTGAGAGCAAACAGCAAAGATCAGTGTGTAAATCTCCTTCATCACTAACCCCCAAAAAAGCTAAAGTTGTTGCTTCTGCTGGGAAAGTTATGGTCATCTCATTCTTTGATATTCATGGAATGGTTTATCAGCAAGTTGTACCTGCACACACATCAGTAACTGGACAATACTACAGGGGTGTCCTGAAAACACTGTAAGTCCATATCAGGCCCAAAAGACCATATTTTCATGAAGCAGGCTGGATGCTGCACCACAATAATGCACGTATGCATATTGGCTTACTCTCTTGAAAAAAAATCAACGTAAAGTGCATTCCTCACCGTCCCTATAGTCCGAATTTAGACCCATGTGACTTTTTCTATTCCCTAACTTGAAGAAACACCTTCGTGGGAAGCATCATCCTTCATGAGAAGCAGTAGTGAAGGCTGCGGAGGCGATTTTTAAGGATCTCTCAAAAATTGCTTCCAACATGTCTTTGAAGACTGGCAGAAACGCTGGGACAAGTGCATCACATTAAGGGGAGACCATTTTGAGAAGGACTACCAAAATTATGAGGACGCGTAAAGGTGCGTTGTCAAAAAAATGTGATTATTCTTTATTGAGCAGCCGTCGTAAATAATGTTAATATTCATCATTTAAAAAAATTAACTCAAATTAAACTTTTTTTAAAGATACTATAAAATGATAAATTACAAATGTATATATGTTATAAAATGCTAAATGTTAAAATCAAAATGCTAAATTTATGATTACAAAATGCTAAATATCACCACCCCTAACAATATTCTAATAAGTGGAGAAAGTCGTGTGGGCACAGTCACACTCTTACCTTATGGGTCACAGAGTTCCTAACAATGCCCTATTAACCGACCCTTAACATTTGAACCAGTCTTCACGTGGGTTTAGCCTGTAATTCATTCTCTCACACAAACTACCGGCAATGCTACGTGACATATGCCTGCAATTATTATTAATTAATGTCGTTTCTAGTGGGCTAACGTGGCAGCGATTAGACCTACCATTAGCTATGTAGTTTGTCTCATTATATGCATATCAGCTGAGAACAAACCGAATGATGTCGAAGGAAGTATTATCCACATGCCTGTAGCTTCAGTGATATAATAACACAATATTTTAAAATAATATACGGCTTTATATCACTTAATAACAGAAAATAAGCAATGAAATTGTACCGTGATTAAGATAGGGCATAATGTTCTTAATATTTGGTTTATGAATGAAGAACTCATAATAAATTTCAGGCACAAGGAAACTATTTTAATGGCTGTCCTAGGTGGATTTATTTCCGGCGACCTCATTATTCGCATGCTAACAGAATTAGACAGTTCGATGTCAATGACACAAGGGTATTTACTTGGCTGAAAAGTCGAGTATATAGAGATAGATTGCAAATCGTGCTAAGGTAATACATTGATGGGGAAAATCCTGAAATAATGGGTTGCGATTAGGTTTTCATTTCGGAGGTGATTAAGCACTGCGACCAGTCTTGATCAATGGTACCTATGCCTCAAAAGGAGCATCCCTTAGTTCAGAGAGTAGGGTTCCTACATTTCACCAGTTGGAAACTCCCCGGCAGGCCAGCACGCAACAGGCAGCTCACCCGACAGAAGTCAAGAAACCAGACCGGGCTCGGAGACCGGAACCCGTCCTACCTACCGAATTCTAATCCAAACCAATATTCAGATTAAGAAAGTGAGTTTTATAACATCAGAAAAACTATTTGCTAATTAAAACACAATCTATGCAACCACATGGCTGTTCATTTTCCACTCCATCGTTTCACATAGCGGGCTTAACCGTTCAACAGGCCATAGCGTCATCCATCTACCAGTCCTTTCCACCTTGCTTGCAAATGAGCAGCGACACCAACCTAATGATATCATTGATTAATTGTCCTTTTAAGCGATACATTGTGTTTATGCTTTAACGGAATGCACGCTCATATATCATGTGGGATGGGTCGGCACTTAGGGACCCACGGATCAATAGATGTTTGCTGAAATCGACTTCATCCGCTGAATCTCGATCAATCGACTACTCACATTTACACAGTGTTGTTTTGTGAGCTTAAGGCAATAGCAGCTTGAGGTATAATTCCAAGATATATATATATATATATATATACAAAAGGAAATTTTAGTAAAACACTTCTCTTCCACGATGTTTTCTTCGCAGTTGTGATTTTCACTGGTCACATCTGAAAGGCTTCTGTTATAGATTCCTCCTCTGCTTTTGCTGCTATTGAACGGTACACACACACCGTATAGTTGAGCCTATAGCACCGGACCACCCTCACTTGTGTTTAGCATATGGCATTCGCAAAGGGTACTTTAAAATCAGCTTTAAAATGCAAAATAAATCTATATTTCCATTAAATTCCAACTCTGTGTTCAGAACTACAGTTTTCTAACATTACATAAGCAAATATTTCGTTTAAAATATTCTGAAACTGCAAACTATTAACAAACCATGTGACAATGAAATTATATCCAAGTGCATAGGTTATAGTTGAATAATCAAAGGCAATTTATATTTCATTTCCAAGTCCTAATCAATTTAAAGAACGGTAGTAATTGAGGAGTACATTGGATAGAAGATGTCATGTCGGTAAGTATGATCCTTAACGATTCTAGGTTTTACACCTGGCCAGCTGTCCTTCCTATAACAATCTTATATCCAAGTGAGCTAACGATTGAAGATATAGAGGCCGAGATGCGAAAAGTTTGCCTCTAGCGCGCATCAAATGCATATGCGCCTGAACCTGCAGCACAGAAATATAAATATGAAAATGAAATGTGAAGCAAGAATTCATGATACAGAGTAAATATTTGTCTAACGACGAGAAAAAGTAACCAAAATGTCCGGACAGTCGATTATTTCGAAGAATGAACCGATGAATTCGAGGCCCCTTGACCATCCCCTCTGTAAATTATCGCAGGGCTTTGGTATGTTGTCCGCATTAAACTCGTTAAATTCAAAGGCGAACTTATATTTTCTTAGCGACCCTGATGATTGTCCCTCAAATGATTCAAATAACCAGATGTCCAAGAATTATATCAGTAGCGAAATCAAGTATTTCCAATGATATGATTGACTGTCACCGTAGCTCAGTCGGTAGAGCACCTGTCTGCGGCACCATGGTTCCCAGATTCGATTTCCGGCTGAGTGTTGGGATCTTTCTCCATATCTTCCCCAGTCTGAAAGTATGACTCAGAGTGCCAACGTGTGCGTGATCTAATGATTGAAAACTTGAAGTACCTGCCACCAAACGTTTAGAAGTTAGCCCATCGCCAATAGGCGATATGTTCCAAAAGCAGGACGGCCGCCGATATGACCATTGCAGTTGAAGGCGGGGTAAGGAAAAAATGATTTTAATATATCCATTACTGGGTAAAAATTTATTTTACACACGTTTCTGACCAAACTCGTTTTCTTTTAATGTTATTGTGAGTATGAGGACTTCTTTGTGTTGGGCAACAATACTGTAGATTCTGGTGAAATAATTTATTGATGTTTATGTGATTTTTAGCCACTATTAAATGTAGAGGTGTTCCTAAGAATTTATAAACAAGAACCATTATATTTATTTTAAAAAAAGTTGCTGGAAATCTTTTAAAATAAATAAAAATATTAAAAATTAAAGGCATAGTCATTTTATTCCTACGTCAAAATCTAACACTTATAGATAGACTCATTCTGAAAAAATTTGATGTCACGGTCGTGATATGAACCACGGATCTCCTGGTTTCCGTCCAGTTGTTCTTTCCCACTGAGCTACCATGTCCAACTGTCGTCGCGTCATACTGTGACATTGAATTTTTTAGTTTGACGCTATCTGTCCAAAACCTTAGCCTATACACGGCTAGCATGAAGGAATTATTAATTTCCATCAATTAGCTTATCTAACACTTATGTAGAACATCGTAAAGCCAGTCAAATGAACGTTAAAGAATCGTCAGTATGTCTTTCAAATGTCAATTTTTATTCTCTTTGATAAGGCACTCCAAAAGTTAACCATACACAAAGAATTTTATATTTTTTAATATTTATTGTATAAATGATGATATAATGCTTTCATTATCAGTACTATGGTTTACATAAATTTCGCGAAACCGTTTAAAGTATAGTTTTAGGCTTAAAAATTCGCAATATTTAGGAAATATTGATCATGAAGGTACTAGGTATAACAATAACAAAAATGAAATGTAAATGTGAAAAAAAGTTTTTTTCTAAATTTCACCAGACCTTGCTGTAACAAATTACAACTCAGAAATGCAAAGATACGCTAAATTCAGGGCATAAAGCACATGCAGATAATTCACATCCAGAGACACTCAGCGACTCTGTGCCAACATTTCTCCGCTGCACGTATTTGGAAGTTATTAGGGTTAAGCTGGAAGTACTATGTATCTTAGAAGCTGTCATCCATCCGCATTTTGACGCGATTCAATTCCGTTCCGACTTTAAAGTTAAATTATACGGAGCAATAACGTGGCTTGTTTGTCAAGCTCAGGGATATGGGTTGGGGGTGGAAACGGCAGCTCCAGTGGAAAGGGAAAACTTGCATCTTGAGACCCACCAATGGTAATTAGGGTAAGGAAGTTCTTGGGCATCAGGGTCGTAAGGAATTCGAACCATGGTCGGCGACTTAGGAGAAGACATTCCATTTCCTTCCTTTGCAAGAGTCCCCTCTTTAGAAATGCTTATCTTGTTAGTACCATCACTTTGTGAGATCACAGAGAACATGACTGTTCACCTTATAGACAGTGCTTTGATATCCGTCCATGCGAAAGTAATTAGAGCGGCTCCTTTAACCACAGACCCAGGCCAATTATTTCTAAATCCTTCCGAATCAGATACAACCCAGTGGTAACAAGAACCTATATCTACCAAATTAGATACTGTTGTCTCTTAACATTGGAAACGAAACATCTTCTAATTCTTTCTTTTCCATTTTTCTCTGTATTCTTCGACCGAGTCTGCAATATGTAAGAGTTAGTTTTTGTTGATACATCTCCCATTCATGCTTTATTGGTGAAAAGTTACATTTCCTATATTCAGCGATAGCGACATTACATTGTGTGTAATGTAACTTTGTAGGTTCGTGAAATTAAAAGTCCAATTACACAAACTCAAAATATTCTTTATTTCCACCGACTTACAGTTTAGCACTTGCCAATTACACAGAATTACGTACCGCACACAATTACAATTCACCAGTTCGTCTCTCATAGGTCCACTCTGCACTCGCAATTACACGCAACTGCTCCGATGCACGTGCACAGTCTTCCGGTCTGTTCCCTCACTGGGGGCTCCTCACGGCTGCTCGCCAAGAACTGACTCTCTTCAGCCCGGCGCGTCGCTTATATAAGATCAACTGACCGATCTAGAAGGTTCCGGGTTAGATGAAATATCCCGACTGTTCCAGACCTCAGGGAGAGGGTAAAGAGGCGGCCAGTGACCGGTGACACTTTCCTCACCATTCCCTTCAGTGAACGCTACAAGATAAATGGATAGGCGTGGTCTGAAAGCCTTCTGTCGCCCACCCAGCTGCTAGCTGGCCGTGCTTTCCGGTAATTAGGTGACAGTATTGTGACTTCGTTGGTTCATAGAATTAGAGGCACAATTAGCAGAAATTCAAGTTGTCCTTAATTTCCGTAGAAATACGCTTTGGACAACCCTTACAGTAGCAGAATTACGTAACATACACAAATACAATGCTCAAGTCCGTTGACCACATACAAAAGAGTTCTCTAAACTACCAGTTCAATTACCACTCTCTCCTTACGGCTCTGTTTACAACAACATCTCTCGTTACAACTCCGTTTACCACTACTACACTGTCGCGATCTCTTATATATACCTCATTGATAATTGTAGACTGTTCTGTAACAAACATGAATTCGAATGTTCTCTAAGACGGCACCAGACAAAGTACGAACGCTCCAGACGTCTAACTTTATCTTTGTCGGCAAGCCCTTTTGTCGTTATCTTCAGGCTCTTTATCTCTGTCCTGCGCTATCTGTTTGTGCGCGTCGCTGCGCTATCGTAAATAATGGGTTCGCGACAATATGCATAAACCACATTAAATCTGTAACTAGGTAGTCTAGGCAAGTATACATTGCCAAACCTGCTTCTTCACTCTATTTTCACTTACATTTGGGAAACTAGTTAAACTTCTATTGAGCTTTCTTAGTTCACACTAATAATTGATTAATGTGAACTATACTCTATTGGGCCTTAAGTGTGTACGGATGATAACATTGCACCGTACCACAACTTTTAGAGCGAGCGAAATAAGCGCCAGTGGAAATAGTTCGTTACTACATTGCGTATATTACCGCTTATTTTATACATTTAAGTAACACACGGGTGAATACTTACCGCAATACAAGTTCTAAAACATTTAAACATTAGATTAAATATTTTACTTCCATTTATTGTCACGTGGTATTCGGCACTTCCCCGATTGCGCTGTATTTACTGCGTTGCTTTGCCACTAGTCTTGTTGGTATTGCGCACAGATTAATACGAGCGCTTTTCCAGACCCGCACTGCTGCAGAGAAAGATATAACATGCGATAAGAATCAGATGTAAACAGTTGACGGCAGAGAGGTTCAACCACGTGTTCGTTGGCTAAGTGATATGGTCGTGCTGCTCGAACGGTTGTCATGGATTTAGCTTTGGTAATAGATACCTCTCAGATTGCTCCATGTGGATTGAACATCTATCTGTCATTTGTGATTCCTGCGAATTCCATTGGCTGAAGTGATGTGTTCAGCAGAGAGTCGGAAAGCACGGCAGTTCCCCTCTCACTCTTACAAGAATAATCAGTGCGTCATCTAAGAGGTTTCTATTAACAAAGATAAAGCCATGGTAGCGGTTCGAGTAGCGCGACTATACAAACCGCAATGTTTATGTGCGTCCCCACTTTGAGTCTGACGGGACTATAGTACAATTGCTCACTACCACTTTTCATTTATTCGTTACATTCTTCTGGGACAAGGTGGCATAATGAAATACGTTCGACGTAGCCTCTTTCTCCGGATGGTACACTCAATCCGTTGTAGTAACAACAACCAGTACACGTCACCAGATATTTTTTCGGAGACCAACACTTATCTTCGCAAGAAAAATATAATTGTCAGCTTCAGTGTCGGGTTGGGTCCTGAGTTATTTAGGCTCTGGAATATTGATTCCAAGGTCTTTGGTACAAATGCAACACAGACAAGTGCATTTCTAAGAATACTTAAAGGTGATAGCTTCGTGGCAGTAGATTTACTAATATGTAATACAACTCCTCCAAAATTGAAATTCCCTCACACCGGCGACGTTTACCAATTACTTATATATTCCCAAGATGTTAGCTGAATTGCAGCTTCAAGTGTGTATCTACTGTTGATGTCATCAACTGCTAAATGAATGTTGAAAGAATTTTACATAAATATAAACGCTTACAATACAACACAAATCTTTCCTGTAAGTCACTCTTCACTGTAAAGGAATAAAGAAAACACAGAGCTCCGAATTTCTCACTTGTTTATTCATCATACCTTACAGTTGAAGTGGACTTGATAAGTGGCTAGCATAGATGGCTCTCAACCTGTCATTGATCAATTTGCTCCCGGCTGCTACATTAGTGAACTATGACATTTATCTCTCAGTGTATGAGAGGGTGTGTGTGAGGGCCAGATAAGTTGGCTAATACATTTAATGAAAGGGAAATGTTAGCTCTTTGAAACGCGTTGTTTGGAAATATAAGGTTAAACTGTTTCCAGCTACTGCAGCATTATAACTGCTAAATTTTGAAGTATGGATATTTCTACGGCTTAGGAAATATTATATTCCGACTGTGAACTTTAGGTTCTACGGACTGCCGACAATCGATGGCAGTACTTCTCTAATATTAAGGGTGTACGACTTTAGAAACACGAATTGTAAAATTACACGCTATCTTTATCAATATGAACAGCTCTTACCTTATGCCAAACACAATAAAGTTTCTAGTTATACGATGCCAAATCGTAATATTTCATATTCACACCGAAGCACTACTTTTTACTCAGTTACTTGCTAAATTCTTAGGTTTCTTTTCCCTTTCCACTTTTCAGGACTGAAATGTGTGTATCCCTTTGTAGACAACTCTGTGATTTCTTAACGTATTGAATTCTAAGTAACCAAAGCTTGAGTTGATGGACCTCCACTTGACTCTTTTCGCCGAAACGCCTAATTCTCTTAGTTTCACTGACTTATAGCTGGAGCCTGGATTTCTAAGCAAAATGCTTATAAAAGCTTTTGTGCTGAAATAGGTGTTTGCTTGCTTATTTTATGCTTTTTAATTAAAATAGCTTATTTTATCCAAATCATATTAATTTAAAAGTAAATTTTCACTCATAGGCATCATTTAATCTTTGGACAGTTTACATCGTCTCGCTGAAAGAGCTATTAGCTGATATATAAACGTGGAAATTTTTGTCTCTAGCGTAAAGACAGTGTTTGTACTGTCACCGATTAAAATAAATAAACCTTGACGCGACAGCTCTAAGAGGGCCAAGGACTACCAACCCGACTGCCGGCCTCACGCCCACTTACGCAAGGTAGATGTGGGCGATCATCCAACCGATACGGGGAAGAGATGTCATCAGCATCTCGGCATCCCCAAGCCGGAATGTTGATTTCCGTGACTAGGGCCGCTTACCTAGCGTAAGCTGCTTACTTTCCTCATAATGCCCTAAACTGGGGACTTAAAATCCGCACCCCATGGGTGGGATCGAACCCGGGCCGCGTTACTGTCACCGATTAGAGTTCAAAAATTTCAGGAAGTCCTTCCAAATTTAACTTTACTTCAGCCAGTTTTAACTCGATCGGGTTCTCGGTTAAAGGCAGTGTCATCCTACGCAGAACATTTCAATGAAATAAGACTGTGTTGTACTCCTTAGATGTAGAAGATGCAGGCAACATCGCCACAGCACAGGAATGTTTTGCTAATATTGGCATTCAAGATAAGATAGAGTACATCCATAAGCGCTTCTCCAAAATACCTTCTATTATAACACAGTTGGAAGCTCAAAATAATGTCTTGGAAAATTCACTTTCTTTGATAGACGAAATTAGAGTAACGTTTGTCTGCAGACACTCGCGGTATTGTTAAAACTGCCTTTGAGAAACTCAGTAAGGTATTAACGAAAAACCCTAGTTACGAAACACTCTGTAAAATGTCTATAAAACTTTCTGATACAGAAACGTATATCGAAAGGAAATTCATTAAAAAGGACTGTGGTGCTTTTCGCATGTTCCAGTAACGTCATGCGACGTTGAGAGATCCTTTTCACAGTACAGAAAACATTTCACTGAAAAACGGAAGAGATTCATACAAGAAACTTTCAAGTAAACTCTCTCGTATACTGTAACAAGCGTCAGTAACATAGCTCGCCTCGGTAGCGTAGATGGTAGCATGTCTGCCTCACGTTCAAGAGGTCCCGAGTTCGAACCTCGGTTAGGGCGAGTTACCTGGTTAATGTTTTTCCACCGTTTTCCCTTATCCTTACAGACGAATGTCGGGTAACTCTAAGCTCCATGGACCCTGAACACATCTGAGCATAATTTACTCATTTCATTCACCGTCCGATATGACTTAACGTTGGAGGACGTAAAATTAATAATAATAATAATAATAATAATAATAATAATAATAATAATAATAATAATAATAATAATCATCATCATCATAATAAAAGCGTGAGTCACATAAAAATTCTACAGAAATATACGTTTATGATTAAATTTTTATTTTTATTTGCTTATTTTTGGTGCTTATTTGTTTCATTTTTCGTGCTTATTTCCTGGCTTATTTCACAATTTGATTGTGCTTACAAATCCGGGCTCTACTTATAACTAACCATATTTTTCTTTATTACTGGTCACCTATTTATCGTCTATCTTCTTGTTGTGGTTCAGAAAGCTAGTAATGTTGTTAGTTAATATTCATTTTTAACTAGCCTCTGTCGAATTTATGTTATTTTATTAAATATAATTTAATAAATCCATAATTGCGAACACAACACTCTTCAGAATTATCTAATGTTTCACATCCTCACTTATATTTGAACATTTAACCAGTTTTTAGCATACTGTCTTGGAATGAAAGGAACGTTTTGTAGAGTTCTTACTATGGAAAGAATTTGATACATCTCTTTTCAGCGACCAGCACAGATCAGCTATCATATTCACATTCCACTTTCCCTTTTAGCATCTTTCTATTTCCTTTATGTCCTGGTGAAATCTTTACCCTGCTCCTCAATGACATGACCGAGATTTTCTGGAAAATCGTCCAAATGAGAGTGCAGGAAATATACGTATTTTAGCCCAGCATTGTTTCTTCAAATAAGGTATCAGAAATCAACTTCCTAATTTATGGACCAACAAATACTCCCTCTTTAATTTTAGCATCAGATATTTTAGGGAACTTCCTCCAGATATATTTGTAGCAGTTGCCATCCTTATTCAAAGCCTTCACATATTGCTTCATTAAGCCTGATTTTATGTGCAGAGGTGTTAAAAGAACATTTTTGGGGTCCACAAAACACTCATGAATAACATTTTTCATTCGTGGCACGTGACTGTCTCTCTGCTTCCAATGTTTCTCTTGTCCAGTGCTTGAAGAACAAAGTTACCACAGATATAGCAAAATATATCAGGGTTATTTTTACACTTTCTGGAAGAAAATTGCTTCACATTCTCAAAACATGGATGACAAATAACTGCCTATCACAAAAACAGATCCTCACTATTTGAAAAGAAGTTATAGACGGAGCTAAATTTGCAGGGTTTGGACTTAAAATAAGGCATACGTTTTTGTCTGATACACTGTTACATTGTTATACTCTTGTGAAGCACTTTAATTTCAACAATTAAATCAGTGCTGTTTCTTCCTTTACTGGTTCCTTTTCAGTTCCATACAATATATTTATGCACAGAAGTACATTAAAACATTTTAGGTATAACTACCAATTGTGCAAAAAAGGTACGTGGCAGAAATAAACTGATTGCAGTTTAGGAATTAGCACATCAAATTTAGTAAAGTAGACCTATTTTGGAGGAAACCCCGGAATCATGCACAACGGTGTAATTGGTTATATCGGCTAGTGTAACTTTAGTGGATGCGATTCGTTGACTAGTATCACAGAGAATTATTGCGCAAAAGGATTATATCAAAGGTTCATGTTCGACTCGATTATGAAAACAAAGTAATGTTGAGAACTGTTTAGGCAGTTTTCATAGACTGACTTGCTGCTTAATATACACGTGCCATTCTTTTGGATGTCAAGATCTGGTTCGATAAACTCATGAATTCTTAAACAAAAACAATGCTTTTAACGGAAGAAGTTTTGATTAAATTGGAGTGCTTTTAGATTACTCTACAGGAAAGATCCTTTGTCGACTGTTTTAGGAAATATCTGTTTAAAGAGGATGCACTATTTTGGTAAATAATATTAAAGGTGATTTCATACATGGCGAGTGTAATGGAGGAGTTATGACGACATGATAATGCAAGTGACCCCAATTTCGCTATTGTGTGTTGCTCTTGATAGACAAAAACTTAACATTTTCTGTATAAATAAAGAGTGTGTTAGAAGTTATGGAACGAAGCTTTCAAATGCCAGTAGCTGCAAAGATTCACATAGCAAATACACTCTCTCAATCGAAGCATTGTATGATTCCTATGCTTTTAATCAGTAAAAGTGTAGAAAGAGGGAAGTACCACTTTCACACTGTACAGAAGCACATAAATGTTTCAGGGAGATAATGTAGCCAGTTAGGGGGCTTTTGTAAGATTCCTATTCGAAATGAAGTGGATTACAGCCCTATAAAGGTCTGCGTCTTCGAAATAAAGCGTCGAGTGCTATCTCAAAAAACTGCAGAGGTGTATAATGACTTAAAATTTCACGATATTTAAATGCAGCAGAAAAAAGGAGCACTTTTGCAATCGACAAGCTGCTCAAATCACTTGTAATGTAACGGAGCTACACAATGCACTAAAATTGAGTAGAGAGGCAAATACGTTCATCCGTATACAATTTACCGCAAGCTTTGTTTACGCACTTGGTCCGCTTTTGGCTTCCTTTGCTAGGTTTCTGTTTGCCGTGAACCGTTATTTATTTGCTTGTTTGCTTTCCAATCCCACCCTTCCTCCGTTGTCCGACAGAGTGAGAGAGAGTGAGAGAGAGACTGAAAGACATCACGGCAATATCAAACAGCCGCATAAACTGTGATAGTAAATCGGGAGACAGTCTTTGAGGCTGGTGATAAATACATGGTTTAGTACAACACAAGAATACATTTACAGCCGCTAACGGCAAAAAGATACTGCTACCTGTTTCACTAGGGTAACATCACATAGGAATTTATTTTACCAATAATGCAGTGTTGCCCTTGCTTAGAATGGCAACGTGGCAAATTGGTGGCTGCACTTTGTCGCTTTATACAGAGTGTCGCACTCACTGCAAATTTTGCGTACTATAATCTTCGCAAAAGTTAAAGGCATATGGAGGAGGGGCACACTCTAAGGAGTCTTAAGCTAGCTCTCCTACCAGCACTGCCGAATGTGATACACGCATCTCACGTGCCTGAACTGAGAACATTCCCTCATTAATTACACTCGGATATTATTATTTGGAAATGACTGATGCCGGTCTCAAAATAAGACAGAATTTAATTTTCTGATCATTACCGTACAAAAACCCAAACTCTACAATACCTAGAACGCGAGTGATACACATTTTATCCTTCAAATTGTTATGGTTACCCATTATCAATCCATTCAACACTGATTAGCCTGAAAAACAACAACATTCCTTCCTGACAATACTTATCTCAAGCAGAAATAAACAGTTCACCTACTGAAAGCAGTTTGAAACAGACCGAGTTAATGTTCAGTTCGATTTCAGGGTTTATTATTCTGTTAAAGTGAACGGCATCGTTAAGTCGTGAGTCAAATTCCAGCTTAAATATTGCTAATATTACATTGAATTATTATAATACACATATATTTTCTTCAGTGTTTGTAATTCGAATGCGTAATCATGTCCCTCAAGGCTGGAACACGTATTTTTCGATCAACAAACATGAAGTGATTCATTCTCAGGGCAGAAATATTATATTTAATATGAAAAAGTTATTAGGAAGGCTCTCCAGTGCTAAATATAGGGTGAGTGTGGATTTTTCAAAAACCCAGCAATTAATTGTAAAAGATTGTGGTGTAGGTGGTGTACACAGTGTCCCGAATTTTTAGTGAAGCAGGTTCATACTTAGAAAAATTGAGTGTGCCTGTATTTTAATCTCCGGGAAAGACGCACGAAGTTAGAAAGCAGGTTACTGGATTGGAAACCGTGCTTGCTGTTCCGCTGCTGTGACTTATGTCAAGGTAGAATTTAAACGTTTTAGGAATATTAAATGTTCTGTTTAATTACAGTAAAAATAGGCAGGACCTTTGCTGGTGTGTAAAACGTGCTATGTATGGAGCATCTGCCGGTACATCCACCACGCTTGGCAACAGCGCTCCGCTTGAGCATTGACAAGCGTTCACATGCCTTTAATTTTTCCACCGTAGTGCAGCGCACACATTACCTTTTTAGGCACAAAATGAATGGCATTGAATCTTCCGGAATCATTTCACGAGCTATAAGGACCAGCATACTTTATCTTTAAGTTAATATGTCTGTAAAATTTGATCAAAATTCTGGAAAGCAATGTTTTATGCTAAAATAAATACCAGCTCTGACATTAATACGTATAATAGGAACGTTTTTGCTACCAATTATTTCGATTTATATATGAACTCAGGCGCAAAGTAAACTGCAAACATGGCCTTCACAACCTTATTTCTCACAGTTTTCCATATTCAAAGTACACCAGACAATAAAGAGCTTTTCCTGATTTGTTTAAAACATATTGTAATGCTTTCAAACAATATTAAATACAATGTATTAAATTGTATTGTATAAAATATATTAAATGTATTAGGTTTTAACAAATAATCCTTAATTCTCGCAAGTAAGATATAAACATTTTTAAACGGAAACCTTGGGAGTGTAAAAACTACTAATTTTTTTTTAAACTTGATATAACAAGTATTATATGAACCCTCTTCAGTTAACTCATTTATGGAAAAACTGGAATTTGTATGTTAATATTTACAAAAATTCATGGTATGTAACACTTTTAATAGAACAACGAATTTACAGAATAAATATTCACATTCAGGTATCTAGACAGATTAGAACTTTGAAACACAGAGAACCATTTCACTTGTGTGTATTTATTAGGATAGACTTCAATAATTTGTCTAACATGCCACAGATTTTCTAAATGTCCCAAAAGCTTTAACTAAACAAACATAAAGGAAGCAATTTCCCTTCAGTACACGAGCCATTAAGTAACTTTATCTGTAAACAACTCAAAGGATCGATATTCAATCGGAAACGTAATGTGTCCAAGAAAATATTAATTAAAAGGACGTTACGAATTTCGCAATTTATTGTTTAATCAGAGGATATTAAATAAAGTGTTTTTCACTAGAAAGGTCATTTAACCCCTTCCGCTTTGCTTATTTATGGCTTTTAACTAAAATAATTTCTGCAGAATTTGAATGTATAATGACATCCTAGCTCTGAGTGATTATTTATGGCTCTAGTTATGCTTACTATGTATAATAAAAATGTGCCGAGTGGCACAGAGGCTTATTGCAGGTAATTGACTTTCCTATAGGGGCGGTGATAGTGCCATGTTTTGCTTTGTCTAGTGTTTGCCTGCGCCACCGTCTCTATCAGGAGGTCGAGGCTGGGTACCTTGCCCTGAGCGAGGCAGTTGGGGTTTTAGGGCTCCTCTCGAAAAACGGTGCTGAAGTGTGAAGAACATTCGTAAAACTATTCATTGTACGTTGTCGTGAAGTTCAAAAATATTATAAAACTGTTCAGTTTAAATTTATATAAAAGCAGATTTTTTTATTTTCACGAAAGTTCAATTTTCGTTTTCGTGAAATCACTGTATGGGCTGTATTGTATTTGTAAAGGGAAGAAGTTAAATAAAGTTCTGGTGCAGTATGGTGGCAGAGCGTGGTTTCGATCCACGGACCTCTGGGTTATGGGCCCAACACGGTTCCAGCCCACCGATACGCGGAGGAGATGTGGTCATCATCTCAACATCCCCCAGCCGGAACGTTGGTTTACGAGGCAGGGCCGAGTACCCAGCGTAAGCTCCTCATTTCTCTCACGATGCTTAGTGGGCACCGGTCCTATATCCGGGACTTAAAATCTTACCCCATGAGTCAGTTCGAACCCCGGCCGCTTTCCATGGCCAGCGACAAAAGCATGCTGCCTTAGGCCGTTACTCCACGGCACAGGACATACGTATTGTGACTTTGTGGGATTGTAGAATTAAAAGTCCAAGTTGCAGAAATCCAAATGTACTTTATTTCCGTAGAAATGCACTTACAGTAGCAGCATTACGTCACATACACAATTACAACCTACCAAGCTCATTGACCACAACAAAGAGCTCACTTTTCAAACACAGCAGTTTCAATTACAGCTCTCGTTCCGCCTCTGTTTACATCTGTGACCGCTGGCGTGTCGCCTCTTATATATACCACTACTGATATCACTAGATATTGTCGGAATATTCCGGAACAGTCAAGATATCACTAGAATGTTAAATTTACCTCACTTTACCTGTATTGTCATGCCTTATATCTCCGTGCTATGTTTAGCTGCTTAGGCAAGCTCTTTATCTCTGTGATACACTATCCATCGGTTATCTCTTTGCGCCGAACTTTTGTGCACGTCGCCGTGACAGTACTATATATATATATATATATATATATATATATATATATATATATATATATATAAAATCCTAAAAAGACTATAATTTACATTAGTTCCCCAGATTTAAGGAAAGTACGGGGAGAAAAAACTGAATATCTCGTGCTCCGGTTGTTTGCCCCAGACTGGAATAACGAACATCTCGTACATTTGCTCTGAAATAGCCAGCAATGCTACTTTATTCATAGAGGGGGGCGGTACCCACTGCTGTTGTCGTGTATTACTCATGTCAAATATGATGCTGGTTATAGAAGTGTAGACGTATGGAAAACGTATTGTCGGAACGTCGGAACTCCCGATAGAATCGGCCGGCA
Source organism: Mantis religiosa (assembly GCA_030765055.1). Lineage (NCBI taxonomy): Eukaryota > Metazoa > Arthropoda > Insecta > Mantodea > Mantidae > Mantis > Mantis religiosa. The sequence continues at coordinate 37,290,900 of CM060948.1, forward strand.
GCAGGGTGGCAGGAGGCAGGAAACATTCGCTACGCCTACCCATCTGTCTTGTAGCGGTAACGAGGGGGATGCTTGGAAAAGCATCGTTAGCCATCCCTATCCCCCTCCTTGACGTCTAGAACCTGCAGGATGATTCAGCGAATCGCGAGACTTCGAGAAACGGCGATATCCCTATAAAAAGGGGGCTGCAGTTGGCGGGTGAGTTCAGTTCTTGGCGAGCAGCGTAGGAGCGCCGTGCAGGTGTACGGACGAGAAGACTGTGTACGTGCATCGGAGGAAAGTATATAATTGCGAGAGCAAAGTGGAACTGTAACGGACGAACTGGTGAATCGTAATTGTGTGCATTACGTAATTCTGTGTAATTGGCAAGTGTTCAACTGTAAGTCGGTGGAAATAAAGAACATTTTGAGTTTGTGCAATTGGACTTTTAATTTCACGAACCCACAAAGTCACAGTATGTTTGTATAAAGGAGGATACAGTGCTCCATGAAATACCAATAATAATTGAGCAATAACATTAGAGTAGCAGTGATTTTATAGGGGATAAACCTTCTTATGAATATGTTACGATCTTCTTATATAACAGAATGCAGAACAAGAAAGTGATGCCGAAAACTAATTTCCAATTTTGAAATAGTTTCGGGAAAAATGTTCATGTTTTGAAAAGATGGAAACTTATACATGTTTAGAAATTTTTAAGTGTGTAGAATGTGCAGCAAAGCTACACATAGTTAACCACGAGATGCTGAAAAATATATCTTTCATGTTAAGTGAATTAACGAAAAATATGTAATTTGAGTGAAAGTTCTTTTATATGAAACATGTTTTTTACACTGTATTGGCAAATACTCTAATAAATTTGGAATAAATTTGGATGATAGTGACTTTTGAAATAAAATATAACTGCAATAATTTTCCATATAACGGAAGAATGAATGAACTACATATACAAGATATTTGAGTCCAGCATTGCCAAACTTTAGCTAACCGGAGCTTAATAAACGGCAGAAGACTAAATCAACCTGTAATTTGGTGTCAGTTTTGAATTATTCAAGATAATCTGCAATCGAAGCAGATACAGGAGCTATATTCTAGCATTGATGCATAAAGATACCGCAGGTGCAATGCTGATGGGTAGAGGGAAATGAGCTTCCAAATTCCACTAATCATATGCGCGATTAATCCTTAATTAATCCACCTGATGTTTGCAGACGTCTGCCTTAATCCCTCGTGGTTTAGTATCGAGAGAAATGTGATTCTATACGTAGTATAATTGAAATGTAGTGAAAGCTGTGTTTGAAGCATAGGTTGTTAGAAATGTTTTTATGTATCTTAATAAAAACTCTCAAATATTGTTCCTATACCAGTTGCGGTTTTAATGTGAATTATGTCATTATTTTGTCGGTAGAATTATGCTAGAATGACAAAATACGAGTTTTAAAATAAATTCAAAATACCAGGGATGTTCAATAATGAATGATCACAACTTTTTTGACAACGTACCTTTACTCATCCTCATTATTTTGATGGTCATTTTCAAAATAGTCTCCCCTGAATGCGATACACTTGTACCAGCGTTTCTGCCAGTCTTCAAAGACATGCTGGAAACCATTTTTGAGAGATCCTTCAAAATCGCTTCCGCAGCCTTCACCACTGCTTCTGATGATGGATAATGCCTCCCACGAAGGCGTTTCTTCAAGTTAGGGAATAGAAAAAGTCACATGAGTCTGAATCCGGATATTATATTTATATTATATATTATATATAAGTGGTTCATAGTAATGTCACATTTGCATTCGCGTAGACTGCCGAGAGATCACGTTGCCATTGTTGTCCATTGTGGAGGGAAAGTTCGAGTGACCGTCGCAAGTTTGCTAGTAGGAGCTGCGAGAGTGGAGTAATCGCTCCTGCTATTGTCTATTGGCAGAGAGGCGGTATAGGCACGCCATCAAGGACGTCCAGTAAATCATGTCATGTGCTGAAGTCACTAGGCTGAGGCGGAACTGTGTTATTACTACTACGCAAGGATCTTTAAAGACTATGTTTCAAGAGCTTTCCAATTTTACAAAGATCTACCGCGCCTGGCCGTTGCAAGTGGTGTGATTCGACCAAATAGTACATAGATGTGTGATACGTTCGAAGCTCCGTGATCCTGAGTCGGCAGGTCGTAGAAATGTCAGGAAGCAGTTCAGTACTTACGGCTGCGGGTGAGGAATCGCCGAGCGGTGGAACCGGCAGCGAAGCAGTTTACGTGTTAATATCAGAGTTGTGTTTTGAATTGCCATGTGGCTCCGCATAGGAGGTGAAACTTGTATTTATGTAAGAAAGATTATAGCAGCAGAAATTGTGCACGCTAAAGAGATGTTGTCTAAAAGTGTGGCAGCAGTTTTAAGGTGCAATTTGTGGTCTTGTCACTAAACATAATAACTCTACTAAAATATTGCATGAATCTAAATGACATATCACATATTTCCGCTCGTTCTCTCAGCCAGCTTTGTGTCTGAAGTTTGTTACCAAATGCCCTTACATTTTTAGGTTAGAATTATTTATCGAGGGATACAATAGAGGTGCCCAAAGTTTCGAGTTGCTTCATCTTCTCGAAATTTTTATATTACTGGTCAAGATGAGGACATCTATTTGGACCCTTCTATGTCACTCTTGCTAAACTTAGTTAAAGTGGTACCAGCAATGCTCCTCCTGAGCTGAATAAAAACTCTTGTGGAGCGTGTTTCAAAACTTCAGATTTCTTTGTTAGTAAGCAGACAATCTAAAACCTAATTCACGGAGGTGGATGTTGGGCCACCTAAACCCTATTTGTCAAGTTGGGAAAGGGTTTGAGGTAAGGAAAGTGTGATTTCTGGCCCCACTGCTTTATGCTAACACGTTCCCAGCATCGGGTTGCGGAAGAAAGGCGTTAAAACTTTTACGTCATGTTTGCTTACGAGGGGCAGAATTTTGTCGCTTTCACTATGGAGGTAGAAATTTTTCCTGTCAATATTTGCTCGCTCTGTTCCCAAAGAACATCCTCTCGTGTGGTCAGAACGGGCTGTGTACTTCAGGTGTAACCTATAATCACTTTAGCTACTTCGAAAGTTTAAATAATTAACGCAAAAATGCAATTTGAACTGAGGATGCTTTAAAGCCAAATCATTCGTTATGTTGGCAATGTTTCCAGGTATTTTATTTAAGTACCCATCAATGAAATACCATTTTATTCCACACTTTAGTTCAGAACTGAGAGGAAGATATATGTGCTATTTAACACATTTTGAAGTAATTTTTAAACCGCACATCTAGTGTTATAATTTCCGTGTAAATTGTATGGTTTCCCTTGGACCGGAAATTGAGTCACTCCTAAGGTGATAAGGTACTGCCTACCTCCATAATACCATTTCCATGACTTTTGGGTGCACATTATTAAGAAATTACCATGGATATGTACATTAAAATAATCAGGCATGTTCTCAACACTTTTATCTATAATAATACCTCTTATTATGTGACAATTTTGTACTGATAATTTATTATATTTTCTTTTAGTTTTTGTAAAAAAGGCACTGAAATTTCAGATAATTTTATTTTTGTAAACAATTATTATTAATCTCAGAGAAAAATCCCTTCTTCTTATTATTCTTATAAGTCTGCTTAATACACACAAAAATTCATATGTTTAGGTTGATTAGTTTTTTAAAAAAAGTGTACCGGAACCTGAAAAAATTTGAAACTGTTCTAAACAGCTTTAAAGTTTATATATTGATTACTGACTTCTCACATGAGTCAGAACATTCCTGCTGCATAGTCTTGATCCTCTATATTCTTACTTGTTCTTTTCCAGTTCCTCTTCATTTGTCTTGTCTTCTTGACCAGTTCTTCAACCATTTTATCTGCTTTCAGTACTCGCAGCTCATCAATTTCTCTATATGACTACTATCATGATTAGCACATGTATTGTGTGAACTGGGCCTACTAACCTCAATATTACACGTGGTTTAGTGGTGTATTGTATTTCTAATTTCTACATTTACTGTTCTATGTTTTTTAAACGATTACCTGTAAGCTTCCTCTTTCCAAATGTTATCATATCATATATTCATCAATAGCTAGTAGAAAATATTATTCAGAAAGGATAACTGTTCACATACACAGCCAAAGACAAAAGAAAGGCTAGTATAATTGCTGTTACAGTGGTACCAGCAGAAAGATTGAAAGATACCTTACAAAACAAGGCTTAGTTCAGAATTATCTGTTTAGTATTACACAAGTTGTGATCGATTTTCTGAAAGCTTACGAAAAGGGGCGTGGCAAGAACTTAACACCCACTAATATAATTTGCAAATTAGGTACAAAATATTGCTCCAATGAACTTTCTAACTATATATTTGTAATCTTGAGGGATGACATAATAAAATGTAAAAAGAAAAAGCGAATTGTGATCCCAAGTGCAGTACCTTCTCACCCTAAAATTTGAACATGGACTTTGAGTTTTTTCGAGTGCAGCGTTAACTTCTGTAAACCATAGTTTTTTATTAGTGGCAGTTTGAGGTCAAGCTCAGGAATTAAGGGCAGAATTTGTAGGTGTCATTATCATTCTTACAGAAAGGCCGCGCCGTGGCTCAGTGGTTAGACCGCTTGGCTCTCACCAAGGCGGCCCGGTTTGTATCCCAGGCGACCGCAAATTGAGATTTGTGATGGACAACACGGCGCTGGGGCTGGTTTCCTCCGGAGTCTCCAGTTTCCCCCGCCATCTTATTCCACCGGTGCTCCAGCTTCATCTCATATATCATCAGTGTCATCGCCTGCGGTGTCGTATGTAGTAAAAGCGGGCGTTAAACACTACACATTTTATTTTATTTCATTTCATTTCATTGTTACAGAAAAAATTGTGTTTTCCTTTAGGACAATTTTCTAACTCTCGAAGCAGAATACTTTTGTTTTTGCTTCAAACATACACAAACACAGAGACAGAAAGGAGGGAAGGAAAGGCAGAGAGAGAGAGAGAGAGAGAGAGAGAGAGAGAGAGAGAGAGAGAGAGAGAGAGAGAGAGAGAGAGGATTTACTATGATGGCTTTCTAGAATATTTATAACCGAAAGTGCAATGGAAATTATCATACTTTGTTAAAATATCTTAGCATCCGAGTACACGTGTAGATTGGAATGCCACAAATGTATTAATACTAACAGCTAAAAGGAGACAAATGATTGAAAATCCATGGACCAAGAATTTAATTTTTCAATAATATTTTACAACAGTACATTAATTCTGAAGACCACAACATATGCAACCCAAATCGCAATATTTGCAAGTCATTATGTTTGTAAGTGATGATGTCATATAAATGACTGTAAAATTATTGATACGCAACTTATAGCTTATGTAGGTCCTTCTTTCTAGCCAAACTAAGCAGTGAAAGATAAGTTTTTAAAATGAGGTAGACTTAGTTGAAACCAAACTTGTTGCTTTGGAGAGAAACCGCATTCTCGGATCGAGCGTGGGTTTTACCAAAACGAATTCAATTCGTATTTCCGTAGCTTGAGGACAAGGCCTTCATTGGTGTATACTCTAGACTGAACAATAAAGTTAATAGTTCGTCTTCAAGTTAACATCCTCTCTTAACTGAGTTTGTGTGGGCTTGGATATCTTTTAATTAGCTAATTGTGTAGTAGCACTCTGAAATGCTGTTGTGGCTAATTTACTGCTCGACTTTTGCCGTATGCTAATTCATGCAGAAAGTATTTCCTTGTTTAAAACTCCCAGGAAAGTACAACCCGGAGTTAAGTAGTAAATTAACTAGGTCTTGCTTTTGAATGCCATTTACATGAAAAGTTTATACAACTTTGCGTGGAACCTATACCCAATAATTTTGCTTTCGAGCACTCACTGAAAGCAGTTTAATGCTTTAACTCGACATTCTGAGTTCTTCTTCACTAGCGTGTAAAACAGAAAACCTGTCGCATTCAAAAGACTTCCTCTGCCCAAATATGCTTGTTCTTTGCTTTATTGTGCAAATTATTTTAAGAAAATATGACCTGAAGCTTTCCTGGCGACTAATATGTTAAAGTTCCTCTGGGGAAGCAAGCCAAATGAAAATACGATTAACCAATTGACCTACTTCGTTTTCTATACACACGTCATCTCCTGACCTGGCATTTAATTGACTGAAAACGGTATTTTGTTCAATAATACGAATATTGATAGTGTTTTGTCTTTGTTTATATTTGTGTTATAACCAGTGATTCATTTGTGCTTATGACATTTAATAAATAACCTGATGATTAGACACATGTACGCTCCCGAAACGTCGATTTCGAATCGTCTTTTCTCCTGGCTTGCTTCCGAATAATAACTTGAACATATTTTAAGAAAGTTCATCTCTCTGTCTTATTAGTATCTGTACAAAAATATTAGTAAGTTTAAATGTACGTTGTAGACATGAGGAATTTAGGAGGTCCTGGTGATAATCAAATTTTATGCAGCAGATGCAAGATACTGGATTTGAGGTTTCACTCCTTGCACCATATCACGGAGTCCTGCGCCGTGGCGTAGCGGGCTAAGGCAGCAAGCGTTGGTCCCTAGCAACGGAAGGCGGCCAGGGTTCGATCCCACCCATGGTGTGCAGATTTTAGATCACGGGTATAGGAGCGTGAGGAAAGTGAGGAGCTTACGATAGGTAAGCGGCCCTGGTCACGAAAACGAACGTTCCGGCTGGGGCAAGCCGAGATGCTGACCACATCTCTTCCCCGTATCGGTTGGATGATTGTCCACCTATGCCATGCGTAAGTGGGCGTGAGGCCGGCAGTCGGGTGGGTGGACCTAGGCCCTTTAAGGGCTCTCGCGCCATGTTGTTGTTGTTGTTTTTTTGCCAGATCACGGAAGACGGGAGGAATGCTTTAGTACTTAAAAAATTGAAGCTCATTAGGATTAACTTTCAAATTGTTTACGCTACAAAAATATTTGTCCAAAATTGTGTGTTTTAATGGGAACTATGTATTTCATACATTAAGTTTGTGTTAAGTTCATACTTAAGCAACTGGAAACCTCAATAAGGAAAGGGCGAATATCAATACGCACATCTCAGGAGGGGTAATTAAAATCTGAAACCAAATTATTCAAGATAATTGCAAATACAAATTACAATATTTATGGTGGTAAATCTGTTAATCAATTGGTTTATCACAAAAGCTTCCGTTTAGTCTTAATCAACTACTGATGGATTAAATGGCACAAAAGTTGTTAGGAAATGGTAGAATGTTTATTACCTATTACTTTTAATAATATTTATTAGCCATTATTATGTTGTAGCGTAAGGTACTAAGTTACTAATCTAGAGTAAATTAATATTTAAAAATACTACGGGGACTTACGATGCGGGAATTGTACTATCATACTGATATCAAAACTGAAGTAAAACTTATAACATTATTATTGGTTTTCTTTATATAAATGTTGCTAATAGTACAACTTTAATTATGTCCGCTGTAAATAATTAATTGAGCAAGAATGCACTTTGTTGTGTATATATTAACATCTTCCCCTTTTTTCATCTAAATTAAGTTTGCAGAACTGTTTTCTGCAGGTGCTCTGCACTTTTATTTCACGTTTCATAATGTGAATAATTTCATCAGTCGATTTGAAATACCATAGTGACAGAGCGGAATAATTAACTGCTACAGGAGTGTGAGGCAATAAGACTGTATTTAGTCATTTTTAAGTTACCGTCCTCCAATATCAAGTCATATCGGACGAAGAATAAAAGGTGTGAAATGAAGCACAAATGAGCCCAGTACCCATAGAGTTCAGAGTTACCCGGCATAACACCATACAATGTTAAATCATATCGGACGATGAATGAAATAGGTGAAATGATGTTCAAATGAGCCTAGGATCCATAGAGCTGAGAGTTACCCGACGTTCATCTTTCAGTATGACGCAAAACTGAAGAAAAATCTTTATCCAAGTAACTCAACCTCATCGAGATTAGACCTCGCGTCCTCTTGAACGTGAGGCAGACACGCTATCACCAACGCCACAGAGGTGGGCAAGATGTGGTCACTGGGATGAAGGTTCTGCTTCGGAAAATACATTACTGCATTTGCCAAATAAGTCCCTAAAATATTATATTTAACGATACGTATGTTCCAATGTTTCGGCCTTTTTCAATGGCTAATATAATGCTCAAGTTGTTCTCGGGCAACAAGCCAGGTGAAAAGACGATTAGATATGACGTTTCGGGAGTGTGCATCTCTCCCATCATCAGGATATTTATTAAATGTTATAACTACAAATGAATCACTGGATATATCACAAATATAATCAAAGACAAAACACTATGAAAATTCGCATTACTGAATAAAAGACTGTTTTCAGTAAGTTAAATGCCAGGTCAGGAGATGGCGTGAGTATAAAAATTAATTGTGTCAAAGAAACGTAACTACTTAACTTGATTATCAAGCTGTATTGATTTCTGCTTCTTCAATCGACGGATTTCCATTTTAAGGCCGATTTTCAAGAGGAGCTTAACTGCAATCCTGTATCACGATTAAGCGTGCTCCTCCCAGAGGAAATTGTCAAAGCCTCCTTAGTTCTCTACTCCAAGTAACTGTTGCATTTTGCCAAGATGGTCGTCTCCTGAAAGTTGGCTCTATGGTCGTTATCAAAACAATGCTCTGCCAGTCCAGACTTCTCAGGTTGCATTAAACGAATGCTCCGTTCATGTTCGTTTATTCTGGTAGCGATGGGCCTTCCGGTTTTTCCCTATATACAGAACTTGGAAGTCCGGTTTGTCTTTCACTGGTCTCAACAGATGTTTAATCTTCGGAGGTGGCTTATGGATGGTCCTGATGTTGTATTTGAGGAGAATTCTGCTGATTCTGCCGGATAGGTTGCCGGTAAATGGGATGCAGGCTGTAGCGGTGGGCTTATCTGACGCTTGCTGTATTACAGGTTTCCCTTTCCTAGCTTTGGTGATCGAGGCTTCAACGTCATATTCGGAGTAGCCGTTTTGACGGAAAGTAAGTCTCAGGTGCTGCAACTCCTGTTTAAAGTGGCTGGGATAAGAGATAGACAAAGCTCTGTGAGCCAGTGTACTGAGAACTCCCATTCGTTGAGACTTATGATGAAAACTATGAGATGATGGGAGAATGCACACTACCGAAACGTCGATTTCTAATCGTCTTTTTACCTGGCTTGATTCCCGAGCATATTCGTCGCCAGGAAAACTTCAGGTCTTATTTGGCTAATATGTTTAATAACGAAGTTTTGTAGGCACTGAATGGGTTGAAATAATGCTTAAGTGAGCTGTGCGTCCTTCGAATTGAGAGTTCTCAGAATATTGATCCAAGCGAATTAGATGAGTTAATGCCACTTCTGATCACTTTAAACAGAAAATGGTGGAACCTAAAGCTGAAGGTAGCCAGGACCTACAAAATTAACAGATTTGAAATCTTTGTTTTCATAAAAAATAAAACGGTTATGTTTATATGCAGTCGACACATTTCTGTTGTGAAAGGTCGAAAGAGCCGGAGTGAGTGTTAGACGCAGGAGGGAAGGGGGTGAGAATTGAAGGGACACCGAAAGCCTACGATAATGGGTAGAATGTGGGGAAGGAGAAGCTATAGGCGAGAAAGGAGAGTAGATTTCTGATGTCTCCCAGACATAGATGGTTTTAAAGCATATAACCCACGATATAAAATGGTGTTGAAAAAGGTGCTTTAACAAGCGGCCAGTATCATTGAGGGCATATTGAGTTTTCACTTCAGCACAATGGAGGAATATTTTCTAAGAGGTAAATCTACCAAACTGTCACTGTATTTGAGACTTAAACATTCCTTGTAATTAAGTATATGTTTCAGTTTTATAAAGACCATTCTTGAAATACACTCCTGCTAAAATTATGGTGCTTGATTCTCATTTTGCTATGGGCATAATTGGCGTTATGAATGATCTGCGGTACAAATGGATATTGCTTCCAGGGTGTTTTAATTGCTACATATTGACACTGATCTGAAAATAAGATGATACAGAGGTATCTCGTTCCATATCGCATAGAGTTTGATACCTTCGTTGGTAATAGGTTCTATTTCATAACTGAGAATCTGTCTAGAGAATGCATCTACGATTGTTGTATACATTCGGTCTTTACACTTAGTAACATCCGTCTCTGAGGTGGGTATAAAATTTCTCAACACATATTTGGCACACGCACATTGCTAATTTGATCTGATATTCCATCTGTGCTTCAACCCCTTTATGTTTTTTAAATAATAGATGATGATTAATTCAAAATGTATTATTTTTAATTTCCTTAATATATTTAATTAATATTGTGAAATTTATTTAATTGATTAGAAGATAAAATAAACTCTTCTTTGAAATTAAATTTGTGAGCCGAACTTTGCATTGCATGGACGTCATTGTTTTACTCGCACGCGCGCGTCACACACATCGTCTCACAGATGGACATTACTGTAAAGGATATTACTCTCTCCGTCTCATACACCAATATTACCTTAAACACGTAAATTTTCTTGTGTTATACTACTTTCTTTTCAAATATTTAATTATTTATAGATGTTTACTAGCGGAGGGCTACCCCACATGTCACAATGAAGCAGAAAAATGATGCAGTTGGTTTCAGAGCAGTTCAATGAGGCCGACGATGACTTATCATTCAGAGGGTTTTTATGTTCCTGAAGGAGATCACGTATTAGATTCAGACAATTACAGAAATTCAGAAATATAATTTCAGCACATCCGAGAATGAAGAGAGTGTGACTCTACTCAAAATAGGGAAAAGGACACTGAAATTTACAGAATTTATTATGATATGATATATTTATTGTGCTTATTCCAAAATTTTACAATTTACAACTTCTGGCTACATTTATTTGTCTTTACCTTGTTGCTACCTTGACTTACATGACACCCTGGTCTTCTGCTCTGCCAGGTAGCTCTTAACCTTCATACCTCCTTGTTACTTAATTAGTCCCTTTCTTCCCCTTCATCTTCCTTTCTTATATTCTTTACATTTCTGGCCCATTTTTCTTTTACTTTCTGCAAGAACTCACCAATACTCCTTACCTTCTTTTCCTCCCTGCCCGTTAAAATTTTTATACCTACTATCCTCTTTTCTACTTTCTCCCATTTTTTTCTTCCCAAACCTTTTTTTCTCCATATTGTAACCTCCTCTCATTCTGTTACATAGTGCTCTATGCTTTCTTTTCCCCCACAAAATTCACAAATTCCCTTTCTCCTACCTCTTATCCCTCTTAGAAATATTATTCCTGTTCTCATCCAAGCTAACCCTTCTCTCTATTGCCTATGACAGTAATCTAAATATGATTTTCGTCACCAATTTCTTTTTATTTGCTTGTAAAATTGCAATGATTTCATATTTTCTAGACTTCTCCACATTTTCTGTCTTTCCATATCTTCTATTGTGCATTTTACTAATTTACCCACATCGCATGTATTCCTTTTCTTTAATCTCCATATATCTCCCATTACTATTTTTTTCATAATTCCTCCTATCTCTGCCCACCAAGTATTTGAGTTCTCTATTATTTTTTGCTGTCTCGTGCATAATTTCGTAATTTCGCCTTTTTCTTTGGCCAAAAACCCATACCAAAATGCGATTATTCTTTCCATTATTATTCCATTTGTTCTTGTCCTTCCTAATTCTACTAAAGCTACTTCCCTAGGTGCTGATGTTGGTAAGCCTAGTAGTTCTTTACAAAACCTTCTGTAGCTTTGGTCCACCATTTTGTTTACCTTCTGTGTCCCCCACCAGATCTCATGGCAAGATGAACTGTTTCATATATTATGACAAATTCTGGAGTACATACTCCAGACATGAACTGTAGCAATTACTCAGGAAAACAAGGTGATGGCCACTCGCAATGCTTTACTTTCTAATATCATTGAGTTGTGCTAATGCGTATGTTATATATCTCCACAAAGGTAAGATGTAAAGATTATTAGCTCATGAAGAGTATAGGAATAAATCTAATAAGAAGGGATATGCAAAGAAGGCTACAGATTTTAAATTTACCGGATGATCTCGGAAAAATCATTTCGAACAGTCTGGGTGAAGATCCCAGAGGTGATTCTCCAGGAAAAAGAGTAAGAAACGACAAGCTAGAAAAGAGAAAAAATGGTTTCATAGTTCCTACACGATGAATAGAATGATGACATACAATTAGGCGAAGTATGATAAACCTAGTTGCTTACAGTGTTCCATGAAAGTATGTAATGGTTTACCTTATATGCATAGAGATCAAGATATCTCTCAAAACAAATGTCAGCTTTAGAGGCTATTTTATTTCAAACAGTAATATATAATTTTGTGACTTTTACGTGGGTATAATCAATTTAAGAAACTATTTCAAATGAAAGACCAATATTTAATTTCTAATGTTTTGCATATTTTATATAAAAATGCTTTTCAACTGAATAAAAGTATCAGTACTAATATATCCATAGTTATTTATCTTCTATGTTCATTAAAGTGCACCTAAAATGCAAAATTTAATAATGTTAGTCTCACTGACGGATGTTACCCTAAGCGCCAATTTTTCACATGTTACCAACTGAGTGTTAAGCCTTTACCACTTGAGTGAGTGCGTTTATCAGTCCAATGCATTTTTGGTGCTCTAAGAAATTAGTATTTTACTTAATACTAACTCAAATCTATACATGTCTGTTCGACCTGGTAAAACGCCTAAGCTGCTGTAGTCTTTTTAACTTCTCTTTGTGGGTACGTCAGTTTACTTGCACGATATAAGCCTGTATTACGAATTAACTTTATTAGGCATATAGCTGCCATAGTAAATAACGTCATAGCAGAAATAATAAACATACTCTGTTTGATATGAGCACTTAGGCTGTAGTCTAAAGCCTCTTTAGTTGGTTACATCTGAGACATTCCTTTGGCGTTGAGTTCGTGATACCTCGTTTGCTCAGTACGAGTATACGAGCGTAGATATGAAATCGCACCTGATGGTGAAGAAGCCAAATGTCTGTTGAATACGTGTAAGGCTCGCACTCAGGAGTTGTCAGGATAGATTCCTCCGAGTCTGATCACTTTTAATTGCATTCGTATCTCATGGTTTCCCTGGCTCAAGTTATTTTCCATCTACCAACCATTGTCTCCACCATTTCATTTATGTCACCTCAGCGTTGTAAGACCTGGTGACGGCGGTTGGTGTTTCGCGGCAGAATTTATGTTTTGGAAAGATTTGTTCTTGAAGATTGTCAGAATTACTGAGGCCCTCTTCCTTTGAGAGTGTCTCGTTTAAACCCTGGACTCCTGGTTTGCCAGTGAAGAAGGCAGGGTTAACCGGCGTGAAATCCAGTGTTGTCATGTTGGAATAATTATGGACTTCAACCTGCTAGCGCACATCTTCGTCTGGTCTGGTGCCCTTTCGGGCCACTTCATTCGCCCATTCTCTCAGAAATCACATTGGGAACACAAAGGGCCCACTGTGGCCTCCGTGTAGTGCTGCACTCAGACTTCTAGTGACCGCGTTGTCTTTATATTCCAAACACTGTATCATAAAAGTTACTAAAAGTGTTACTAAATCATACTGATAGATATAATTATTTTTAGAAGACCTCATCCTTTGTAGAAACTAACATACTCCATATATTCAACATTACAGGAATTTAGGATTCCCATTCCTCACAAACTTACGCCGGCTATGCCTTTTATAAAAATTTACAGGCACTTGTTTTGCACATAAGCAAGACATTTTTCCTACTCTTGGCTAGCCTTTATCACATTATGGTACACATAGATTAAGGGGACATAGACTATTTTGCACTAAGGGGAGCCGGAACATCGTATCTCGCCAATGTTAAAATGAGAGCTTTCTGTTGCTCAAGAACCACTGAACACATCAATTTGAAACCTTTGCTTGTTATTTTAAAACATTTTCACAATTCATTAAACACAATAGATACTATTTTGGAGTTTTAATAAAGATTATGCGATTTTTAAATAAATTTCTTGAACTTATTTCTAAAAGTATTCAAGATACATATTTTTAATTTAAATTTTCATATATATTTCTACAGGTATCTTTAAAAACAGTTTAAGTGTTGATTTAATTCCAGCAAAAATCTAAACCTGTAGCTTCATTAGTTTTATAGATGAGCACACCCAAAATGCATAACAGAAACGAAAACAAAGAAAAAAGCATTAAAGCTTTGCTATGTTGGAACTACAACTCAGAATTTCCCCAGATCCATATCCTGCATCTTTTTCATCATCAGTATCCTTTCTATTTCGTTTTTTACTCCTCCTCTTCTTCCTAGACTCCATAGTCACTTGCTCTGTGGTATTATTAATCATTTTGTTAAATTTGGTGGGGGGCTGGTAAATTGAGAACAACAGCCAATGTCTCACCTGCCTCAATTCCCTTGCCAATGCTTCTCAAGCCATAAGCAAACCTTACATTTATTTCTGTACCACTTCCAATATTTCTGGATCTTACAAATGTATATTCTTTATTACACTTTTGGAAACTGAGTGATGCTGTGACCTCTGTGACCTCTGATATGACAACAACTTTCATTTTCACAAAATTTACACTGTAAAAAGTTTCTCTATATACTAACTGAAAACTTGTTGATCTAATATCATTATTTACTTTACTCAAATTGTCATCACTGCCATTACCCAATGAAGAAACCAATTTACTTCTTGAAGAACTAATTTTCATTTCACATTCATCGCCAAAGTTTGAGGTTGGGTTTGACGAAGTCATTATGTTGTCATGTGTTAGCACACTTTTTCCATTTTAGGGGTTGTAACTCTTTAATTATATAATCGGGATTACTTAAACTATTTATACTGCTTGCCATACCAATTTTTACACCAAAATTATTGCTTCCTCCCATCTTGAAAACAGCATTAGTAATTCAAAACATACTCGTACTAAACAAAACATGGAAGAATTAACATCAGATGCACATATTAATTTTAAAAGAAAAAACAAGGACTGCCTTTCCTAATAAGGGTGTGCTCTAGAATATAGCTTCAATAAAGTTACAACCAAGGAGAGAACAAAGTTAGAAATGGCTAATAGGGGGCGTGGCACACTGTACAGCCTTTACAGAATGAGTCTAT